>VWZW01004544.1:0-221312 GCA_013397115.1 Edolisoma coerulescens
AGCCGTGACAACCCCGGCCGCCCCTCGGCCCGGCCCCGCCGGGGGCCCGCGGCGCCGCTCGCCGACCTACCGTGCTCGGCGCTGGCGGCTGCTGCCATCCCGGCGCTGCTGCTGCTGCCTCCGCCTGCCCTCGCTCCCGAGCTGATGCAACAGCGCGTCCGGAAGCCTCGCCCCGCCCGCCCTACGCTACTTCCGACGGGCCGCGTCACCCGGGCAACGGGCAGCGCCTCACGGCCCGGCCCGGCCCCCTACGGCACCGCCCGGCGCGGCCCGGCCGGGAAATGAGCGCCCGGAGCAGCGCGGCCAGCCCCCGAGCCCACAGCACCGCGCCAGCCAGGCCCCGGCTCCGAGTGCCGCCGCCCGCCTTCCCTGACATAGCTCCAAGAACGGAGACGCTGCCGCCAGAACAAAGTCCCAGAGTCAGCTTCCGTCTCAACGAGGCTTTTATTGCTGTGCTTCAAACATAACGGTGCTGAGCAGTCGGATGCAAAACATCGTTTCATGAATCAAAGCATCACAATACTTTCTCAAAAACCGCAGCAGACTCTTAGACCCCATTACCCAGGTTGGGATGCACGAGCTCCTGGCTCCCAAGTGGGCATCTAGCACCAGAGTTAAATATTTCACAACTCAAAGGTAGGAAGGTCATGTGAACATGTAAACAACAATGGCATTATATCCCTTCCGGCTCTCTCCATGAGGTGAGGAGGGTATCAACTCCATGCCATCATTTCTACTAGCAGTTTGTGACCCCCTCATTTAAAGGAAATTTGAGGACACACATATGTAAACAGGAACGTTTCTGCAGCTCCTCATAAACATTAATCTTCAGCTTCTACTTTACTTATAATGCTTTTACTTTTTAAGTGATTGATATGTTGTAATGAGTCTATATCCCTCGATGCATCCAGTAAATTAATAATTCATTGTTTTTTCCCCCGGTGTGTTCCTCCACAGGAGAAGCATCTGATAGGATTGTTCTCTATTATCAGGAAATTTAGAAATAATTCTATCAATATCATTTTTCTGTAGATGAGTTTCCATAAGCCGCTTCCACTGTTACAGTGGTACCTCCTTTATAGAGACCTCAAAGGTATCTCTCAGTTCTGAAAGAAGAAACACACAACACACATCAGCTTGGATTTTAAAACACAGGGGGGTTTTTCCACAGCTCACATACATGCTTTCCCCCTAATTTTCAGCCAATACCTGCACAGACCAAACAGCAGCAGCAAGGCAGGGTTTGGCACCTAAGAAGCAGCAGGACAAACAAGTTTTCTACTAAGTGGTCTTGCAAGAAGCTAAAGGTGTTGGTGCACATATCTCAGAAGTTGTCTCCTAAGGCAAGACACCATCCAGTAAAGGTGGTTTTGAGGAAGGCTTCATTGGTTGGCACATTCCCTTGGCAGGGCTACTGAAGAGGAAGTTTTAACCACTCCACTATGCTGCTGGCATAGGTTTGCCACACCAAGACCACCACGAGCAAAACCCATCACTTGGGCATCCAGCACAAGTTGCTGGGTACAGGTGCATGTATGGAGGTTTGATGTGGTCTTCCACGTGAGGGGACATTTGACAGAGAGATCTCCCGCTCTGACCTACAGCTCACTCAGTAAAGCAGAGTACACTGCTGCAATGCAGACTAGTTCTAAAACATTTTTAAAAATTTTGTATCATTCTTATCCTTAAAATCAGGACTGGACTGTACTCCCCATGCAGAAAAGTCATGCTCCGAAGTAGAACAGTTCACCATGGGGATTACAGCTTCTCTCAAGTGCAGCAATAATCCCACTTCAGCATATTTTACAATAAAATGGAAGCCTTATAGCTCCAAGCAATATTCATTAGCTTCTTTATACTATTCCTTAAGTAGACTAAAGTCAACAGGAAAAAAGCCAAATTCCAAGTACTGCAAATTTATGGAATACTTACCCCTTTGAGAGAGATATTCAACAGTTATCTGACACTTTGGTTCTTGTACCTGTAATACAAAGTTGGACCATTACTCCAACAAATCAGGGTGCTTCACTCACAATTATTTTTTACATACTTGACAGCTTGCTTTTACAGCACACACAGCAAAAACGGGAGGAGGGCAGATTTCAGAGTAGACCTGAAAGTATTTGAGTAAAGAAAATTGCGTAGTGAAATGAACACGCTACTGGTTCCAAGACAACATTCACTGCTATTGCAAAAAAGTAGCTTCTGTCAGGGAAATGAGAGGCAGAGTAAATTAAATGAGGGATTGAAGCTTTTTTTCCCCCCAAGCTCTCACTTCGTATACTTTCTATTACATCTTTAAGGCAAAGTTTCCTCTATGGTTTTGCCTGAAAGCTCTAGGAATATTTAAGAACTCAACTAAAGGGATATGTATATTAGGGAAAATACAATTATAATTTCACACACGTACACTTATCTTACAGTTTGCTGGAGTTCCAGTGTAAGGTTAGATGGGGCATTCTGCTGAAAAGCAGAATTCTGGACAGGTTTTGCTGGCAATGAGGGCCTAGCAATCCTCCTCAACCACACTGGCACACAGCACTTCCAGTCTCTGCACAGGATGGTGCCCTCCTCAGAAACCGTACTATTTTCCACCATTTTCTTCTGGGGGAAGAAAAGGAAATACTTCAAGTCACCAGATGTCAGAGAAATAAAAGGAGAGCTGATAATTCAGTAAAGTTACAGCCTTTACAGAATTAGACTTCAAATGGTTTCAGAGCCTGACTCTGCCTCGCTGGCTGTTCTGCTCACCATGGACTGCAGGGTAAGGCTCACAAGTTACCTCCACAACAACTGCAGGAAACTTTTCCTTATGTTCTCACTGATGTGGAATGCTGCTTGCTCCTCTCTAGGTACAGAAGGTATGCACCCCTCCTAAAACAGGAGGGGATTAAATTGCCTTGCTGCACCTGAGCTATCGCTGTGTCAAGGCTGATGCTCTCAGAACTGTTCCCAAGCTGAGTGTAGCCTGTCAGCTCCATGGAAGTGCACCACCTTGGGCTTTCTTTGGCTGGATTAACATTCCTGGCAGATTCACAAACTATAATCAGTTGAAAGAAGCCCAGGATCACCTGTGTATATTGTACAGCTTTTGTGAGGGGACAAAGAGGGAAGCCACCGAGAAAGGCTCCCTTCAGTTTTAGCATTGCCAATTCATCAAACAAGCATAGCCAGGGAGCACAGCACCACCTCAGCATGAGACACAAAGCAGAGTAGCATGTCTAGCATAACAGCTAGTGCTAAAGCTGGCAAGCTTTAGGAATATTTTTTTACATGTGGAAAATGAGGATGAGGAGCTACTGTTCTGCCCCTGAGATTTGTGTTTATTAAGGTACAGTCCCTTGGTAAGTGTAAGCCAGCATACTTTCTGCTTGCATGGGGTCAGTGACCCACAGGTGACACCACCCTGTGACCAACAGGCATAAGCAGGGATGTGAAGGGGAACTACCCTACATATCACACATGTAGTTTTACATCATTCTCACTGAAAACACTTTTTATTTGAGGGTATAAACACATTAAAGAAGTTGATCTTATATATACAGGGTAATTCTTAAACAGGAAACCAAATGACTGAAAGAGCACAGCACAGCTGACACTTTTTTTTCCAGAATCCAGCATCAGCTATTCAAGTACCAGCAGTTGTGGGGTTTTTTTAGAGCACTATGAATCACTGGTTCTTTGGAAGGGAAGGTGTGTTGGTACCAAACTGCCCAGTCTCAAGACTGCATCAGCATGACTCTCCTTAGCAAATAAGCTCTTACAGCAGCCTCTGAGCACTCCAAGTGCAGACTTTGCATCTGCCTGTGACAGCTCTCACATGAGAGACAAGCGGCACCATGCACCAATTTGTAACTGCATCATTCTACAACCATTTTATTCAAATTAAAGAGATGTTATATTTGCCTATTCCTATGCTACAGGACTTTGACCAGGTTTTTTGCCATGTTTCTTCATCAGCTTCTACAAATAGATGAAGTGCTGCGAGTCTGGCCAGGGCGTGAGGGGTGATACAACCCAACAAAAAAACAAGGGTGTTTCACATATTTGAGCCACTTATGGACCTTAAAAAAGAAAAGAGCAGAGTTTAGGGTGATACTTTGAACATGTCTTTCAATTCTGTTTCTTCAGTCTTCAAGTATTTTTGACATAATTAAAATGCATTTAATTACTCAAAATGTCTAATTAGTAAAATTAGACAAGAGCTCACACACTGGCTGAGAAGTGCATTGGTGGGGGACAAGAGAAGCTCCAGGGAGAAAAGAGTTCTGTACACACACTGTAACAACAATCTGGATGTTTTTCCTAGATCCTCATCAAGTCTAACATCTGTTGTGACATTAACTGTAAAATTAAGACTGAGCTCATTTTTGCCTTGCAGTGCTGGTAGCAGTGTAGCTTCTAACTAGAGAAGCTAAGGCCTGCTTGTATTTACCTCATGCAGTTTTGTATTTCTCTTGCAAAACGATAGACTAGCAATAGGCTTTTCAGACTCAAACAGAAAGGTTCTGGAATAGTGTTTGACTACAGGATGCCAGGGTATGCCCAGCTTTAAGGTGGAACATATGCCAGCAGCCAGCCTCAGCTGCATAAACCCTTTTTAGGGATATAATTTGGAACTGGCACAGCCTGAGCCCTGTACCCCTCATCTTATGGGACTGCTTAGGACCAAGACTTTAGACTGTCAGGTCCTGGTCTGTAGCTTGTGACATGAGCCCAAAGGCAGGAAGAGTCAATCACTGGAGTAGTCTTATGAACAAATAATTTGTAGTCAAAATGCAATGGGAGCTCAAACACCACCATGGAGGTAAATAGGTGACATCAGTTGGGGAATACATGAGTGAAGCAGCAAAAAAGAAATTAATTGGATCAAGGTATCGCTTGGAGACAGTCTGAAGTGAGAGCTTGCAGCTAGTCCAAGTTTTTTTCCCCACTTCCAAAGCATCCTGGTCACAGGCTCTGAAATGTCTCCAAGTATTGAAAAGGCCAACTGCAGCAGACACACGCAGCTATTGAATGCATCAGGCACTTGCTAACTAATATCTGACCTTGTATGAATCACAACTTATTGCATCACAGGAACACATCCTACCAGAGGTCTACAGTAAGACAAACATTGAGGGCTATGTATCAGGTACAATTAGGCTGTAAACAAATAGACTAAGATAAAACACTTGATCCATCACATACTCACCAGACCTCCCTCCACATCTTTATCAGTTGAGTCAGCTGAAAAAACAAAACAAGTGTATAAGAAACTTATAGGAATTGCAGCAACTTAAATATGGCTGAATTCACACAAGACTTATATGCAACAGAAACTTTTGCAAGAGAAGCCAAAGCTTTTACAAGCCATTTAGTTTCTTTGACCTGTCATACATTTCACTGCGGTACTACCCTTAGCTTTCACCATCAGCAAAAACCACTGTGCCTTCATACAGGGAAGAGTCCTGCTTAATAAAATGCAGACCACAGGATGCAGTTTGGTTTAAGCCACTCTTGCAACCTCCTCCACTCCAGCTTTTGTGCTTCTCAGCATTTTTGTGGGCTATTGCAATACAGAAAAAAAGGCAGAAATTGTCTTTACTGCAATACAATCAGTAAGACATGATTTAAACAAACTCAGCATTTAAAATTCAGAATATTTTTCAGTATTATTTTAACTACACTGGTAGCAAAAATACTTTAATACACAGTAGTGGAAATAAATGTTTCCAAGGAAAACAGCTCAGTTTCCACTAAATAATAAATTCACATAGGACTCATCAACCTAACATTCACATTAAGAGGTTCAAATGACTGAAGGGCAACAATTTGCAGAAAAAGATCTCCACAGCCAAACACGGTGAAAGTAATTAGTGATCTAATTAGTTGCTACTTTTTGCCCAATGCATCTGAACCCACACACAGGTTTTTCCTCTTTGCCAATACAAGGCAAGCAAATTGGAAAAGTCCTTCTTAAGGACCTCATTATGACCTTGGCTTTGAAGCAAAGGCATCTGTCAGCAAGATAAGAAAGCTCATAGTTAAGGTTTATGCATTTTATTTACCAAATAAAACTACTCTTCATTTTACTGGACTTGCTAAATTCAATTGCATGCTAAATGAACTAGAACTTTAACAGGTTCCCTGTAAGGCAGCATAAAAACCAGGGATAGCCCTAGTGCATGCTTTGCCTAGTCCTGGAAAGAAAATTTCATGGATAATAATCAGGCATTTACCTTTATAACACTTCAGCTTCATAAGAGCAACAATTAGCAAACCCAAAACAAACAACACAACAACCAGAATAACCCAAACAAGAGCTCCCTTCCCTGCAAAGGGAGAAAAAAAGATAAAATTAGTACTGAAACAGTGCCCCAAAAAAATATCCCTTGCTGTCCTAGAGAAAAACCCAAGCCCAGAACTAATACAGCAACCCAGATAGCTTGTCCTGGAAAAGGCACTGGGACTCTCAGCTGCCCTGAATATGTGAGTACTTGTTTGCACTGCACATCATGATCCCAAAGGCAGCAGGGAATTCTGCACAGAGCTGCAATACAACTTCTACAAGGTTTTCTGGAGAAGCACTTAAGGAGAAACAAGTATGCAAAAGATGGTAGCAAGCTTTGGGTGCTGTAGCATGGACAGTGTGAGTTCCCTCTTCCTCTGGCCTGGCAGAAGAGAAAGCTACTCCAGGCACAGAAGACATCTTTGCACTATCCATAACTTTCAGCTGTGTCACCTTTGCAACTTTAAGAACCCTGGCAACACATGTAGCTTTTCACCGAGTGAAGTTAAGGTGGTTTGTCCCTTCAGAGCTTGTCTCTAGCAAGTAACTCCCAGACTAAAATGCAGCTGCTGTTAAATATGTTACAGTAGTTGAAACCACTGTTTTGCAGACTGCTCTGGTGTTATTAGCCTGAAGCCACAGACCCAACAAACCAAGCTGAGTGGGATTTGTGTACCAGACCTTGATTGGGTAAACCACATCCCGAGTCTGTAGTATCACTGCAATTCGGCTTGATTTCTTCCCTGTCCGGAGGCCTGAAGTGGATGGTAACACAAGGTTGTATCAACATTTCCAGAGTAATATGTAGCTCTGTCCAGGCCTGATTCTTTTTCAGACAGAGCTTAGAGTCATGAATGCAACATGCATAAACATGCATAAACTTTGATAGAAGTGTACCTTTAAACAATCCAAGATAATACTACAAGATAAAATAAAAGCAAAGCAGATTAAATTTATGTATGTTAGCTTCTAAGTGGAGCGGCAAAAGAAAAAACCAAACCACAGAGTAGAGGCATTATTCATGCACAGTTAGTTCCTTCAACAGGTAGTTCTACATCCTAAAATTTTGAGCTGGGTGCTAGAAAGCTCTTTCAAGTGTGTATCTGGGGAAATACCAACCTGAAGACATGAAAAATGCAAGGTTACAGCCATAAGCAACAAGCACAATGATACCCAAGTCCACGTCTTTCTATGTCTCAGCTTCACAGATTTTGATACCTAAAATTTAAGTGCATGAATAATGCTATTTGGCTTCAGGGCAATTATTTGCAGCCTGATGACACGTGATAGCTATTGACACAGATTGGGCCACAGCTCCAACATTCCCTAAAAGGAAAATAGTGACTTATTCTCAAACTTACATTTGACTGTGTCTCTGACATATTTCACAGCCATAATCAACACAGAAATGCCCTGGCTTGCACTGGCATTCAGCATTCTGTGTCAGAGTACAGGGTCTCACAGTTATCTGACCTAAAAATAAAAGTTAGCAAGTGCAAAAATTATATTCAGGCCATAAAGACAACTTATTTTTAAGTTCAATATGCTCAATGAGGACCAGGTTTTCCACATTAAAAAGGGAGAAATGGTTAAGTTTTCATCAGAGTTGTGCTTGGTACCCTCTTTGCACTGTCTGCAAGGCAAGCATCCCTCCAAGCCGTTCTCGTGGGCAGTAAAATCTTTTCCTTTCTTGCAAGGCTCACATTTTCCTCTCAAATGTGAAGCACTGCAGTGATCAGCGACAAAAGTACCTGTGGAAGAAGAGAACAGGCAGCAGCAGCAGTCTCAGGGGATTTTTAATAGACAAAGGGCTAAAACAGGATATTACAAAACAAGTATCTGGGGAGAGTTCAACCCTCCCTTCCTTGCAAATCAATCGTGTGCCACATGAACTGAGTGGCACAGGAGAGTCAGGAGGCACATGCACAATTTGCCACTCAGACAGGGAGTGGTGAAAAACGAGGCATCCAGCAAGGCCTCTGCTGGGACACATGGGGACAAGGATCACTCACTGCTGCCACTCAGGCAGAGAGCCATGTGGATGGCACCATTGCTGAAGCAATGTGGCAAGCACAGGGAGAATTGCTTTCAATAAACTCTTTTCTCCTTTGTCTGAATTCCACCTAAATGCACCAGTAAGATTCTGATACTAAGGACAGATTTCTTCTTGGTGCAAAACTTGTTAACTCTGCACACATTGAGCAAGGAGAGGAGAGCAAAACCAAACCAAAGTTTTGCCGAAGGACACAGAAATATCAGAATTCCTCTAGGCCTGTTCTTTGTGTTAACTAAATCACTTGACTTCAAAAACGTTATCCTCAACCACGAGCAGAGGCTTCCCAGCTTGACACCAAAGCACCTCTCCCAGTCATCACCTCTTGCATTAAGGGGCTCTCACTTCAAAATGGAGCACCAAGAAGCCATCACAGCTCCAACCAGGCTTACACTGTCATGGATGCAATGTAAAAAAACAATAGCTATCAGCTGTAACTGCTCAAAGTCTTACCTGCTTCACAAAATACACAGCAGCGACCTTCATGGAGGTACTCTCTCTCCCCACAGTCGTCCGCTCGGGCTCTATGCATTGTCAGTAGCACAACCTACAGCAGAGGCAAACAGGCATTTGGGTGACTCGTCCTCCCAGGATACGATAACTACCTAGGGGAGATTAACTCGTGAAGACTTAGAAACACATTCAGAAGTTTATTGGAAGCCACAGAGGAAATCCAAACTAACTTCTGCTAAGTGCTGCTCACAGCAGTAATTGCCATCACAAAGCCGGGGTTAAGGCAGCACCATGCAGCGGCTGATAAGTTTTAGGTAACTATTGCCACACATCCCTGCCTCCATATAAATTCCTGTTTTCTTTCCACTGGTTCACTGCAGTTGAACTGCAGACGCCAAAGTTTCTGCGGTGTGCAAGGGATTCGTTTCTCCCTTCTCCCATTTCTTAATTCATCGAAATCAGTGCTAGTCTTGCGCCCGCAAGATCGAGGAAACGCCCTACAGACAGCATTGCTCACTGCCTCTAATCTTAAGCAGAAGACAAGTTAAGTCATTAACAATGTTACCGCAGCATTGTGAATGAATGATTTTTTTTTTTTTTNAAACGTGTGGCCGCGCCCTCCGGCAGCGCTCCCGCGGAATTTGCCAGCGCCGGCAGGTCAGGTACTTCCAGGGAGGCGAGCGCAGGCTTGGTCACGGGACACCCAAGTCCATCCCTCCCAGGACTCACAGGAGAGAACCCGCTAGAGCAGAAGCGCGAGGAGGGGAAGGGACGGCCGCAGAGCTCCCCGTCACTAATTGGGGGCATCACCGGAGGGCAACTTCTAAGCTAAAACCACGAGGGTCCCTCTCTTGAAACTCTCTCCCTGGTAGACGAGAAGTCTTCCCCGTCACTGTGGGGAGCTGAGAAAACTTTCATTTCCACAGTTAAATGACATGAGGACTATTACAGGACTCACTCCCGACTTGTAATTCTTTTTTTCCCGAGGAGAAAAGGAAGGGCGGCAGCAAGCGCGCTAGGACGAGATGCGGAGACGTGCTACTTGTTCCCATCCCCTCAGGGCGCTGGGTTCACAGCAGCGGGGCTCCCTCAGGTTCCCCGAAACATTAAACACGAACAAAAAGTTCGGAGAAGTTACTAAAGTCTCTCGAAGAAGAGAAAGTTAGAAAAACCCACAAGGCTCCTTCATGGTAGAGCTAGAGGGAGACTTTTTCCTCCCCTCGAAAGGCTGGATTTGGGTTCTGGGTGCGGACGGCTGCCGGCCGCCACCCGCGGCGGGCAGGGGAGCCCGGCCAGAGTCCCACCCGGCACTCACCAGCAGCAGCCCCGCCGCACGCCCGGCTCCCATGTCGGCGACGATCCCTCTGGCCGCCCCCTGGGCAGCCGCGGGAATTTATACCGGAGACGGGGGGCGGGGCTGAGTATGGAGCAGGCTCCTCCCCGCCGCTTTAGTTTCCCTACGGGAGACTCGGCACTAAGAAATAATTCCGTTTCACCTAAACCTCAAGCGCTGCGGGTCAAACCCCCCCCGAACACAAAAAGCGAAGGGAAAGGGTGGGAGGGGAATTTTTCTGATATTGTACAAACGAAGTGCATAACTGGGCTTTCTAAAGCCTTAAAAGGGCCTTCAGCTTTCTCCTCAGCAGTTAATGCTCCCAGAGAAATAACGTTTCCGGCCATGATTTTCCTCAAGAGTACTTTTCATTTCCATGCCGTGTAACTGGCATGTAGGAACATTCACCTCCAGATGTTGAAATTGGATTGAAATAATTGGCACAAGGATTCACAGGCTGCTCCTTTTTGGGATTATTTTTTAATGCCCTGTCGCAGCAGCCCTAAATGTTGGAAACTCTTCCTCTGCTGATGATTAATTAGTGTAAGTTGATAGTTTCTTTCGCTGAATTGCTGCTCTTGTGGTAACAGTGTTTATTTTACTTAACTGAAGTAACAAGTCCCAGTGAAATCCTTGTGGGTGTGTAGTTTGGTAAAATGGAAATAGTCCTAACAATTTCAAGCACTCACATTTACACCTACTGAAGGCTTCCTGCTCAGCACTGCTTCTCTTTGGTTCAGGTGGGCTTGGGTTGTTTGGGATTTTTTCTGTTGTTTGATAACCATTTCCCAAAGCCGGGATACAGTTGTACCCAAGGGATGTGAATAGCCCTACAGAAGTGGAGAGGCTCCGATTCATCACTCAAACACATGGTCCCAAAGCAGGATGAGTGTGATGAGGAAGGCTGTGTTGACAGGCCAGGGATGTGCTGACTTGCTGAAGCATTCAAAGGAGGTTAGTGGATGGGTTTGCACAGCTTTAGGAGCAAACACTTTGAAGGTGCACACAGGACTTGGCACAGCCTAGCAGGCAGAGGCGAACCCCTCTCATTGAGTTTTATACCACATGTGGTACAGGTCAGACTTCCTCAGACAGAGTGACTAAGATGATATCCTCTAAAAAGGCACCCAATATGGATCAGTAATGTTCAGATTCTTCGAGGACGTTTCCTCAAGGATGAAGAATACTTTGGTTTTCTGGAGACTTTTGCTAATAACAAAGCCACTCTCACCCTTTACTGTTTGTGATCAGTTTCCTGAATGTCGGCTTCCAGATGCCGGCTCTTACCCTGCCTGTTCATGTCAGAGAGCTGTGGTTCTCTCCATGGAACAATCTATTCACTATCATCAAGTCACCTCCTTGATAAACAGGTTTCCTAAGTCCAAGAAAAGTTTGCATGTTTGCGTGTACAACAGTGAAAATCAAGGGAACCATTTCTCCTTCTGAGAAAGTTGCTATAATCAGAAGACACCATTTCAGCCAGAGGGGTTTCAAAACTGCTACTGCTGTTCTATCTTACGGCCTATGTCTGAGATTCTTGGAGGCCATTTCCTGTAGCTTTTCCTCTATAAAGTGATTTACTTGTAAAATACTATCAAACACAAACCCAAAAAAATTTGTCAGATAGACTGCCACTGAAAGTTGTGTGTAGTTTTATTTCAACATATCAAGCACAAACAGGTTTCCCCTAACTGGGGAATATGACGAGGAATGTTCTTAAAAATTTGGAAACATTTACATTGAAAGATAGCCCAGACTGGCACCACCACTAAGTATTTTAAGGCTGTATATATAGCAGTACTTACCACTTGGAACTACTTCAGGCCAGAAAAGAAAGGCTTAGTATTGTCTGCAGTCTACAGAAAATATTGCAAATCTTTTAAAAATGGTGTAAAATAGGAAGACTATTAACAGGGTTGAACAATGCAGTGGCAAAACCCTCCCTCTTTCCTGACCTTTGACAATAAATGTGCCTAAGACTGAACACACGTACACCTACATCGCTCCATCCTTCTCACCTATGCTGGGGCAGTGGATTTCTCTCTACAATGCTAGTGTGTGATATTATAAAACAGCCATATAGCAAATAATAACAATAATAGTAAGTGACCAGGTTTTACAAACAGGCATGTCTGACATCACCCTCAATGGGCCAGACCCAGGACACCAGTCAGCTCTGTTACCAAACGAGGAGCTTTCACTGAATGCTTCCCATTTCCTAAAGAAGAATGGCTCTAGGAAGTTGTGCATATTTACAGTTTCCGTGGAATGGAAAATAAAACACATCCTGAGGTCCCATTCTGCATGGGCTGACAAAACAGATCATGACGTAATATCCCAGGACTGGATTTTTTGGACCAAGTGTTCTCCCTCCTGTAATTAAAGGCAGCCGGACAGGCACCGTGGACATCAGTTCTTTACAGCTCCCCAACTTCTCTCCCTCTCTCCTGGAGCTATGACCCAGGCCACCATGACTTTTCCAAAATGTTGAGGTGATTACCATTTTGGGGTTACCAATACTGCTGGGTAATTATTAATTGCATCAGAAAATGACAAAACATAGAAAACAAATTGCACAATTAAAGCTACATTTGGCTTCAGCATTAAGGCCCATACAGGTTAAGAGGTCCTTGAAGATGTACATGTAAAAAGGCAAAAATGACATAATCTGCAGGAACAAAGTTTTGCAGGTTCCTAGGTCCCTTTTTAACCTCGTTTTTCCACTTCCTTCCACCTCTGCCATGTTGGTTCTAAAGTGCTTTGGTGCCTCGCTGGGCTCCTTGCGCGAGTGGCCCCCTCCTGCAACCAGTGATCATTATTGCTGCCAAACGTAGTGTTTTTATTTGAAGACGTAATTAATGAAGAGTTGACACGTAAGAAAGATGCAGAGGACAAACCAACAGCGAGAGTCCAGGAGGAAGCTTTCAGAAGAGGCCTTCCTGTGGAAGGACTTTTTGTTCAGAGCACTGAGGTTTCTGCAAAAGAAAGCAATGTGATTATTTGTGCGTTGGAGAGAGGTGTGCATTCACACGTGTGCACGTACCCAGAACTTCCAGACCAGGAGGGATCCCTGTACTTTGGTGACACCCTCATGGCTAGAGCAGTGTGCCCCCACAGACTCTACCTCCCTCTTTTTAACAGGAAGATTAGTACTTCTGGCTGCAGCTGGTTGGCATGGGAAGGGCACAAACCCCAAGAAATCTCTTCATCCAGCACCCACTCACAAACCTCCAACTTTACCCTATGCACTAACCTCCCCAAATGCAAGGGCTTGCCCTGGACACCCCCAGGAGCTGCAGTGAAGCTAAAACCATATCACCAATGACTCTGGCATCAAGAAATGGTGGGACTCGTGTGATCCCACCTCACTGAAGCCTCGGGAGGGCTGGATAGTACTCCTCACACAGAGGGCAACCAGCAGGGCTCCCTGGAGCAGATGTAGCAGTTAATACCTCCCCACAGGAGTCTGCAGGGCAAAGCCTTCTGTCAGCAGCAGGTGTGGTTGCTGCTTCCCTCAGACAGCACCCGCAATTTATACAAAAAACCTGGAGGTCTTTTTAGCGCTTTTCACCATGGAGCCCAGTTTTTCAGATCATGCCTGCATATCTCTAAGGAAACACAGGAAGTTCATGACAGGCTCCACAGGAAGGGAGACCTCACATGCTCTTGCCTGGCAAAGATTTACTTCTAGCCAGGGCCTGGCCCAGCCCCTCTCAACTTTTACAGATGTTTTCAATCAGGAGTGCCTTGAGTTGTGTAACATGCTGAGATAATGCTTTTTGCCCACAAAAAGAGTGTCAAGAGGAAGAGATTTCCTCCTCACAGTTTGAAGCAGAGTGTGGGTTTGTCCTTCTAGTGTGTTAATTGGTTACTTTAACTGCAACAACTTGAACTGCACTCCTGCAGCTCATAGAGACACTCCAAAGGCCACAGTGAGGAGATGAAGGCCATGAGTTATCTTTAGCCCATTAAAATCATTGGTTTCATGACAGAAAATGGTTACCTGTGTATGTCCTGTTGGGCTTTCTGTAGGGATAAGACAGCTAAGTGAATTTCCTTCAGATGATTCATTTCTTTCCCACACTGAGCACACAGGCTTTCAAACCCTGCAGCAAAGTATTGAAGGACAGTTATGTTTTGCATCACCATTCTGGTGGTAGTGATGAAATACAACACAGGAAATGGTTGGCTGTGATTTAATTGTCACTTTTAGGGAGGACATTTTGAGAAGGAAACATGGGGAAAAGGAGACAGGGAACAGAATCCTCCACCCAGAAGACCCAGGCCACTGTAACAGATGACTCTGGCTCAGGGTGCTTCTCAGTCAGCTCTAAGGAAACAATGCTCCCCAGCTGAGGGGAGGAGCAAAGAGTGCTCACACCTGTCCCCCTCTCTCAAATATTCAAGGTCACCTCTAACAAAGGCAGAGAAAAGAGAAATAAAGCCTGTTTCCTATCTGTTGACTGGAATGCCAGTGTATTTTTCCAATTTTGCCAGGAGTTGGGAAGTCCTTGTTGTAAGGCAGAAAGAGAAGCAGTACATACAGAGAACAGAAAAGCAGAACATTCTCTGTGCTGCCTGTGGGCTGTTGGCCCATGATATTAACTGGGTCGGGAAATGTCCCAGGGCTGGCTCAAGGAATAAAGTACCAAGGGAAGAACATTAAAGCCTGACCCAGTGATACCCAAATACTTGCCATCATCATCTGAGAGCTCCTGCACTGACTCTGGCGTTGAACAGCTGCTCTCTGTGTTCTGGCTGTGGTTGGACGGCTGGTCACTGGTTTTGCGGCGCCTGCAGTCTTTGGCAGACCTCTGTATAAAACAGGGATTAAAAGAGACTCAGTCTCCATCAAATTGAAGACTCGTGTGTTTGCCGGAAACAAAACAATTCAGGGTGCTGGGAAATATGTGTGAGATTGTGAAGTTTGATTGCTTTCTCAGCAACTCCTAGTAGTTGGCCTCTGGCAGCTACTTAAGGATATTACACACGGTCGTCATACAGAAGCATTTCCTCAAATGACAACATTCTTAAGACACCTATCCAAATTATTCTTCTTGTAACTTTAACTGACACATTCTATGGATGAACCTTATAGTTCCTTCGCTGAGCTGTATACCCAACTCAACCAGGTATGTAAGGGAAAGTTTGAAAAGAAGAAAAAATTAGAATCAAATTCCCCAGTGAAGATTTTTCAGAAGGTGAATGAAGGATCTAAACATCACAGAACTTTTATGCCTAATTTCTTGATGCACTTTGGAAAGTTTCTCCCTCCCTCTCAGATGAGTAAACCAAACACATTAATTCAAACTTCTCACTACAGGCTCTGAAAAGCAGTTATGAACCTCAACTTCCCCACTGAATCAGAGACATTCAGATGTGGGGTATTATAAAAGAAAAGTCTATGTACATAATAAGATGCAAGTTTTTCAGTGTAATATGGGTGTATACTTAGCTAGTTTAGCAGCTCTACATTTGCAAAGTGTGTTGTGAATGGCATGTATCACTCTAAAGAGGAAAGGAGTGAAATAGGGAAGTATTATCTCTGTTTAAGGGAAAGGATGGAAAAACGTTTCTTGTCTTGTCTGAGTGAGTGATAAAGGCTGATGGCAAGACTGAAACTGAAGTCACGGGATCTCAGTTGTGTACTCCAAAACCCACGGGAAGTTTTCTGCTTCGGAAACGCTGAACAGGGAAGCTCAGCTCCATCATGTGCAAAATTCAGTGTGAGAGTCACTGTCACTAACATTAGGTGGAAGAAATGCCAAAATCGATAGAATACATCAATCAATAATTATAATTATTTGGAGTTAATGATGGTATAATACTGCAGGTCTATGGTCAAAAGCTGTATTTACCTAAAACAAACCTTCCAGCCTATGCTGTGCTTACATGAAAATGCTGTAGAAAAGGGCTGTATCTAAACAATCATAAAGAATATTGTATTGTCCAGAACAGGCTTTTTACCTTGTGCCGTGTAATTTGATTGTGTATGCATGTTGCTTTGTGGTTTGACATCCTTGTGGATAAGTGTCTTTCCATTGTCTGAAGTATTCCATCCTTCTCAAATTGGGCAATGTCGTTCAAAGGATCCCAAGGTCTTAAACTTTTGAGACCAAACAAAAAAAAAATCATCAGAAAAGCAAGAATCCCACATTAGGTGTGTTAAGACCAATAAACTAATTCCACATGCATCAGGGTAGGCAATCATCCCCGAGGGTAACCAGAGTTTCCAGATGCAGTGACAGGACTAACAGATACTTCCTTGCACATTCACAGTTCCTTGCAATAAGTGAAGGGCTTCAGTCTCCAGAGATTTCACCCTTCTTTCCCAGGGGAGGAGAGCACAGTTGTTAACTCTGCTCTGAACAGTGCAGAAAACCTCTGCTAAATGACTCCACACTTCATTGAAGCAATAGGAATTTACATCGATGGCACAGTGGATTTTCCATTGCCAAGCTCATTTCCAGCTATTCCCAATAAGTATCATGAATATGTATTCTAGTGATGATATGGAGCTGAAAAAAGGGCAAGCTCTGGACATACTTTTGGGGAATGGCAGGGCTCCGATTACACGCCTGTAGCCCTGCTTGCATCCCTGGGGACTCAGGCAGTGAGGTCTGTTGGGAACCCCAAGCCCGGCACTCACTCCTCATATTTGTAGCGCCATTCGTTGGTCCCGGCGTCATGCTGGAACAGCAGCGGTTTCCATTCCGTGCCGCTTTCCCTCCGCTCCCGGGCAGCATTCCTCTGCTCCTCTTCCAGCACAAACTTCTCCTGCGTCGCCTTGTGTTGATCACCTTTGTTTATTGCACTGGTAACGTGCTGCCAAAGCCTAGGAATAAACAGGGAACGTTGAACCACATTAGAACCAGCAGTGTATTTTGCCAGCTGGAACTTTAGAGCAGAAACTTGTCGCGTCTATTGATATTCCGGTGGAACTGCACCAGGATTGCTCAGCCTCTGTTTTAGCTTGTAAGTTGAAGGAACTGAGAATGGCAACAGTGAATGCTGTATTAGTGACCTGCTGAAGTAACTTTCTCTTAGATAACACCACCTACAATAATCATTAAATTCTTCAGTGCTGTCTGTGTGTGTCATAAGGAAGCTGTGTTCATCTCACTGAGATCTGTGGTGTCTTTAGAGGTGATTGATGGAGAATCTGTTCTGTTCCTCATCCTTTCAGGCATTTCTGTTTAGAAGTCTTTGTGTCAATGTCTATCCCCAAAACAAAGGCTTTATATGTGAAGTTTAGAAGCACTGGAAAATGAATTCATGTGCATATCTTGCAATTGCAAATGCAATGTTGTATTCCTATATAGGATTAGCAACCAGGTCTGTAGGAATCTAATTCAATCCACAGGCAACAAGCATGTCCTCGTGCTCACAAGCTGCAAGCACAAACACAGGTTTTCACTCGCACTTGTTTGCAGCTACCAAAGGCTATGTGATCCATCATATGATTTGCTCTCACTGAGCATCCACCCCAGGGAGAGGATCTGCCTTTTACCTGAGAAAAATCAATACCTTTTTTTTCACTGTGATCAGCTTCTCCACAGTTCCTCTAATCAGATCACTTTCATCTTCATTTCAGATTGGAAATACTTCTGAGACTAGCAGCTAGCCCTCCCAAAACATTACTGTATGCTTTAGTGCTTAGAATGTGCACAGGATTCAACAACACCCAGGCTGTTCCAGTATTCCCAGCTCCACAAAACACCCATCCACCATTTAGAAGATGAATTCATTACTGCATTTAATTTTGAGCTTGCTGTGAAGGTCCTAATTTTAAAGTGATCCTGAAGCTTTCATTGTATTTCTATCACCGTACATTAATACAGCACTTTCAAAAATGCAGCCTCTTAATTAACTGAATGCAGAGCAATGCCTTCCTTTCCTTTGATTTTTATCAAGTCACTCCCATATTTCTGTGTATGAATCTTTTCTCCCAGAAACAAAGGAAGAAAACTCAGTGATGGGGATGGGGGAGGGAGGAGTGAAATAACAGCCTGTGAAAATACTGTGGTGGTGTAAAGCCTGTCCTAAGGAATGCAGTGGTGTAGTGAGTCCTCTAATTCTAAGAACCTTAGAGGGACAGCACAGAATTGTTTGACAAGGGCAAATTACTCCATCAAGAGCTGCATGTGTCAGACAATGAGACCCTCCACGGTGAGCTGCATGATGGTATGAGCTTCAGAGATTCTCCAGCAATTGTGAAAATAGGTGATTTTCAGCACTGCAGGAAAGACTGAGCAATTCAGGCAGAATAGAACCTGGATTAGATGGCAATTTATCCACGCAACTGTCAGCACAACAAGGAGCTCGCTGGAATGTCTGTTAGGGATCTCTGTAACTTTCCCTTTTGCCTCTTTTCCTTGGACACATGTATCATTATTAATCTCTGATGTAGCAAAGGGAGTCAGCTCTGGCCATAAACTCTGGTAAACAGAGAACTGGAGATTCTTTGCCCACAAGACCAAGATTCTCCTTTAAAAGAATCTTCTTCTGAAGATTAATAGATGAATGCACTGCGGTCTGCCCTGCTCTGCAGAGTTAACAAATCTTCTCTGTAAGTTACAAATACAGACTTTATGGCCCATAATGCCCACTGCTGTCCAGAACAAACTAAATCTTCGTGTGTTTTTATTTCCATGCAATCTCTTTCCTTACCTTTATAAAAAGCGGAATCTTTTTAGTGTGATGTGATGCAACACCAAAATCAGATGTCCATGGAGAAGTGGGCAATGTAATACAGAGCCAAGCAGCAACTGCATGTGTTGGCTTGGGATGTTGGCTGGGGCTGGCTGAGCATAGTGGACAGGAAGCACATCTAGTTTGTTTAAAGCCAGATTCACACAATCTTGCTCACAACATAATGCTCTTGCTCACCAACTGTTCACTGTGCATTAATCATTAACCATTCCTTCCATCTCCTGTCTATCTTGAGTTTGCACAGCCTGGTTTTTGGCAACAGGGGTGCTACAGAGGTCACTTCTGTGAGAAGCTCCAAAGCTTCCACAACATCTGGCAGTGTCCCCGATGGCTCCAAATATGAACATGCTGCTGGCCAAGGCTGGGATGGTGGTAATGCCTCTCTGATAACATATTGAAGAAGCAATCAAAAGAAAGGTTGTGGCACAGTTTTAATTGTGACTAGAGAAGAGTGGAGTGAGAACATATGAGAGGAACAGCTCTGCAGACACCAAGGGCAGTGCAGAAGGAGGGGGAGGAGGTGCTCCAGGTGCCAGAGCTGAGATTCCTCTGCAGCCTGTGGTGAGGACAATGGTAAAGCAGCTGTGCCCCTGCAGCCCGTGGAGATCCACAGGGACGCAGAGATCCACCTGCAGCCCATGGAGGAGACCCACACCAGAGCAGGTGGATGCCTGAGAGGAGGCTGTGACCCCCTGGGAGGCTCAAAGAGAGAGGAGCCCACAGGGGAGCAGCATGTCCGTGAAGGACCCATGGAAGAGTGACCCATGTTGCAGCAGTTTGGGGAGGGCAGCTGCCCGTGGGATGGACTCACGTTGCAGCAGTTCACAGGGAGCTGCTGCTCGTGAGATGGAGCCAAGTTAGAGAAGTTAATGGAGAACTGTCTCCTGTGGGAGGGACTCCACAGTGCAGCAGGGGAAGGACTCCTCTCCCTGAGCAGCCATGGGTGATGAACTGACTGAAAGCCCCACCCTCCTGTGTCCTTGCGCCGCTGGGGGAGGAGGTAGAGCTGGGAAGGAGGGAGGGGTGGGGGGAAGGTGTTTTTAGGGGCTTGTTTTACTTCTCATCATCCTGGTCTGATTTTGTTAGCAATAAATTCACTTTATATCTCTAAGTTGAGCCTGGTTTGCCCTCGGTGGTAATTGATGAGTATTTTGTCTCAGTCCTTATCTCAACTCATGAACCCTTCATTAAATTTTCTCTCCTCTGTCCAGCTGCAGAGGAAAGTGAGTGAGCGACTTTCGTGGGTACCTGGTATCTGGCCAGGATCAAACCACAACACTAAATCATGAGCCAGAACTACATTTTTAGGTAACCTAGATCACCCTACAAAGCCTGGTGCAGACTTCATTGGAGATCTCAGCTGAGATTATGAGGCAGGGCTAAATATCTGTTTAATTACATTCATTCATAAAATCCTGTTATGTGGTTCAAAGCACTGCTCTGCGGATGCCAGGACTTTCCACAACTCCTACATCTACTTTAAGAGCTTGTGGTTGAAATAACCCTTCTTAACAAGATATCCAACCTCAGGATGACATCCTGCCCTTTCATAAAATGCTCCAGCAATTACAGAGATCTCTGGAGTCCAGGCAGAATTGTTATTTTAAGCAGATAAAATGTAGCCTCCACTATTTCTCAGCCCAGGTCTATTCCAGAACTGTACTTCATGGAAATACTCCAGAGGTAATAGCCTGTAAAGAAACAGGTAAATGGCTGGATAATAACACTGCCTTTCCAGGACTGTGCAGAAGAACTGGAGGAGCCCTGCTGATCAGAACCCTGCTCCCAGGAGAGAAGCAGCAGTGAGATGTTCCCCAAGCTCCCTACCTCTCTGACTCAAAGTCCGTCTGCTCCTCAAACAGCACAATGTGGCGCTTCAGTCTCTGCCTTCGCACTTCGCTGGTCGGGTTCCAGAACATTTCTGTGTTCCCATTTTTCAATTCATTTATATGTACTTCCCCATCCTGAGAAGGAAAATTAAATGAAAAGGTTAATGACAATCAGAAACCCAAGGCAGAAATTAACCCTGACAAATTGAAGCTGCCCCTGCATGATGATAAGGGATACCCGTTGGTTAGGAGGCTTCTTTCCTCTATCCGATAAAATCTCACTGCCTGAAAGTTTCTGAAATGAATGAGGCAAGGCATTGCCAGAAAAAGTGGCTGAATTTATCATTAATCAGAGTAGAAAGGGACCTGGTTCCTTCTGTTAAGTCTTGTCCCCAGACCTGAGTGCCCACAGAAGCTCTAAGATGCT
This sequence comes from Edolisoma coerulescens, assembly GCA_013397115.1. NCBI lineage: Eukaryota > Metazoa > Chordata > Aves > Passeriformes > Campephagidae > Edolisoma > Edolisoma coerulescens. Next base: position 21,079 of record VWZW01004544.1, read on the forward strand.
CTTCTTTCACCACTGTTCCTCCCAGCTACCACCCAGCAACATATAAACAAGATCCCCAGCTCCTTTTTCAATGTTTCTTCTATTCCTCAATGCTGAAATTTCACACAGAGCCTACTGAAATTCCATCTCCTAGAAAGGGGAGCTAAAGCTGAGATACTTTTTTTTTTTTTTTTGGTGTGTGTGTGTTTCAGGTTTTTCTATTCTTGCTCCCAAATTTCATTTAGCACTTCAAAATGCCAATTCAATCCTTACTCCTTGCCAATTTAATTGGCAACCAACTACCAGCTGACCTGAGTCTGGCTAGACATTATTGCTGTGCCCCTGCTCAGCTCATCTGCTTCCCAGCCTTGCTCACAGAGCAGCAATGCCACAGAGCCAGAGAAGGAAGTTTGCAGAGTGAAGAGCCTGACACTGACTGTGAGTGGAATGAATCTGGTGGTTACAGCTGCTGAGCAGTGCATTGGTGCCATTCAGCTGCCTGGTCATGGTGTGAGTATCAGGTAAATCTTATTTAGGTCATGGCTATTGGCTTTGCCTGTAGCTGCCTAATTTCTTTGCATCCCTGCCCTGTTCCCTGAATCATGTCTCGAAGTCATCACATCTTCAGCTGTGAAATGCCTTCAACCCTGAGAGGCTCTTATCCCTCCTCAAAGTCTCCCTCAGGACTTCCTCTGCCATGTCCCAATATGCTAGTTCCAGGACTGATCCCAGGTCCCCAAGAGACCCCTAGTGTGGAGAGGATGAGGCAGGCAGGCATTATCAAGCACCACTACATGTGTCTCTAAGAAGCATATATACAAGCACTCAGCTGCTGCTGTGATCCTAGGACTGAGAAGATTGGGATTTGCTTTCCTTCTTTATTAGGTGGGTTTTCAGGTCCTGAGGCAGAGGATTTACCTTTCAGATGCAAGGATTTCTGTCAGGATTCTGGATGGCGTCAGAGAAAAGCCAGGAGAGCAGGCCAATACTCCCAGAAGGGAGGGAAGAGAACCAACACCACCCCTACCACTGCACGGCAGCTCCTCTGTTCACAGCACACAGCTGCAAGCACTGACTTACAGAGCCACCCTTCCAAAGCCATTTAACTTCTTTTATACATCACTACAGTTCAGTGCACCACGAACAACCAGGACAAAGAACAAGGGAGGGGTGTATAAGCAGAAGGCTGGGAGCTGAGCAGCACACAACCACGTGGCTCAGCAGATGTGCTCTCACAGGTCATGTTGGCAGGACCCACTGCAGACAAGGTACTCCACAGCCCAGCACAACTCACAACTGACAGGGCTCATCCTGCAGGACAGGCAGCTCAGAAAGGAGCAAATCCCTTGTACATGCCCAGAAAGGGCAAATCTCCCAATTTCAAAATGGTCTTTTACAAAATTAGCTTTTTATGTAAAGACAGATATCCTGATAGGACGAGTCCAGTACCAAGGCTACACTGTGCTTAGGACCTCACTATAGAAAGGGCTTTATCCAGGCACATTTCACCTGGCCTGCTTTAAACACCTCCTTCAGGATGAGACAAATCTTGTCTCAGAAGTGGCAATTTCTATAGGCTGGAAAGGGAGCACAGGCCAACTGTAATGATGATGTAGATGTCCAAATGTTGCTAAGAGAAATACCTAGGTGTCCAGCCCAAAGCCAGGGCTCACTGCTTTTGTTTCAAGTAGCAGGAGTTCCAATCAAAATTAGACTACATCATTCACTATGCGACTTTATTCTTGCTGGATTTTGGCTTGAGGGTGGCTTTGAGTGAATCACTTGTGTATATTGGGTGCACAAAGGTGCCAAGTGCTCTGCTGACTGTTCTGAGCTGCCCATACAGATAAGACCCTCACCAAATCCATGTCTCTGTCCTTCAGCTGATGAAAAGGGTAGAAACTGTCTTCTACCATAAAGGTTTGCTGTGAAAATAATGAATTCAAAACCCTCTAAGTTCTTCCCTGATCTCGATCTAACTGGGGAAGTACTGAACACACCCGACAAAAGGAAGCCTCATGATCTTCACAATCACACCTAATACACACTCCTGCCACCAGTGCTTGTCCTAAGCCTCAGACCCTAAATACAGAACCATTGGCTTTGATGGAGACCCTCCTTACTGCTCCCAGCTTCGGTGCAGGCTCTGGGAGTGCAGCATTACTCACACTGCAGATGGACGGGACTACTTGTCAGAGCCTGATTCAAAGAGATGGGACTATCACAGTTATTCACGATTTATTACTTGAAAAATCAAACAAGGCATCAGTCTCAGAGGCCGTAGATTTAGTAACAAGTTGCCATAACTGAATACAGTCACGAGTTTCAAAGTTACATGGCAATTTATAACTTTTTGGTCCAATAGGCAATTAACACAAAGCTTTGTTTTGACCTTATAACCTATCACCTTTGGTATTTTTTACTGCATTGCATCTGTTTCTCAACCAATAACTTGCTAGCTCACATACACACATATATTATAACATCTAAATTCTTAACTTAAACTGTGAAATCACATTACTATACTTAAAAACCCTTCACCATATCACCCAATACATATTCTTACATATAACTATAGAAACACAGGTTTATAATTCTTTTGTTTAAGGTCTGTATACCTTTACCATCACATTAACCCAAGCTCTTTCCAGGGCTGTAAATTAAACTCATTAGTGCCTGTGGAAGTTTCTACTCTTCTGTTTCCCACAACTACTGAAGTGTAAATGACCTCCAGAAGAACCTTGAGAGGTGTGGCCGAGGCTCTGCTCACGTGCACGCCCTGGGGCTGGTGGGAAGAGATAGGACCGCACCCTCCCTGTGCCCATTCCAATGCAGGGAGCCTGCCAAGGGCTGCCAGTCCTCCTCGAGCCCTGCAGCCACGGGCACGCAACCTGTCAGCAACTTCGATATCAAATGTTACCCAGTGTCCAGTGAGACTCGCCAGCACTTCTTCTCCACATTTAATCTTCCCCGAGATCTGATTAATGCTTGTGCTGCCACCGAAGAAGGGCTGTCAGGGGTGAAGAGAAATAGCAAATATGGTCAAAGCGAGGACTGGAAGGGAGCCAAACACGGTGATGCAACAGGAAGGAAGAAAGTGCTTAACATCTGATGTTTCTGAGGTTTATGCCCACTGAATTAACATGGATTTTGACTTTCACATTGTAATACCACAAATACTGTAGCTGCAAATAGGGAGATAAGCCTTGAGGTGTATTAATACTCAAGAGTGCAAGGCCTCACCTTTATTGGAAACACACTTATAGTCAGCCAGACATCAGGATAAGTGTGTGTGGGCAACTCCTTCCCACTGTCCAGAATCATATTACAGTTTGCAGCCTTGTCCCAAGAAAAGAAGCAGCACTAGTGGTGATTCTTCCTGCTTATGGGACAGCAAAAGCAGTGTGGCAGTGGGTGAAGGCTCTTGTTAGCAGCAAAAAAACCCCCACAAACCAAAGAAAAAGGGTATTTCCAGAGTCAAGGAAAAAATCCCAGAACAACGGAAAATTCCACCAATCTCCTGGAACACCAGTGAAAGTGTGAGCAGCCAAACACAGGAAACACCAGAGAAAATGTGATCAGCTCTTCTATTCACAAGAACACATCTCTTCAGACATTTTAGCAGGCACTTTCCAAAACATTTGTGCAGAGAAACTTTGTGTGTGTGTGTGTGTGTTAAATAACAATATAAACCCAAATTTCACACAACACCCATGGATAAAAAAAATCACATGCATCTCAAGCATCAGTCTGTGCAATCCAGCAGAGAACTGGCACATATCCAAATTAAAACCAAAGTTATGGCATTTACCTTTAACTTCTCACAATTCTACTAAAAATAGCTAGGAAATGATGCAAGCATTGCATGTAATTAAGTCATAGGGACCTTGCTGAGACATGTTTGGATAAAGTGTACTGTTTGCAAGCCAGAAAAGAAGCACTTTAAGTGTCTGTAGGTTTGAGATGACACCCAAAACACGGAAATATCCCACTGGTCATAACACAGTACACCAGGCCTATGGGAAGAACAGGCTTTAAAGACAAGTATGTGCAAATGTCAGGGAAGTACATGGGGCAAGAGTTCCCTTTGTAAGGGCAAATAAAGAGAGAAAAATATTATTGCCCTCAAAACCCTCACAGTTTGCAAAAGATTCCCCTAACTCAGTGATCCCTCACATTTACGTTGGCAAAGGCTGCAACTCTGAAATGCTGCAATCTCTCAGTTCTCCTTCTCTTATTTTATGCTCTGGCAAGAAAGTTTTTGTTGGAGCAGAAGAGAAATGGATGCTCCTTAAAAAGCAAGTTAACTGCCCAAGAAAAGTTATGGGTTATCACTTTCCCTCCTAAATTTTAACCCCTGTTGTAGAATATTGGGTTTGACCCGCTGCTGGTCTGGACGGTCGGGACTGCTAATGACGAGAGATCTCTGGAGAATGGTCTTAGAACATGAGGTTTATTTCAAAGGGCGTGGGTGCTGGGGCCCTGCTAGGAGCTGCTGTCGCAGCTCCAAGCAGGGCGGAAAAGCAGCTGGGTGCAGGTGTGTGAGAGAGAGAGTGCATGCAGGTAAGAGGGCGTGTGGGAGAGTGAGCAGGCAAGAGAGAGTGCAAGAGAGAGTGGAAAAGAGTACAAGAATGAATAATTTTCTCAGTTACAATGACATAAATCATCTTCTGTGCTGAATATTCTAATTTTCCTTAATTAATCTAATACAAGATACAAATCTTATAGCATTTCCATATAGCCTATGAGATCCATAGTATTACCATACTGTGTTACACTTTAAACCCTAAAACTACTCTTTGGACCCCTTCTGCCAAGCTCGCAGGGGTCTGCTCTGCCCCTTGGACCTGTCTGCAGGCCGAGGGCATTGTTCACTCATAGAGGGGAATAGTTTCAGTGGCCATGCCATTGTCCTTCAGTTGTTCAGTAACTGAGGCCTGGTATCTCAAAGGCCTGAGGCCTGGCTTTCATTTCAATCTCGCTTATAGTTTCTATATTCTCAGCATCTTTTGCCAGGCAATCATATTTATAAGGTTTTCCTATTTCATCTTTCCCAAAACCCTGTAATACCAGGAATGCTCAAAGATGTCTCCAGTTTGTCTGCACACCATAAATTTGGATCACCAGGCTTTCTAGGGGAGGGAATAGCTACATGAACAAGTCAGTGCAAGACTTGCCAGTGTGACAGCCACTCAGAATTACCTGCCTGACAATGGGCTCTCACCTTGCCATCAGGGCAAGGTCCTGTAGCCCTGAGAAACACAAGGTGCAGCTCACCATAACACCTGCAAGGTAAGAGTACAGATGTGAGGGCTTCTGGAGAGCTACCCCAAAGATCCATAGCCTAACTCATCTCAAAGTACTTTGTACACTCACTGTATTGCACAAGCAAAACTAATTGTCACTGCCTAAACAGAAGCAACGCTGTTGTTGCCAAACTTTCAGAACAAAATTTGCCAGCAGCCACCTGCAGTGAAAAAGTCAAGTAAAACTAAGGCTTTCTGGGGTCATTTTGAGTTGCATGAGGCAGAACTGACTATAGGGTGGCACCTTCTCTCCAGGCAGGTCCCGCCCTGGTGCTCACATATATTGCTGGTATAGAAATGATCTGCAGTGTATGGCCAAACCCTGCCTGGGGTGCAGGGGCAAGCCTGAGACCCACTCATAATGGGGGCCACAACGTCTCTTACCTTTAGCTTGAATTCCAGTTCTGCCCTGTGGTTAGTTTTCTCACAGTCAATGGTAACTTTCCCTCCAAGCTCCATTGTCATGGTACCATATAAAAGTCCTGAAAGGTAAAAAAGAGGCTTATGAGAGGCCCCAGAGGAAGCAACCTGCTGTCTCAAGTCAGTCTGGCTCTTGCTGACACACTGTGAAATGCATTACTTGGCTTAAAGTTTTGAAAAGAAAGAACTGGAGGTTTCCAGGAAATGGCTATTTACTGTAAGCATGAAGAATCTCCCCCTGAGTCCATATTCCCCATTTATAACACCAGCTAGGAAATAGATGGACTCACAGGTGCTGTTAGTGCACCTGTGGCAAGCTGAAAGTGGGCCAGGAAAAATAAGAAAAGTTGTGCCCAGCAGCCTCATTCATACTAGTCCTTAAACAGACCCAGTCAGTTCTCTCAGGGTGACTGAAGAAGAGAGCAGCTGTAACAGGATTCACCAGGATCTGGGAGACTAGAGGTCATGTAGGAGACTTCTCATGTATGTTTACCATTGGCTGAAGAGGTCATTTGCAAAAAAAGAAAAATTGGTGAGAAAAAGATTTATGCACAGGAATACTTCCCAGAGGGTATGATATTTTGAGGTTACTGTTTTCGGGTACCCAGGCCCTTCTAAATATAAATTTAGAAGTCAATGTGCGAAGTTAAAAAATATTTAGACCCCAAAACTGGGTTCAACTGCTGACTTTATCTCTGCGGTGGAAATGCTGCAGACAGAGCTTCCTCTGCAGCAACGCTTCCTGAGGAGCAGTGATTCAGCAGCTGTAGCCCAGCCTCAGCACACACTGGCTCCACAGAGCAAAGCCACACAGCAGCAGGTGCCAGCCTCACGAGGGAGCTCAGACTCTGAGAAATACAATGACTAGAATAACAAAGAAATGGGAAGAGAAGTCAGGAATTTCCTTTATTCTCAAAAAGTCAGAAAATATATCAAGCAATTTCAGTGTTAACACAGGAAAAACTTTTTATCCTCAGAAGCTCGGAAATGTAGTCTTACTCTTTCCATCTTATCTGCAGTGCATATATGCAGTATTTTTCTGTTTCTGCATAGTGTGAAAAGTAACATTGATGGGCCTAATTCTCTCCTGGGCCGTGCATAGATAAACCAGAAAGACTTCAGTGAGGATTATCCATCTCCTGCTGAGCACCATGACTGGTGTGGAGCTCTCTGGAGTTACCAGTCCCTGTGGTGTCAGCTACTTGAGAGGGGAGAGCCAGTGCAAAGCTAGTCAGGAAGACACCATTTTGTTACCCTTGCTGTTTGCTTCCTATTTGAAGAGTCATACCTTACCTTTACAGTGGGCATATGGCATAGTGATTATATAGTCTTCCCCTCTGTTTAGAAACATAAGCTTTGCTTTCCCATCCAACAGCGCAGAAAGTGAGTTGCCTAGAATTTAAAAAAACAAATACATACACATTAAAAAATTCACATTATACTTGGTCCCTCCTCCAACTTTAGAAAGAGCATTTCCATTCAAATGTAGGTCACTAATGAAAGAAGAAATGTGAAATGCTCATAATTCAGGACCCTGCAAACCATGCACAGCTGGAGCCAGGCAGTTCTAACAAACTGCTGTTCGGCTCTTACTTGCTCTGGCATTTAGCCAGAGCTCCTCTTCCAGAAATAGCAGTAGATTAAACACATCATCAGTGGGATCTTAGCAGTTTCTCAGGTCTTCCTGTTCTCGCAACTTTTCTGATTGTGCATGATCCCAAATAACAAATGAAATTGCCAGAAGGACAGCAAAGACTACCTAAAAATGTTTCAGCAAACACACTTAGCAGAGGTCAGTAATTAAGAAATGTTTGTGTAAACAAAAAAACCTATTTCAAATAGCAACACTGTTTCAGAGCCTAGAGATGTGCTGTTTCCATTGATACTAAAACAGTGGAGAGCATTTTGAAGCTCTGGGGTTCAGCTCTCAGGAGTCTGGGAGCCAGATAAAGGCTTAAATTTATTCAGACATTTGTGTTTGTTGGCTGTGGTGTCAGAGAGCTATCAAGTGACTCATCCATGAGCACATACCAGTGCTTACTGACAACCCCATACATTCTCATGAGCCTCTGCCTTCTGAAAAACAGATTTTTAAACCTCTCAATCTTTCTATCTGATTTTTTGTTTAACATCAGAGTGGTGTCACACTGAAATGGTGGAAATGGGGAAGACCCAGGAGAGCCAAGATAAGGAATTAGGCTATCCTGGCAATAGATTTGTTAACCATTTCTTTGTTCTTGACTCTCAGCACACTCAGGAACGATTGAAAAACAAACCAAAATGGATGCCACAACGTTACCTGGAAGAGGCCTAGACTTAATGCCTTACCATAAAACTTGGACCTAGCTAGAATGCTGCCAGTAATGCAGAATCCATCCTTCCTATTGCTGACGTGAAAAGCTGACACTGGCGGGTGATGGGACACCTAGGATGAAAAACAGGCAGAGGTCATTTAGAGCAGTCTGCACAGGCCAAGCAGGGTGAGGGGTGCACACTAAAGGGGGGAACATGATACATAAGACCATTATTTATGAGAGCATTACACATCCAGTCTTTCTCCCCCACCCTGTGTTTTCCTGAGCTTGTGTGAGTGAGATCACTTTTAGGCCAACAGGTAGAGTGTAAGGTTTTCAAGACAATACTTGAACAGTGCAGAACTTTAGTGCAGCATTTGAATAACCTCCATGAAATGCATGCAGTGGCTGAAATAAAAATTTTAACAAAGCTAAAATTATCTGATTAAACAGGGAAAAAATGTATGTGATATAGGGAGTCCCTTTACCAAAGGCCACAGTTCTCAAATCCCTTTATTAACACCGTAAATCTCAAACTACATTTTGTCGGGCCAGTTAACTTATGAGCTCTGTCCTTCATTTATTCACAAAGACATAGAGATAAACCCTCAATTTACTCCTATTAAAATCATCATAGAAAGTTTAGAAATAAGAGATGGGAGGACTTGGTTGTGTGTTTTATGCCCTTTCTGACAGAGGCAACACAACCCACATTTTATTAACAGTAAGAAAACAGTAGGGCAGAACCCCATGGAAAAGGTCTTTATTGAAGAAGCTGATGTTATATATGGGAGACCTGCATTTATAGTCTTGAGCGCCCAGCAAACCTCACATAATTTCTGTAAATCTGAGAAGAAAAAGGATCAGCAGCCAGTTTACCCCATGTTCTGCTCTGACTGTTTACACAGAGGTTTACTCCAGGTTCCTCTCCTAGAGTGAGATGAGTAGCATGTTTCTGTGCATGGAGGTGCAAGCAGGTTGGTGTTTGCAACACCTGAGCATCCAAAGCAACTTACCTGCTCTGCTATGTAAAATGTGTGACTGTTCGTCTGAGGGTGAAACCAACAGCAGCGAAATGTCTCTCCCAGAATAGGGTTGTATGGCTTTTTTATTCCCTGAAAAACCAAGTAATCAAAACCTGCTACAAATGAAGATTTGCAATCCAATGCTACAGATGGCCACAAAACAATATCGTAATTTTTTCTCTGATGTTTTAAACAAAGTCAATCACAAGAATAAAAACTGAAGAACTAGTTTAATCTAATCTAATTTAATCTAATCTTTTCACCTGAGCCATGGATTAATCTGCTAGTCTCACCAATTTAATATTTAATACTGCCCAATCAAAGCCTTACAAGATGATCAAACTTTATTATTGCTGCTACTATACACAGCAAGTGCATACTGATGTGGAGACATGGCACGATGGTACTAACTGGCCTGAAAGGAGACCTGCTTTCAGCAAAGGGAAAAACCTTGCATCCCAGGGCATGCTACTTGTTGATGACCAATTTTGCTTTCTAACTGTCCACTGCAAAGGCTCTGAGGTTGATTGCCACTATTTTGCATTCACGGTCTACTCTGAAACCAAACGCAACCCCAGTTTTAAAAGTAATGGTCAAAGTCTTCTGAGCAATGAAAGAGGTAAAGTCTCAAAGGAGAGGCAACAGAGAAATTAAACAAAACCATAGCAGAAGATTTCAATGCCCATTACAACCCCAATTTCATGCCTCATTTTACCTTTGGCTTCTTATAGAAGCCGGACAGATACCACCTCAAAACTTGCTTCATTCGAGTGTAGGGATCATCTTCAAGGACAGCCCTGCAGAACAGAACATAAAATGTTCTTTATACTGGTCACACATCCCATTAATTTCTTACCAGTGTAATAACATCAATTTCAGTTGTATTTCCCCACAACTAAAGGGAAGTAACTTCTGTGCTGCTGCCAGTGAAAAAGGTGTCTCCCAGCAGAAATATATTTTTTTTTAGTAACATACATCACACAACAGAAACATAAACTGCTAAAAAGTGGCACCCCTTGCCCTGCACTTCTGCAAAAAGATTAATAAGATTTCTGGAGTGTATCAGGGTCAATTGGACATTTGAGTCGGTTAATGTGGGATTGCCACTCACAGTAGCATTGAGTCACAGCTAGTAGAACAATGTGAGTCATAAAAACAAACCTATACCACCAAAACCAAAGACTTTTTTTTTCTCTTTTCTTTGTTTCCCTCTTTCATAAAAGTTCTTTAAAGCTGATGTGCTACACGAACTCTGTTGGTACTTTGAGATCTCGTGCAATACTTCAGGTTGGAAGTGACTTCAAAAGGTCATCTCAGCCAATATCTCCAAACAATGGTCAAAGATGAAGCAGGAAGTAAACAAAACCAAAGGCATTCCTGGTATTTCCAACCATTTAGCCAGATTTAAAAATCAACTTTGGTAAGTTATTGCAAAATTCATTCAGAAAGATCACCCAAACCACAAATTTAACAATTTTTTAACAAAACCTCCAAACCTCTTGAAGTGTTCTTACATCTCAGCACCAAGGAGAACTATTTCTTTAACTTCAGATGATACAAATACCACAAACAAGGCTTGAAAACACCATGCTTCTGTAGTTACCCAGAGAAAGTGGAATAAAAATGAGTAACTAGTGCTGCTATTAAAATATACTGTTTTTACAATCCACCAGGCATATCTCATTGAGAAGGCAGGTCCTATCTGGAAGCATAACATTTCCTATTTTCTGCTCTGCTGCTCCCAGCAGGCCTCTCTCATCAATGGTTTTAAAAGATGTTTCTTATTTGTTTATCAACCATCATAATTATATTGCTTTGGGGAGCAGAAGTGCTTGACAATTTTGGTTGCTCTCTGTCCCGTTCCCCTGCATACACGAGTACACCAGAAGGTGACACAGCTCTGTTGTGCAGAACTCCAAGGCATTGGCTGAATTCCCATCAGTTCCAGCCAACAGTGGCAAACACATTCATGTGCAAAGGTGGGTTTGTCTGGAGTTTAACTTTTCCTTCCTTGCCTCTCACTGGCAGCAGTCTATCTGTAAAAAGTCACTGCAGTTGATGCCTGGCTTGATCTGTGTTGAAGCCAGTGACCTCGGTATTATTTGGGAGCCTTTCTGGCACACAAAGAGATAATTTCACCAATACAAGAAAAGTGCCCAGGTGAGGCACATCCTGAGTGCTGCTTACTGGGAGAGCAGGTCGGCATGGTAGTAGTAGTCGGAGAGTTTGTTAAGGAACGAGCGTGGCTCCAGGATGAAGGTGGGCAGCACCACCCGCGACAGGTCCATGCCAGGCCGCAGCTGCTTCAGCAGGATCCACATCAGGCTCTTGTTCTCCTCAGAGACGGTTTCTGTCTGGGACGACTCCCCTGTCTACAAAGGCAAAGGGAACTTCAGGGCAGAAATAGGAAAACCATGCCTTGTGGGTGCATTTCTCTGGGGGGTCCAAGCTCATCCACGCATGCCAGGCCCTGGCACAAGGGTGAATGCTCTCCTACACCACTGCAGAGAGACATCAGCCATGTCTCAGTAGAAATGAATCCCCAAAGCAATGAAGCAAGTGGTGCAGAAAGCCCTGGGTGTCTGTGAAGGCTGGCATGAGCTCTGTTGTCCTCCTTCCTGAGCCACTGCCTCCACACACCGCAGGGCTGTGATGGGCCAACATGGACCAACACTGGCCAAGGAGACTCTGCACTGCTGGCCCTCAGGAGGTGTGGACATGCCCAGGGCTGTTACAGCATCCCTGTGGCCTGGTGGATGCACAGAAGCAGCTCCTCTCAGTCCCATTCTCCGCAAATGAGAGACTGTAAGATTCACTAGGATGTATGTAGAAAAATGTAGGAGGTAAACAAGTAATCAACAGAGAGTAGAAGCAGTCCTCCAAGTTCTAGACAAGCCAGACTGGTGTGTCAATATGGCAAAGGCCCACTGCCAGGTAAGAGGCACAAACACTTCAGCACCTGCCAGTGCTGCTCAGAGCCTTTTGCAGCAGAAGTGTAGGTAAAAAAAGCCAGGGATTATGCTGTGGTTTCAGCACTGTGTAGTTCCTATGCATTCAATGGGTCCACAAGATGTGCAACATGGAGGAAAAGGCCTTTCAAGCCACCAGAGAAGGTAAATTAAACTAAATTTTCAAACACAAATGCCATTTTAATGCATCCTAGGCATCATAAATTAACAGTGAAAGAGAATACTTAGGCTTTCTACTGATTTTAGGCAAGAGATTTCTACGAGAAAAAGGGCACAGATCCTCTTTTGGAATGGACTTTGGTTTGTGAGAGGGCACAGCACAGCACAACAGGATTTTCAGGTGGTGTAAATCACTAAACATTCTTTTTCACCACCTGAGCATTGCCACCATGTTGGCTCCCAATCAGCCCTACAGTCACAGCAAATTTACCAGTCCTACAGGGCTTGAAGGCTGATGGAATTTCAAACTGAGGAACAGCAAAGTTCTGTTACTTTAATTGCTTTTCCATTTTTGTACCATTCTTCTTTTGACAGTCTGATGCAATACACACCTCGAACCTCCAAGGAGAAATGGAATACCACAGCACCAGCTAGGGCTTACAATGCACATGGGTCTGTCAGAGCTCTCATTATTTATGCATGTTCTCAAGTATGCACGTATTGCCAATATAAATTAATGCCATGTTGAAATTGCTGGACAAAGTGTTACTCAGAATGAATCACTGCACAAGGGATGGACAAAAACAGAAAGAGAAGAAGATGCAGGAAGATGTGAACAACCTCAAACAATTTCAAATAACCCTTTCTATAACTTGTTAAAACTAAAAGCTTTGAAAAAATGGTGGGGGGGGTGGTGTTCTGTTATCAGTCTACCTACTGAAATGTCTATTTTGTGTTCTAGACCAACTTTTGTCATCTCAAAGTTCTTCTGACACCTGTCTCTGCCTTCACACTCCAACTGCAAACAAGGCAAAAGCAGAATGCCAAATGCACAAACACCTTCCAAGAGCACATAGATGCACCTACCCACGTGCACACCTTTCAAATGAGCCCCCATGAAAATGAGCTGAAAATTTAACAGTGCCAGTTTGTGACGTTTGTCCTGCCACACCCAAACTGCACACACAGGCTGAGGGGCAGTTTCAGTTTAAGATGATGACTGCCATTACTACTGGCACGTGTTTACCTTGATACATCTCCACCCAGAAGAGCTACATCATTGCACAAAACCTATTTTTCTCTACATTCCTTTCACCAGTATGTTCAGACTCAACAACCAGTCCTACCTGTGTGGCCAGGTGATGACAGCCCCATCTCTTGAAGAAATCTTACAAAACACCTAACGGCCAAGGCCACATGGCAATTCTTTTTGGAAGCCCAGTGGATGCTACCGGTGCCTGAGCAGACACACTACAGAGAGACTTATTTAATACTACACGAAGTGTCACTCTACAACAGAAATGCAGTCTTTTTCACTTGGTTTCTAGTGCATTTTTTTCTTATTTTAATGTAAAACTGCAGAGATCTCTCTCTTTCTCTCACACACACCCACACACACACATCAGTGAAGCCTATAAGGCTTGTTCAAACACCAAAATATCAGCCTGCCTAACCAACGCTTCTAGGACAAGTCTGTCATGTGGCAAAAGGTCATTTCAGAATAAGCAGCTGATAAAACTTAAGTTTGCTTTCATTTTGCTGCTGCTTGGTTGCACATCTATATTCAAAATCCCGTTTGAACCCAGTTACCATTTGCTGTGTGGCTGCAAGGGGATTTGAGGGGAAAAATGCACAAAAGAGAAGTTGGGTGTAATTAGGATATATTTGACTATATTTTTTTTGTCAGGAAATGTTTTCAGGAAAACATTGAAAGAAGAGCATAAGAGGCTGGTGAAGAGTCTGGAGCACGAGTCCTGTGAGGAGCAGTTGAGGGAACTGGGGTGATTTAGCTTGGAGAAAACAAGGCTGAGGGAAGACCTTATCACTCTCTAGAACTACCTGAAAGGAGGTTGCAGAGAGGTGTGTGTTGGTGTCTTCTCCTAGGTAACAAGTGACAGAAGAAGAGGAAGTGGCTTCAAGTTACACTAGGGGAAGTTTAGATTGGATATTAGCAAAAATTTCTTCACTAAAAGGATTGTATGGCATTGGAACAGGCCTGGAACAGATGGTGGTGGAGTCACCATCCCTGGAGGTACTTAAAAGCCATGCAGATGTGGTGCTGAGGGACATGGCTTAGTGGTGGACTTGGCAGTGCTGGGTTAATAGTTGAACTTGTTGATCTAAAGGGTCTTTTTCAATCCAAATGATTCTGATTCTGCGACTCTAAGAAAAAAAATGGCTTTCCAGCAGTGCATTTCTTTCAAGCATCAGCAAAACATCAGCTTCCTTGTTCAAAGCAGTAGGCAAGGGAGTGCTCAGTGCAGAGCTCCTCTGCTGCCTGCTCAGACCAATTCTCACACAGCACACTTGGCTGCCCCAGCTCTCCACCACTGCCTTCCTCAGAGGTGTCACAGTGACATCCAGCTAACAAGGCTCTTAAGTGGAACAGAAATCCATCCTCCTGCTGTTAAATGTCATGAAAAATGGCTTTTTGATAAGCAACTGGCATTTTGCAATCAAGTGGCTCAAATGGCTCAGACACAAAGAAAAGGATGTTCCATGCATAACAAAAAAAGGAAAGTGTCATATTTTGTATCACGCAAGGACTGAGTAACCTAATTGGCCAGGACACATGCCCAGGATAGTAATCCCCACTCCCGCTGGCTCCATGAATGTGCCAATGCTGTGCAGATCTTCAATGCAATAACTAGTTAAAGCAATCACTGATGCTGGAAACACACCAAAGCACAGCAGCAGAGCTGCTGTTCATGATGCAGAATTATAAAAGCACATCATAACACAACGTAATTTAGCAGAAAACTGTGCTTTGCTTTATCTGTAGAACACCAGAACTCATAAACTTGGCTGTTACCTGCCATGCAGCTAAAAGGCTGAATGACAAATACTATGAACAGACACATTTTAACAGGAACAGGCAGCAATCAAGATTTTTTTTTTTCTTACCTCCCCAAATTCTTCATAGACCTGTTCAATATAAGTGGTCCCCTTCCTTCCCGGAGAGACCTCTCCCTGTATTTCTGACTGGTCACTCTCACTTTCATTTGTCTTCCGGCTGTTCTCATGTGCTTCGTTCTCCGACTCCTCTATGTTGTCTCTCTCTGATTTGTCTGAAAAAGCATCGTTTTCCAAATGGTGGTTGTTCTCCAGGGTTGATTCATTCAGCCTGCAACACACAGTTCATTACTTGCTTCAGTTTGACTTACAAAGCCACATTGCTTAAGCCTTTTTAAACACAGCAAAAACACCCCCAGGACTCAGAATAGTGTGTACAGCCCAGGACAGTCTCAGACATTGACTTCCTGAATAACAGGGGTTTTATCACAGAAGGAGTGAGATATTTTCCATGAAAACTTTCCCCTCCAAACTGCACTTTTTAAAACGTGCCACACATCTCCACTTACCCACCCTGCTGGCTCCGGATGGGAGCCCACAGACCAGAGGGATAAGAAGCAAGTGCACTCCAACAACTCTACACTGCTGATTAGAGAACTGAAGTATCCATCAGGAGACATTTTTCCCTTTAGAGAAGCCAATCAGTGGATTGCAGCACATATGAAAAATATGACATTATGGGATACATTTTCTTTTCAGTGCTAATGCTATTTTATTTCAACAGAGGGTGGTCCTAAGTCAGCCCTACACTAGAAAAGACAAATTTAAAAATCAATAGAAGCAAGTATTTTCACACACACATACCCCTCCCTCATCCACCACACTAACCTGGGGAATGTGTTTCCCCCAGATGATGCTGTGTGGAAGAACTGAGTTGAAAGCGTGGATTGGACAATTACATGAGAGAAGAATATCCAAATTATAATGGCATCTAAGGCAAAGTTGGAAGGTATAACAAGCTTCATGCTCAGTGATCCAGACTTTAGAGAATGCCAAAAAATCTCTCTCAAGTAACCTATAGCATCTCCATTTGAAAAAGCAGATGTGATTCATATGACAGATGGCAAACACGATTACATAGACCAGAGGTCAGGTGCTGAAAAGTATTCACTAAATGCACTTTTTATCACGCAGTATTTATCACAGGGAACAGTTTATTTAGCAGTATTTATCATGGGGAACAGTTTATTTAGCAGTATGTATCACAGGGAACAGTTTTCTTTATTCGTCGGTCTGCACACACATCCCCTCTTCCATGGCTGGCCTAACTCTCACCTACTGAGCTTCTCAGCTTGTCCTTCCTCTGAAAAATTCTTAACTGAGACCTCATGAAAAATTGCTCTTGGATAGAGCAATAAAAAAAGATTTCCAGCTACACAAAGGGTTTCAGAGGATCTAAACAGGCCCCGCATCTTGAAGAGTTTTGTTACTTCCTGTAGTCCATCTTCCTCTCCAAGGTTTCTCAGTACATGGGAGTGTTCTCTCAAGTGTCAAGCCTCTCTATGATGGGCATTTCCTCAGGCCATTCTGGCCATGTTCCAATCTTTATTACAGATGAATGCGGAAAGTTCCCACCCTTGTTCTTCTTCCCCTTCTTGTTATTTTCTATTTTCAAAAGATAATTAGGTATTGATAGGTAGAACCAGATTCAGTTAAAAAAAAAACCTAACAGAGGAATCAGAACACAGAACTGGCATCCGCTTTTCAGAAGATCTCAGCTTCCAACTATGCACTGAATAAAGCTCATGATTTTTAGCTTGCCAAGCAAGCCACATTGTGACAGCCACAGCTCAGTTTCTGGCAGAGCCCAATTTCTAGAGTTCTTTTGGATGTGTCATCTACATCTTTCTGTGCCTTTAGAAAATCTTTCTTTTAATTCCATTTGTAAATATATGTATGTCTGCATATGGGGTGTATGTATATATATAGTGTTTATATACACAAATCAGAGGGTTTTTTAATTTACAGTTGTGCTGTACAATAAAACTAAGATCATAAATCAGACTCCATGGCCAGCACTAATAATTTGTGATCAGACATTATGTGTCTTCATTGTTCTAGTGCCAGGATGTTAGTTCTCTTCTTCAGCCAGCAAGCAGCAAATGTAATGACTGATAACCAAATACACTGGAGGCACAGATTACACATATGTGAATTTAAAATAATAAAGCAGAAAAAAGATGAGGCGAGAGCTGTCTGGAGAGGTTATCCCACAATTCCTCACCACAGTTGTTTCCTGGATGGTAGGTCCAGGAAAATATTAGTTGTTGATCATTTAAATACCTAATCTATTTCTTAATTTTTCAATGGGCAGCTAAATATGGGAGTGTTGTCTGTGGTTGCTTTGTTCCCTTTATCTAGTGAAAGTCTTCTCCATGAGGTAAAAATGCTTGAAAGAACAGTTCATTATAAGCTTTTGGTTCATGGCTGAGAAGTAGCACTTGTTTCTATTTCACATTTGTAAGAAGAGCAAATGTTTTTCAGTGCCACCTGCCTCACATCTGGGAAATATTTGAAGTTTCAATTGAGTAAATTACTCTTTTCTTAGTTTTCTCTCTTAAGTTTTCCACCACCCCTCCCCCCACTCCCCACCCCAGTATTATTTAAGGATTTCAGATTTAGTCCAAGAGGGAAATCAGATTCATATGAAATTCCATGCAACTGTGCACTGATTATCCACCACCACAAACAAGACAAGACTTAATACATCCAGAGCCAGGGACCACTCTGAGGAACCAAAGGGAAAACAGATGCTTCTCATCCTGAGCATCAAATATGAGATGCTGAAGTGCAGCCAGGCTCTTCCTCCAAAGAGAATCACCACTGTATATGTATGATATGCTAAAAACAAAAGCCATGCCATGAACTTGGCCAACCAATCAATGTAAAGACTTCCCAGGGACTTCCAATGAGATTTGGACCAGACTCCAAAAGCTGGGGGGGAATGACTATGCTAAAAGTCAACACTGGATTTCTGCCATGAACATGGGAAACCTGGCATTTTTCATGGCTAATTTACTGTTTCAGCATATTAGAGTTCTAATGCCAGCATTAGCAGTGCCTTATTCCCTAAGTGGCATTCCTGGAAACATCAGTTGGTGACCAGGACTTCTTTGGGTTTGACACCACAAAGGGTTTGATACTCTTCTACACAAAGCAAAGAAAAAACTTTGTTTTTTGTCAAACAGATTCCTGGGGCTGCTGGAGATAAGACATGGAAGCCACAAGAAACACAACTTCATATTAAAAAGAAGAGTGCCTGGTGCCCTAAAAGTCTCTTGTCTAAAATCACAGATTTACACAGTACTTTAGCCTTTGATTCACTCACACAGTTCTCTCTCTCATTTTTATATGCTACTAAAGACATGGATTTTGAAATCACTGTATAATCTTGATTTGTTTCCCAGCAGGAAAGGAGCAAAGCAGCCAGCAGACAAATGCAACTTTGGCTCAACATAAAATCTGCCTTTGCCAGCTCCCAAGGGGGTTTTGTTCTCCCTATAATATCCATCATCTTCCTTTCTTTTTCCGTTCTTGATAGAGTAGTTTGGCTAATTTGAAGATAGAGTTAAATGTAATTAACTGGCCCCCTAACAACTGCATGCCAATTTAATTGGTAAGATTCCCTGTAGGGAGAGCATTTAATTAGAATGATTGAATCCCTGTGAGGAAGCCACTGTCACTGGCAAACCAAAAACCCTTTTCTCAGCATTTGCACAGTTTGGGTTTTGCATTCTCCCTTATTTAAATGTTCTTCATTCCTCCAGGGATGACAGCAAGTCATCCTCCTGTCCTGCAACCCTCAAACTTCCCTGGGCTTTAAGCACTGGGGAGTTTGGGTACACATGTAGAACCGTGGTAGGACTCAGAGTGTGTACTGTACAGACGACCAGATGCTGAACGCCCAGCTTGAACCAGACTCAGCTAAAATTTGAGCCTGTAAGAAAAATCTGATTGCAATTGGGGGTACTCTGTCCTGCTGAAAACTCTGCCATGTGTGCTACTACTGCTGAGCCCCATATTTCAAGGGGGTTTTTAATGCTGGAAAACTAAGAGGCAAAATAGAGGCATCACTTAAGCATCATTTACACATCATACTCTGAGGAAATACTTTACTACAGTTTTAACCCTATCTTCTGCATCACCTCACAGTAGCCATGGGTTTGCCTGAATGCCCTCAGTGCCACAGGCTCCATTTTAACATCATGTATATTTCTGTCCACACATCCATCAGCCGAAAAACAAGTCCATTGCATTCTTGAATTCATCACCACAGTGAGCACAGAGACTCCCAGGCATAAGGAAAGTATTATGAAAGAAGCCCACGAACAACAGATGCGTTTGCACAAGTACTAGGGCACATGATGTGGTAAGATATTAGATTTCCTTCTCTTCCCCCACTGCTCTTCAGTAAAGCTCTTCTTCAAACTCTAGATATAAACCCAAACAGCAGGACTGGAAAACACATGCTGCGAATACCAGAACCTATCAGGGCAAAGTGAAATTCTGCCACCCTTTTGGTCCCATGGGGCCAGAGATGCCTTCACACTCTGAAGAGGACTCAGACCCCTGCTGTTGTTATAACAGAGACCAAGACAACCTCTTAAAGGTGAGGTTCAGCTCTGCAAGGCATCATCTTTGCAGATTGCAAGAATTGCTGCCCTAGAAACTGCATAACCAATGGTGCATTGCTGTGAGCTCTAAAAGTCAAATTCCAATCAGTAGAACTAGAAAGAGATACTACCTCTCCCACTTCTCACTCCAAAGGCCAAATGTCTATACCAGGAGGATTTTGAAGTTGCTTATTCAGCTACAAGCAACAGGAAGGCCAGGGGGTTTTTAATGTGTAGAGAGCTTTGATGTTCCAAAATAACTCCAAAATTCCTGCAGTAACACCAGGAATATGAAATTAGGGGACTTTTTTCCCTTACGTAAAAATTTATCTGATTCATCGAGGAAGAAATTGGACACCACTCAAAACCCCCGCAGAGACAGAAAGCAATTATAAAACTAAGGATGCAGTATGTGCACTCTGCTGACTATGACACAGTATTACTAGGGAAGAGTACACATTATTAAAAAATAGATCAGACTCAGAGCCATATGTGCTAGCAACACACAGACATTGTTAGTGACTGTGTCTGTGTAACTACAGCAGCTAGATCCTGCAATCTTTACTCAGGCAAGCCATTTTTCATGCTGGCATCCCCAGACACCATTTTGGCCCAAGCAGGGGACAGAAGAAAGTTGTTTATGTACAAACAAACACAGCTGAGATTTCCCCCAGCCCGTGTGTTCAAACGTTAGGTGGCAACACCAAGCCCATATATGAGTGAGGGATGCAGCAGCAGAACACATAGGCTGGTTTTTAAACAGGTTTCCTCAGAGGACTCTGGCTAGAATACGCTGAAGCTTGAGCCATATGACACCTCTCTGTGCATTAAGGAGTAACAGCCCCATCTTACTGGAAGAACTCCTGGTCTGACATAGCACTGGTGTGCAACAGGTGGTTGAGCCCTGCATGTGCAGAATCACTCGAGCAGTTCATGTCTCCATCCTTTCCCTGCTTGGAGGCACTGAGCCGGAAGAGGCTGGAGCAACGCAGGGCAAGCTCCAAAGCATCCAGCCAGCATCGGCCTGTGAAAACAGAAGGAATTATTTAAGCATAGCAGAGTAAATAACACAATTCATGCATTGCTTCTCAAAAGCTTCTTGCCTGGGAGTAAAGCTCATTATCATTATAAGTCAGGAAGTCACTGTGTAGAATATGTTTTTCATATATATAATCCCTAGGTTATCTTGCCAGGAATGGTGTGTTTTAGCGGCTGCATGAGTAACACATTCGCATGGGTGATACAGCAGGAAGCTCACCCCAACTCCCTCTTCCCTAATAACATTTCCTTCTGATCTCCCACAACTTGTTCACATGCCATTGCCTCTTTCTGATTTAGTCCATGATGCAGGGAATGTGTACGGGTACGGTGCTTCCACACCACCCAGCATCTCGTGCCTTCAAGTAACACACTTACCAAAATACATTCACCACTTGGCGTCCCCACCTTGCGCACTTCCCAGTGGCAGGGAGATACTGGGGCACTGAGCTGCATGGGAGAGGTCCCTGCTTACTCTGGGATCACTGAACCACAGCCTGCTCAGGGGTCCCTCGCTGGGTGTAGTGCTGCAGTAACTGTCATTCCAATCAAGATCCACAATGGTCAGTAGGTGACAGAGTGATTGAGACTAGAGAAAGTTGTCAGGCTGTTCATTTTCCCTCCTTCTATGCACTTGAAATGTTTTTTTCATTCCTTCTCTCTGCCTGGTCCGTCAGATAATTTGGGTGGGGCATCATTTTTTTCTTTTCTTGACACAAAAAAAATCTTCACCTGAAGGGTCCATTTTACAGAAACTATAAGCATGGCACAGAGCCAAGACAAACTGCAGTTCCTATGCACAGCCACACTGGATTTCCTTATGGCCTGCACAGGTCCCACAGACAGACAGCAAATGAAAAGCACAGGAATCCAAGCTGACCCTCGTCTCCTTTTGCAATGATCCATGCAAGGCTATAAAGCTGTGTTTTAAAGCCCAACCACCACAGTCCTGGAGCTGCTGTACTCCTGGAAGCACCTGAAAATAGCCTGCTTCTGTAGTGCAGTCATTAATGAGGCCAGGGCACATGCAAATTGGCTGAACATTCGAGAATTGAAGTATCAAGGGAGTCATCCTCTAATTTCAAGCTTGTAAAACAGAGCTCTTCATTATACTTCCCAGAATACACTTCCCAGTAATTAGAAGTGTGATTGAGAGGCAGTGAAGGAAACAAAGGATTTTGCTCTAGCAATGGCAAGTGCTACAAACAGGGTTTCCCTGGACCACAGTCATTCCCAGTCCCATTTGGCAACAGTTTCCATTAGATTCTTTTCTATTGCACAGCATCAAGCACGTGCATAAATCTCACTGGGTCCTGCTGCTCTCCTGGGCAGAATTCCCATCAACTTCAATATGACCAAAATTTGGCTCTTTAAGATCAACAAGAGTTTTAAAAAAACCCCTACAACAAAGAAATATTTATAAATTTGAGTGGCTTTCAATGCTTGCTTTGATACAAAGCTGCAACCAGTAAAATAAAAATACCTCAGATCTTTGAAGAATTGCACTTGAACATTTAGCCACAAACACTGCAGAGCCCCAGTCATTTATTCTAATTTCATCCCATGAATTCCTTCAGCATCAGCTTATGATTTAATAATAACATCACAAATAATGGTTAATAAAAGATTAGAAAGTTTGAACGCTGTTGGAATTGATTTCGCACTATTTTGTATTTAACAAATATTCTTACATTTACAGGCAGAGATTTATACTCTTCTCACTATGTGGAGGATTTGCATGGATAACCCATTAAAGTTAATGGCTGCACTGAGCACAAATCCACCTCCTCCTACATATCCCTTCTCCCCCAAACCCACCACTATGCAAATCTGTTTCAGGCTGTGCCATACAAGGGAGCACACTCCTGCTCAGGCTCCCTGCCTTGGCTCTCCTCTGCCTTTACATTTGCTTTTCTCTTGCAGTTCTGCAGAGTGAGATCTGCGTGATTTGACATTTGGAAATGCTGCATATGTCAAGATATTTTTATATTAAATAGGCTGGTAAAGTCGGGTGCTTTGACAGGTAGGTTGATTTGTAGCAGCATGAGCCCTTTGAGGCAGCACCGAGGTCATCTCCTCAGTGCTCTGCAGCTCTCACACACTCATTATCGTACGATGGCTGAAGCAAGGGAGGCCCCAAGTCTCCCTCAGACATCCCCTTTACTGTTCCCCTGCAGCCCAGCCCTCCCTGGGGATGTAGGCAGAGCAGCCCATGCTGGCCACGACTCATGGGCAGCTCTTTTACCCCCCACCCCACTGCCACTGGTGTTCACCAGTACTGACATGACCTTACAGGCTTGGTCAAAACTTTGGGGTTCACCACGACACCAGAGGAAATTTCTACACAATCTGTCTAGGGCTTCCATCTCTTTAGATAACTCCCTGGAAGGGAGTGTTATGAGGGACTTGAATCTTTTCTGAAGCCTTATTCAAGGAGCTTAAATTTTAAAAAAACCCAAACCATTAAATATTCATTTTAATAGTCCCAGGCAGATACACAAAGCTTTAGAGGAACTCGCTGTGCATCAGCAGTCAGCATTCCTCGTGCCCTGCAGCAAACAGAAGTGGCAGCAGTGTACACCCTTGTTTTCATTTCTAACAGAAACTGAACCGAAGGGATGCAGACCAGAAATGGGCCTTCAGCCATCGGGTGGTGCTGTGAATCCAAACATGCGTCACTAACCCAGACGTAAAATATGGGCTTACCTCTGCAAATAAAAAGGTTACATTCTCTGCAAGTCAATGGTGTGTTAACTGCAGCATAACACCATGAAATTATACGCTCTCAATTACAGGGATTGCACACAAGATAAACCTGTTTCCTTGCTAATGGCCTACATGAAATGTTTTTACATCTGAGTGACCTTTCTATTGAGTTGTATTCTTCTGGATTGTGAAGATTATACAAAAATGCTAGCATTTGGATTACTTAATTGCTTACCTGACAAGTCTACTCACTCCCTCAGGAACTGCAGAAGAGGAGAAATGAATGTGGTCACATAATTAAAGGCTGTCACCTACAGTCACGGTACTGCATGAAGGCTTCATGGCTACCTCAATTCTCACATGTTCTAATTTTGAGTAGGTGACTCAGATAGGGTTTTTTGTATACAGGGTAATTAGATCAGAAAAGAATGTAAGATGTGGGTTCCTTCAGAGAGGAATGGCAGCCCAAAAGGGTGTACATGAAGGAAGCAATGAAAAAGTTACAATAATATTCTCTTAGAAGGTTTGAGGTGTTTAAAGCCGCAACGTAAAAAATGCAATCAATTATCAGTTAAAATTTTTCACAAACTTTGGCTTAAACTGAGCATTTGTTTAAATTCTGAAGAAAAACCCAGGAATATATTGTCAGCCTGTGGCAGATTCTTCCCACAGGCTTTTAAGCTCTTCTCAAATCAAAATATATAGAAACAGAGAATTGCTTACATTGTAAAAGACCTCTAAGATCACCAAGTCCAACTGTTAACCCAGGACTGCCAAGTCCATCACTAAACCATGTCCCAAAGTGCCACATCTGCATGACTTTTAAATACCTGCAGGGATGGTGACTCAGCCACTTCCCTGGGCAGCCTGTTCCAATGCTCATCCACTAAGCAGGTCACCTTGTCATAGAAGGAGATCAGGTTGGTCAAGCAGGACCTGCCTTTCCCAAACCCTGATCCCTTGGCTGTCCTGTACACCCTTTCAGATGCCTCCTGCAATACAGCTGTGCAAGTGGGAATCACTATGGCTCCTTGCAGGACACTTCCTGGGTCAGCAGGGCACTGCTGGCACCATGAAGAAACCTGGAGGCTGCAAGGCTGAATAGGAGCAGATGTGCTTGCACCAACTCTTTTTTTTTCACAGACAAAAGAGACTACTAAAACCGAGAGACAAAAATAATTTCTTCTCCCTCTTGGAAAAAAAAATAATCAAAACAAAAGAAGGTGCTTATGCTGCTAACCTCGGTTCAGTTCAAAGAAAAACTTGAGTCTCTCCTAGTCTTTGAAGAGATCTAAAATTACAAAAATATCTAGCAGGACAAAAACAGGCAGCACTGAAAACACTAAGCTATTCAGTTTTGAAATCTTTGCAGTCACCTAGAACAAGTCACAATCTGATGTGCCAAGTCTATCTGCCACATTTTGCAGCAGCTGGTCACGGAGGACGCAGCCAATGTTCTCTCAGCACTCACCAGAAAGAAAAATCTGCTCTAGATGGAATCACACCGTTACACACAGAAATATCAGTCTGGGACTATACTTCTTTTCCACTGCATTCCTGTAGCTACAGAACACCTGGGATGAATCTCTTGCCAATTAAGACTTCAAAAGGCTCACGCCAAGTAACCACACATTCCTCCAGAGAGGCATCACTAAGGGAATATTATTCTTCTTGAATTATTAAAGTCATCCAGCTTTGGCCACATGCCTCACACTTACAAGATAGATGCTTTTAAAAATCAACCTGAAGTAGACTGTCACCTGGAAACGATGAATTCCTGCTCAAGTGCACACAAATCATGAATCGTGAGGAAGAGGCTGATTTGGTTCAGTCAGTGAACATTAAGGTCATCGTGTTCAGCTGACTGCTTATTTTGCTGTACCACTTGGGTGCCTGCGTGCATGATTTCTCGCACTTTGGCTGTCAAGATGCAAGGACGTGAGCTCTCAATTAGCTGCAGGTGCAATTTATGCTGTGAACTTAATGAAATCTTGTTGCAAAAGCCTGGATTTTAAACTGCTGTGAAAGGTCTAAGGAATAAGAAACACAGACATAAAGCTAAAAAGATAACTTCTATTTTCTCCAGAGCTGCCAGGATCCACAGACATATTTCATTGTTAACTTGGTTTCAAATTGCAATCTTCCTTGTGGTTCTTTGCTTCTGTGCATGACCCTTATTTCGATAACCTAATTTCCTCCCCAGATGAGAGCATCAGTTTGGGGGGAAGGGCCAGATGCCTAGAAAAGAAACAACAACCCTGTAAGCCAGACCATCAGGATTTCCACACAACTCCATCCATGTTAGGCAATGGAGGCTACCCAAAGGAGAGGACAGATATAAGGAATAGAATGTAAATGTGGTTTACAATTCCACTGTTAAGCTTTTAACCCTTGGTAATCTGCCACTTTGAATTCCATTAGTAGGAATATGCCCTGTGGTGGCAGTGCCCATGGCAAAGTGGAGATTCTCACTGTGAGATCTAAGCAGGTGACTTAAAACGCTTAGGATGCACCAGGTAGATCTCAGGGGCAACTCCAGAATGGTCTGGACAGAAAGCTTGGGACAGATTTAAACTACTAATTCTAAGTCACTCCTTAACATAAATCCGAAATGCATCCACAGTCACTGGTTTAGAAAAAGCAGTCTTCTTTTTTGAAACTGCTAAGAAAGAACGACCCTGCACTTGTACAGGTTAAGCCCTGTAGGCTGACATGACCTTTCCAGAGGCTGATGTTTAAAACACATCAAAAAGCAGACTGCTGCTCTGGTCTGTGCATGTGAAATCTGCTGTAGCTGGGCAGTGGTTCTGCAGATCGTCCAGAAGTCAGGACCTTAAATCCTATCAGCAGTCTGTCACAGATGGTACAGCAGAGGGGCAAAAAGGGATTCTGGAACGCTGAGCGAAAAAATAGGCCATGTAGCTGCAGATCATGATACAGTTGCCTGGATGGCCAAACTGTACATCTAACATATGCTGCAACTCAGTATTCCCCAGCAAGTCAGCGGCCTTCATGAGTTAGTTATATTTGCCAAATGCTCTGTTGTTCATTTTCCACCACTAACATGGGAGACTGTGTTAAGAACACAGCCAGGACACCTCCTCAGAGATGCTGTAGATTCACACAATAATGCACTGTGGGGGAGATAAGAACACACTACAAATATACACAAGGGCCCAGATTACACCTGCCCCCTTTGTCTCAGCTGGCTTAGCTCATTTTACCTCAATCTCCTGTCTCTCTTGCATCCCCTAGGTTTGTCCAGTGTATTAAAGAAATGAAATAAACTCAGGCACATCCTCCTTTAGATGCTGCTTTACAACAGGTGAAGCAATGTAACAGTCTGCAACCGTTTCAGTCGTGTCTTCTGAGCTTAAAATAAAGCCGTATTAACTGCAAAGTATAAGCTTTAATTTGCTGCAGTTTATACAGGACTCTTTAAATGTAGCAGTTTCTAGTCCTTTTGTCCTTGTCTGCATATGTTTTAAATGACCTACTGACATTAATACTGTCTCCAAATCACTCATCTCCAAGTGTGACACCCATGTGTTTGGCCATTTGTCAGGACATGTGTTTGGGAGGGAGCTGTTCTTCCCTCTTGTCTGGAGATTCACATCCTGCCTTTCCTTCACGAAGTCTGGCCACTTCCCACAGCTCACTGACCTTGGCTGTGAAGTCAAATACTTTCATTCAGCTGAAAAGTACACCATTTTTCATGCTAATATTTCTGGTGCAATACAGTATCAATTTTTTTTTGTGAAGTCCACTGCTAAACGGACAGATCCCAAAGCTTTGGCTGTCATGATCACCTCATCAGATTCAGAACCTACCAGGCATAATGTGGGCAATCCAAACCTGTGCAGGTGGCTCCAGGGCACTGCTGGTGCTGTTCAAGAGTTTATATTTTGTCTTGAACCAAAGGCCCTGGTTACTTTATACATACACATTTAGGATATTTGATTGAGAGGCATCTCAGTAACTCCTTCCCTTGACCATGTTAGCTTTCCATCTAACATTAGGAGATTATTCTCTACTGGAGAGAAGCAGCAAAGTAAAGGAAAATCACACTAAACCCAAAGTAACTCTGTTTTGATCTGCCTGGCCTCCGCATGCTTCTCAGGAACCTTGGCCAACATCTTGGCTTTCAAAATGTGTTCCAGTAACTCACTATTTTAAGCTCTTATGACACCAGAAACACGTAATAATTCACTGGGCAGAAAACTTCCCACAGGCAATTCAACACTGATGATTCACACATGCCAGGTATGGTCCCTTTTGGGCTTTTCCAGCCCGTGTTGTATGACCCAGACAGAGAGATCACAGCTAGAAAAGTCCTAGCTCTGATGATCTCTTGGGAGCTATTGCTACTTTAGGAGCCTTTATGGGTAAGTTAGAACAAATCTAAAGCTCTTCTACTCCATGTAACTGGCATGTGGCAGACATGGTAATAAGAGAGTTGAAGCTCAGCCACAGGTCTCTTTGCCAGGCTGCCTCTATGGTTTAATCATTAATAATTAAATTAGTGGAAAGACAAGTGCACAGGTCTCTAAATAAACAATATTTTATAAAATCTGGATTGACAGGCAGATGTTGAAGCTATTTGGTTGCCTAAGAACTCTGTGGGACTGTTCTGTATATCTGTTCTGTGGGCTGTCCGTATAACCAGGGTTTGAAATGCCTCTAATTTAACAGCTCTACCCCACAGCACTGTTTTTTTCTCCACAGGAGATTATTGCATCAATCTATCCCTTTCTAGACAGGTGATCTTTGGAGCCAGGTTAGAATCCTGTATTCCTTTACACAAATAAGCTACAAAAGCATAATATTTTAGGAAATATATGTGTTTCTATGGGTCTATATAACTTCTTCTTATTTTCATATCATTTCACTACACTGACATCTGTGAGCAGTTTTCCGTGTCAAGATGGTGTCCCTCACCATGAACTGTCCTCTTTTCACAGCAGGAGAAAGTAGCACACAAGTCTGTAATGAAAGGTTTCCTCCTGTTCTAAGTATCATATCAAAGGTGCACTTGCACTGTTTCATTTCCAGCCCTTAGGAAAATGTAAAACCTAATCACTGGACCAGAAGGACACTACTTTCAAAGCCCATTTCACTCCATAAGAAATCCTTATGTCCCTAAAGTTAATCTAGATGAGACCCAAAGGAGCATATGGGATACATGAGCCCCCTTGGTGGGGTAGGTGAAAAATATCCATAAAATGAACAGTCTGAGTTAATTTGCTATGAAAAAAACCCAGAACTAGAGTAGTCTGAAGGTCGAATTGAATGAAAACATGTTTTTAATCCTCTTATCTACTTATAAATCACTGATATTTTAGGTCCGCTAAAGTAATTTGTAGAGATTTTCACATAGCAAGCTGGCATGTCTGTTACATATTGACCTAAATTTACCTTCCATAATTTTGTGAATTCCCAGAACGGTGTTTTACGTGTGGAGTGACCAGCATCTGGGCCTGCTAGACTGCAAACCACAGCACAAATAGTTTACAGGAAAATTCAGGTGGCTGAAAGACATCTACTGACAGCTCTTCAATATCACCATGCCATTTTCTTCCAACAGATCCCTCCCTAGAGTAAGACATGGCAGATAAGACAGTGAAATCTCTGCTGAACTGAGGAAACAGAGACCTTTTCATTTCAGTTTTGGGACCAACTCCTTCCATCCTTTAGTTTACACTTAGTGGTTTTCCCCAATTAGAAGCCTAAGTCCTTCTTCCATACACATGGCCAGAGAGGTGGTTGTTCAGTGAGGGCAATGAAACGTGCCAGAATTCTGCTTGACCTAAGAGCGGTATTTCAAGCTGTGTGAGCCACCATTTTTTCCTCTATAAACCTTTTTTTTTTTTTTTAATTGCATCAACCTATTTTCTTAACTAGCAGGAAGTATGCTATCTGGAGAAAGCAAACAAACCCCCAAACTTACCATCTGATTCGGAGGCTGCTCTGAAAATCAAGTAGCTGCTGGGAAGAGGCTGAGTGATCGAACCGACATTTTCTCCCTTTGGTCCCTGGAAGTGCACACAGACAGAAAGACTTAAGGCACGGAAGCTGCAATGGACTGTGCAATGCCTTTCCACCCTTCCCAGGCAGAATGTGCATGGTTGTGATAGGAAAGAAGGCAGGAGCAGAGAGAGTAATTTGGAGAGACTCATTAGTAATCACGATATTGCTGCTGCAGCTCCAAGGCCGTAACGAGCTCCCATGCAAAAGGGGCTTGGTCTAACCAAAATCTACTATGTTTATTCAGATCTGCAGGAATGGAAGGATCTTATTGCTGTCACTTGGGACAAAATCAGTCAAACCCTTGTGCAACACCTGAAGGGACTGCTCCATGAGGTACTCAAGGGGTCTGCCCACAGCCTGACGCGCTCACAATGAAACATCCTTCACACACCACCACAAAAGCAGCAGAGCCACACCTTGTGCTGTGAGCACCTCAAGCAGAGAGGCAACAGCAGCTCTGGAAGGAAACAAAGGGGAAACTCCATCTTGAGTCTGTGGGAAAGGTGGAGAAACCACAGATTGAGGACCAAAGGCCCCCCGGCGTGGGCACATGCTGCTGGGTTGCAGTCCTTCACCTTTAAATCCAGAGAACCTTTATGCCAGGGTGCCTGAGGTGACAGCCACTTCAGGCTTTGCTCATTTATGTTGCCTTTAGTTTAGAAGATGTGTCAAAAAAACCAAAATATCTTGTAAACATCCTGCCACCATCCTTTCAGCATGACCTTCCAGAAATGATGCCCAGGGAAGCAAAGTCCATCCCGGATGGACTTTGAGCAGAACCACAGGCTCCCTCCTTGATCTCCTCCTTGTTTCCTTCTCTTCTAAACCCCAGAAGATGCTAAGAAAAGGCAGTTCCTGTATGCAGTGAGCACAGCTTCATACTCTTCACGGTACGGACTTCCTGCCATAACCTGACTGAAATAAATAGAAATCCCTCCTCCTCCATTGCATTTTCCAAATGACCCAGCCTCCTCCAGCTCCTTCTCTTCCTCACTTTGTAACAGGTAACACAAAAGCAGATCTTTTTCCAAATATGCAGACATTATGTCAGAAATAAAAGCAGGGCAGAAAACATCACCAATACTCGCATGAGCACTATGTTGCCTGCAGGGGGGAGCAAGAGATTTTCTCCAGGAGGCTTCAATACAGATTTCCTTGACTTTCAAGAGAATACCAGACAATGCTGAAAATCTGTAGGCAGATTTTTGCAGTTTGAGTATTACTTTCCTCCCTTACATGGGCCTTTATAGTATCCAGCCATATTCCTTGAAAGAAGGATTTCTCCCTCCCAGTTGATAAGCATGGAACTGTGACAGCTACTGAAAACCGCTCCTGTACACAAGTGCCTCGCAGTTAAATAGTGATTTTTTTCTGGATTTTTGATTTTAAGTTATACTCAGAAAACCAAAATTTGGACAGAATTAACAGTAGGAAAAGCATCAAATTGTATCTGAGCGTATGAAGATGCAGTGTTGAGAGTCTCCAGTAAAGCTTCTTGCCTTCACATCTGTGGGGCTCCTCTGCTGCCAGGAGAAACTGGGATCCTTGTTACTCACTTTCTTTTCCCCCTCCTCCCTCCCACAAGAGGTTCACAAAATTAAGACTGTTTAAAGGCTTAATAGTCAGGACTGGCAAAGTTAAGATTTGATTAGTAAACCAGAGCAGAGCAGCTTAAGACATTACTAGTGACATTAATGCAATGAGGCATCATTCCCCATGGCATTTTTCCTTTCAGTAGCTTGCAGCTGAGCAGGGTGTTGGAGAACTATTGATAACACCATTACTTGTGTTTCCAGTGCAGAGGTAGATATTCGCTCTGTTTGAGGAAAACCCCACAACCTAACAGTACAGATACAGAGCATTTTAAAAAAGGGGGAGATGGGAAGGAGAAGATAACACAAGATGTAACAGGCATTTAGCCACGAAGATAAACTCAAGAAGCAGCCAGGTCACTCTGTCAATGAAACATATTCAATAGTAAGGCATGTTCACACACGGAGGGGGCCATTTCCCGCAGAAACAAAGAGAGAGGAGGCCATAAAAATAAAACCAACATCTGCACAGATTAAATGATGTTCTGTATCTGCACAGTACAGACAATGATGCTTTCTGTCTCCCAGCCTTTGAGCACCATGCCAATGGCCATCTCTCACCAAAAGAGAGTGTTATCCCAGCTGTACCAGCACCCAGAGCCCAGCTGCAGCCCCTGTGCAGCACAACTAAGAAAGGATCACCTTCAGATCATTCCTATCTTTACATCTGATTTGAGACTCAAAAGGCATTATCAAACAGGGGGTGATTAGGCTTTGAAAAATGGAGAGGACTGACAGTATTAGATAGCATGACAAGACATCTTGGAGAGTCATAAAACAAAGCTTAAAAGGGGGGAAAAAAATCTCATTAACAGTATTGTGATGAAGGATTGTGATGAACAGGATGAAGATGAAACTAACTGTGTTATGTTCTGGAATGGAATAAACAACTGGAAAAGCCCAGGACAAGGACTTTTTTTTTAAAGGAATGACTCAAAGTTCTTACAAATCAACAGAATTCAAATTATATCTTTTCCCAGATGCAGTGCGTCAGACCCCAGCTTACTTTTTGTTCTAAATAAATGTCAGAACAGGCTGCAGATAATGAAAGCCCTCCCACACCACGCTGTTCAGCCAGCTTCCGAGCAAGCTTGAAGGGAAATACGACCTATTCCAGGACACTTTTTGGGATGGGCAGGCAAACCCTGCCAACTGATAACCCTATACTCCCTCTGTGAAGCAAGAGAACAGACACCCACACCCTCACATGAATTACTAGGTTGGCATTCCCCAGTCTCCTGCAGCCACCTCGGCAAAATGTCTCTTCCCAGGAGCAGTGTGGGATCAC
Source organism: Edolisoma coerulescens (assembly GCA_013397115.1). NCBI lineage: Eukaryota > Metazoa > Chordata > Aves > Passeriformes > Campephagidae > Edolisoma > Edolisoma coerulescens. The sequence goes on from VWZW01004544.1 coordinate 53,348, forward strand.
GCTGCCTTCACACATTGGACAAAGTGCCTCTGCAGCAGCATTTGGAGCGTGTGGGGGAAGCTTTTCTTACTGCTGCTTGCACTGCCAGCTGATTTTGGGACCTTGACGGTTTTGGCCTTGGGTTTACAAAAGCCTGGACGGAGCAAATAGATAAAAGGTCTGATCCACGTGCACTGCAAAGGAGTTTCAGGCTGAAACTCTCAAAAAGCCAGGGAAGCAATGTAGAATAAAGAACTCTTTCCCTCAGCAATATGCTTCTAAGATTGCTCTAGACCCCAGAGAGCTTTGTAGGAAAAATAGTACTCTGGTGCATGTATTTAGCTTTCAACTATAAGCTATGGCCTTACATCTTACCTGGAAAGGTGCCCCAAAATCCCACCCTGCTCTAACTGAAGTTAAATACCTGCACTTCAAATTATTTGGCTAGTACTACCATAAAGGCCTATGGCAGTGCTGGAACCAGACATTTGTTCCAGGGCTGAACCCCAGACTTAGCTCCAAACATCTGCTAGGCAGCCAGGCCAACATGTACCAAGGCATTTAGTTATTACCCTGAGTTAACTGCAAATCCCCTGATGAGAGTGAAAGCTGAACCATCACCTCTGGTCTGGATAATCCCTAAAAATTTCACAAGCCATTCCGGCCAAGAGGTAAAGGTGTTTATCCAGATCTTATTTCTATTGGGATGGACAGTGACTTGGGCTTTTTGCTTAAGCTCAGGGGAATCTATATTTCATGAGAAACAGACTTTCTTTGCATAGTTATACAAAACCAATGCAGATCAGTCAATTCTGCTCCAGTTGCTTTAAAAGGAGGCTGTGAAATGACATAAAATAAAATAGTATTTTTAGCAGCTTCAGCCTTAAACTGTTGACAGAGTGCAGACAGCCTCTTCGACATCAAGCAGCTCACTGGTGGATTTCTTCCCGATGTGTATTTTGGTGTTTACCTCGTGGCTGAAAGCATCTCTCACACACAACAATCCAGGCTGAACTCAGGTTTCAGGGAGTATCCTACTATGCAGCTTAAATGTGGCTCTCTGTCTCAGGAGACTTAGAATATTACTTTGACTTTAAAATTTAAACCTCTTTGGACTTCCTCTAGTACACAAACATTTTCAGATATATTCTCCCTTCACATTTAATATACTAATTCTTATTTCTATCATATGTTTTCTCAAGAGACACAAGAATTAGATATATATATTTAAATACATACACATACTGATAAAACCTCCTCTTTTTTTGGGATGCTTCATATCAAAGGAAGGGCATCCTAGTGCAACACTTCAGATCTGTCAGCAACTCTGCCTTTCAGTATCTGACTGCACTTTTGATTCTATTTTTCACTACCTCCTCTGACTGTGCTTCTCAGAAGAATTCAGTTGACCTGTCAAGTCACAAGGAATGTTTTTGTTGACAGACAGTAAATCATCAACAACCTTCTTGGGTATATGCTCTGAATTTAAAAAGCATCAAAACTCTCAAAACTGAGTAAGAAGCAAGGCAGCAAAGAAACCTTTGAAACTTTAAGTAAAAGCAATGCATTTAGGCACAAATCAGAGCTGGGCTGCTGGCAGAAATCAGCAGCTCTCACCCCTGTTGCTGAGGTTAATTTTAATTCTCTTCTCCTACCTTATTAAAAATGGAAAGGCTTTTTATAGCAATTGTATAGCTGTGTTTAAAACTGTTCAATTAACTGCATGGATGAGCAGGAGTATGTCTGCTTGATCTGCTCCCACAGGGCTTCTCCCTTTTGTTAGAATTTCTGATGCCATGACAAGTGCTTTCACTGCTCTCTCGTGAGTCTTTCCACTTCCATTCCCTCTGCTGACCACCTTGCAGAAAGGCATCAGCTTGTAATGCCTTATTTACACTCGTGATGTCTCCTAGAGAATTTATGTCTGCAGTAACTCTGGTTTTGTCATTGTTTTTGACAGGGAAACAAATAAAAGAACGTTTAAGTTTTGTCTTCAGGGTATCCAAAAGATGTGGCTCCCAGTGCCTCTCAGGAGGTACTGGGATCTTTCTCTTTGCTCATAGGCATTGCATAATATTTTAATTTTTTTTTGCCTATACTTAAAGGAAAGAAGAAAAAGGAATACAGCTTTTTAAGATTTGCAGGGAGTTATTTCATGAAGTGTGAAAAACTATTAATCATTTTTGTTACAGGGAGATCCAGAGGTCACTGCAGGAGCCACTGTGTGTACAGGAAGGGATTGTCTCAGCCCAAAGAATAACTCAAAATGAAGTGGAGAAAATCCTGCTATTTCCATTTCAAAGAAGAGACAATAAGGGCTATCTGAAGTCACACTTTTGTGCAACAGTCAAGGCTTAAGCAGAACACTGAGTTTCAAGTCCATTGCAAACAAATCCAAACCTCAGGGGCATTAGAAAAAAAAAGTCAAATTATAAACCTGCTTTTTTGTCACTTTGCCAACCATCTCCCAGGACTGTGTGAAGCACTTGGTGCTTTGTGTGTCCTTGTTTTGGGGAATTTAGTTAACTGTGCCTATGCCTCAACTCCTTTTAAAGATGTGGGCCATGGCTTGATATAGCTTCTAGGTATTAAACAACTTCTGCACTAACACATTTCCTTTTTCCTCAGTCTATGCAGGCACCTGTACTCTGAGAAAGATACATCTGTGGAACTAATCACAAGGACTATGTCCCTTTGATGTCGTTCAATGATCGAGCTTTGGTATCTTTAATCTTTTTGTGGAGTCAATTCACCACTGCTAACAGCAACTGAATAACTAAATAATATCAGTGCTAGGCATTACCAGTGCTCAGAAACTTTGGTGACCAAGAAGAGGTTGTTTGACTCATCGGGATTGTTACCTTTACAGCCCAGATGGATTGATCCAAAGGATGGAAGAGTTTAAAGCAGAAGCCATCCTTTTTGGAGGGTCTCTCGATCAGCTCACAAGAATGCAGCAGGATTGTCCCAACCCACTGTCCGATCTTTGGCGTCTTATAAATAAGCAGCACTCCTGGTTTCAGGACACACCACAATTTGGTCCAGCTCTTCAGAGTCCCACGAATCTGGAGGAGAGCAGGGAGAGAACAAAAAGTTGCACCTCTGTTGCTCCTTAGAAGAAACCCAGCATTTATTCAGTATTTATACAGTATTTCCAGTATGTTTATTCCAAGGCTGCACCATGATACATTTCCTAAGGAAACTACATGGTGTTCTCTGAACAGCCCTAGGGATCTCACAGCAAAATCCCAGAACTTGGAAATCTGGTTATCAGAATTTGGTCTTCATATTTTTATTACTGGCTTAGTGTTCTTCCCATTTTTATTACTAGCTCAGTGTTAGCAGCTTGATTAATGTTTTAGGCAATCAGCACTGCTGGCCCATGTGAGAGTGATCTGTTAATAATCACGGAGGACATGCCAATTAGAACATTGCATACAAAAATGTTATAGCTAGTCTAACTCGACTTATAAGTCATTTTAATAGTGTTCTGCAGAACACCACTACTAATGGGTTTTGTCAAATTCCCCATTTTTAAAAGTACTGTCTCCAGCTGGTTTACTTCTCTGTCAAGCTCAATGCAGCTCTCTCTTGTACAGCAGACATTAAATCTGATAAGAGTATATTAAAGATAACAGCTTAAAGAATGGAGAAGTTTCTCAGTAAGGTTGGATTTTGCCTAAGGTCTTCCTGCCTTCAGTGTGCACAGGCCAAACCTCAAGTCTTTTCTGTGTTCCGTTTTTGTGGCCCAGCATTATTTGCAGCTCACCAGAAATTTCCAGCCATAGCAAACATGCAACAGGTATTTTGTATTTTAAAAAAACTCAGTATTTATTTTTCATTAACAGTAAACACTGCAGGAAGACTTTGCTGCCAATCTAACTTCTCAAATAAACCATAAGCATGTCACTTTTCTGGTCTCTAATAAGAATTGCAGAACAACGTTGGAGGTTTTTACCACTAGCCAAATGCCACTGTATTGTTTCACGAGATCCTTAAGTTACTTTGTTTTTCTTAAGAGCTATGTATTTAGCAATGTTTGAAAATTAAGTTTCACCAATATAAAAGGTTCAACCCATTCACTATTATTTGAGAAGACTAAATGGCCCCAAAGGAGGAGAAAAACAGTGCTCATCTCTCAATGTCAATCCAGATTTACTTTGCCACACAGAAGTTTCAGGACTTCAATGAGAAGCTGTCACTACCCGAGTCTGTGCACAAGGAGAAATTGCACTTGTCATCAGGTACAATATGTTTCATTCTGTGCTGTGACAAGAGAAAATCCAATTGTCGATAGGACAAGCTGTATCTGCCCATTTCCAGGCTGTTACTCAGTCTATTCCCTCTTCAGTACAAAACCACACTTATGGGAAGAGGCCAACAGAGTCTTTCAGAGAGGAACAAAGAAAGAAACATCATCACTTCCCTTTGTACTGTGCACTTTTTGAGTCCTTGTTGCTGCTTAAGAACATGGAATAGACCAACTGAGCTAGGTTAAAGTAGAAAGTAAATACTCCCCACAGTTCCACTTTTAGAGCAGTTATTTGAATAAAGCTTTACAGTAACTTCAACTCAAAATTATTCAGTCTTCCTTCACTTAAAAAAATGCTAGTGCATAAGTCTCAGACACATCAACTACTTCTCACTTATTTTTTCCCACAGCCTCAGAAGAAATGGTCTGTATCAAATACCTTCAGCCAGTCTGCTGTGATCACCACACTGGGATCCTTCAGAGCACTGAAGAGTTGTTTGGTAGCTCTTTTCTTCTCCTGCCTGTAATTTTTTTTTTGCACCTGGTTGAGAACAGAGAAAATACAGTAGCTGTAATCATGGCCTTTTCGGGGGAGGAAAGAACATAATGCATTAAGGACAGTTATGTATAGCACAGCAAGAACTTGACCCAGCACAGGTTCCCAAGAAATGAGCACAAGGAAGAATAAAAACATGAGAAGAGGCATTTTCTTTGCTCCTGAAGTTTCACTAAATATAACCTAATTTGTCTTTTCTTTGGGGGGAACAGAAAGAGGCTGGATACCCAGTCCTCCTCACCCCTCAAATTCAAGAGCCTGAATCTAATTTCATTCATTTATACTTTTGGTTTGGTAGACAAGCAAGTGTTCAAGCCACAATTTGCTCAGATTGCCTAGGCAAGTCTGTCCTAACAAGAACAGTGACGGATTACAATCCTCTTGAGGTGCCTAATGGCTCTGGAACATACAAACACAGTGAAATAATTACACTGATCTGTTCTGCTTGCAGTATATAATCTAATCCTGTATATAAAGCCTGTAAATGTCCTTGGCCTATAATGACTCCTAGAAGATTCAGAGGCTTCTCTGGGTCTTGGGAAATGACTCTGACTTGTTCCCAATGGTTTGTTTGGAAGGCACTATTTGTTTTTTAAAAGAAAGTCAGCCGATGCTGACCTGCCTGCTTTGCACATACCTTCAGTGTTTCCTTCTTCATGAATTTGGCTGTGGGAGATACACACTCTTTGTCAGACCCATTGCAAAGCTTGTATTCGATCTAAAAAAAAGAGGGAGAGAAGAAAATAGGAATGTGTTAATATGAAGATGTTCAAGGTATGCTCTGATAAAGTGTTGTTTATAACTTCCAGGAATCCATGAAAGAGCTGATTGCAGATATCAGCAGCAGAACACTAAGCAGGTGCACAAAATGCATATCTACAGTGCAGTCCAAACTTCCTTTTTATACCCACGGCTGCTTGGAAAATTCCCCACCAAATTTTCTTTGTATTTCTCCCATGCAGACATTAATCTTGGTTAAAACATAAACATAAAAACCAACACTACAATAAAACAAAACAGAAAGCCAAAAACTTATTTCTAATTTTGAAAACTGCCCAACTCTGTTCAGATCTGAAAGAATTTCAATTACTAGAATAAAACTTATGGTGAATTTGTTATAGATTTTTCAGAACTAGACTTGATACTGGCAATGACTGTTGCACTGACTGAAATGTCCAAAAACATGGGTGGGCAAGAAATGACCTAATCGTGTTACAGATAATACAGGAAATCACCTTCATCTTGGCCTTGCAAAGTGAAGCACAAAATACACACAGTCACTTCAAATCACGTTTGATAGTGTCAGTGCTGTTTAAATTCACTTTCAGAAGCTACAGACTGATCTCATGACCGTGCTGATGGGCTGCAAAAATGCTTTACTTTCATTAGGCATGATCACAGTATTACTCTTACCAAAATAAAGGATGTTTAGAAAGTACAGCTCTCCAGAGCCCAGCTCACAACGAAGACCCCCACGTGTTCTGTCAGCAAATTGTACAAAACCTGGGCAGGGTTAGTGGTGAAAGAATTATGGTACAGTCTGGACTCTGCTGCTTTTTATGTGACCTTGGGGAAGCTATTTTCTCTCTCTGTACCTCTCTTCCTTCCAACTTTTCATGTGTCTGATGCATTCAGACTGTGATCTTTTGGGGTCAGGCACTCTCTCCCACTCACACGTGACAGTTTTGTAAGGAAAACTCAGCCCTCGGCCACCTTGATTTAATGAGTGTGACACAAAAATGAGGTGTACTAAGGAAAAAAATGTATCAAATATATTTCCCATGTATAAATTCATTGTTATGATGTGAAACAACCCCACTGAGCTTTCAGACTTTCTCTCCTTTATGTCACAAATGGATGTAATAATTTTACAGCACCTTCAGTTTCAAGACCCACTTCCTTTTTCCCTCCCAGTGACACAGAAACCTCTCAGGCTACTACAGCCACAAACTATGCTGAATGTTGGTGTGAGCAGGAAAATGTTTAGTGACAGTCAGTCCTTTTCACGTGACTCAGAGAAAAACACAGAAATGCATGACCAGATCACAGCGAACGGGCTATCAGATATGCCTTGGAGACTGGGGCAGGGGTGGAAATGGGAGATAAGGGTGCTGCTCAACTGAGCAAAGCTCCTTGTAGATGATGCAGGATTAGAAACCGGGGCAGAAGGTGCAATCTGCAACAGAGCGGCCGTCACTGTAGAACCTATTACTTGTGCTCATATATCCTTGCAGTATTCTTTCACTAAAACCAAAACTACACATGATACTTTAAAAATAGAGAAATGAAAACTCTGTGATGACACACAAAGGCCAATGAGGTCCCTGATCTGACTGTCTAGTTTACAAGTCAACTTGGATCCACTCAAAGGAAAGGCCAGCTCCTGGACTCCTGAAAACTATTCAGTGTTTGCCTTTTCTGTTTTCACAGAAAGCTAAGCCTACCTCCTCTGCCTGCAATGCAGTCTCTCATTCATATTTTGTGCTTTGGACTTCAGTGTAAAAATACAAGGTTTATGGTGGGGACCACTGCACAGATGTGATGTCTGAGCAGAGAGCTGTGCCCACAGGGCCTTTGTCACATTTCAAAGGGCAGTAGTAGACATTTGGGAGATATGCTATAAGCCTTTCTTTATGAAGAAACATTTCCAAGTGCCTAAATATCTCTGAGCAAGAATCCTTCAGAATTATTAGGAGATAATGCTTTCATGATTCGAGACGTGTGTCCTCTGAAATCGGTCAGAAGAATTCTCCCCCTTTCTCCCAATTAGCAGGAAGAATGTCCTGTCCTTGAGACACAACTATGAGCCAATTGTTTATCAGTAATTTCACTCCCTCTGGCCTGAGAGATCAGACAGAGAAACACTGTGTACTATTCTTCATTAGCCAGTGTGAGAGGCAGAAAAAGCACAGATGTTCCCAAGATTCTAGGAAATACTGCTCAGGTGCCTGCAAAGCATCAGAATACAAAGAATGCTTTTTGCTTAACTAATTAAAACAAGCTACAGCTGCTTGTTATCTAGACAATTATACCGTAGCGCTTACATAAAGAATGAAATTTTGGCCCCTGAGCTCACTTGGCTTGGGGAGATTTGCTTGCAGCTGAATTCAGAAAGGTTTCCAACAACCACAGCAAACCTGAGCCTAGACCTGCTGCTCATGGGGAATCAGCACTGACACAGACAGAGGCACTTCCAGTGCTCCACCAGCCCCACCTGCCTCTTCCCTGGAGTCTCTCTGGGTCATGCTAAAAATAGAGTTAAACAAGCACAAGACTTCAAACCCGGGATGTTCACACAGACAGACACACATTCTGACTCTTTGGGAGAGCTGACTCCGCGACCAAGGACACCGATGCCCAATTCCAGCTGACACTGCTGTGCACACCATAAAACCACAGCACACAGCAGCTGATGAAGGGATAATCTCCCCTGACACCACCACAGCCTTTAGGAGCTCAATAAATGCAGTGGAACTCATCTGAAACCATTTCAAACTGGTCCGTCACTTAGTTAAAGCAGCTGGAGGATGCTGTGGGAGCTCCTGAACCACTGTGCTGCTTCCTTCAGGCTGCTTCCTCCCCCATGTTTGGGCTGCACCTGGTCATGCTGAACCTGGGACCCTGGCCTGTAAGGGGAAACACGGCCACAGGGATGGTGGTCACCAAGACAGGCTTGAGAGTGGATGAGAAAGAAGCGGTAGCGTAGGTACTCACTGCCCATATAAGAATTTCTAGGCATGGGAAAATAAGTATTTGTGCTGGTCTGTCCCAAAAACTGTGATGTACCTACCAGCTACGTGACCAATTCCACAGCTCCCCAAGATGGTTGCAAAATGCTTTATGAAGAGAGAGAAAGTGCTACTCTAACCAAGCCATGGTTTTAACTAGGAGCCATGGGCAAGCCTTCAGATGTGCCTGACCTGGGACTTTGGACAGTTCCCCATTTAGTTTTTAACGAGGCAGACTGATTGCTTCTCCCTCCCGACTTTGCCTCTTGTTGTGCATGTGAGGATGCACCATCACTGATCCTAAACAGCTGTTTGCTGGCGAGGAAACTGGTGACCTCCAGGTCTACAGAGTGAAAAGCATTGTATTTCTGGGTTTAAGGTTCCTGCTTTTTTCACAGGACAGGTGGGATCTAAGTCCGCAGGACATAGGTCCCCATGCTGCTGATAGTAATGATAGTTCCCCTAGGTTTAACCTGCTAAGTGACTTGAAGTAATATGATTTCATATTGTTACATTAATCTGTCTTTGTAGTTTTGATTGTACCTTGTGGCATACATAAGATTCAGTAAATTTGGGCCATCAGCTCTAAAGATTCCCAAGACACAGCAGGGTCTCACATTGCTAAGACACATCAAGAACATTTAATGATGTCTTTCTACTGCCCTGCCTTTCTCAGCCTGGCAGAAAACTAAGAGAAGCCATTTGTCATCACAGCAAGTCTTCCAAGGACGCTGGGATAATGCTTGAGCAGGATATCAGAATCTGGCCCCTGCTCCCTGCAGCAACATGTGAACAATATTGGCCACAGATGAGACTTTGTACAGTGGGAGAGTAAGGAATTTGTGTCCTTTTTAAACAAAGAAAAAGCCCACTGCAGTATTCTGATAAGAAAGCAGTCAGTATGCTTTCCATATAGTGGTTCCCATAAGGAGGGAAGACGGTTAATCTGCCAAAAACTTTCACCAGAGCATGCTGCAGCACTTGCAGGGAGAAGAAACTGTCATCACTTTTCAGTTCTCTAATCAAACCTGTCCTTTACAGTGATGACCTCACCGCTGACAATGGGCCGTACTGTACTCAAAAACATACTTTTTATCCCAGTTAAGTTTCTGTTCCCTTTCATCTCAGTCATGGAACTCTGGAGATTCACTGCTGATTGCCAGCAGTCATCACAATACCCTCACACTTCTGCCAGGCTTTGTAGGAGAGCATGCAGAGCCCTCACAATAGTGCTATTCTGATCCAGTGTCTTTTTGGTGACTTCATTTCCAAGAGGAACCAAATCATTTCACAGAAAAACAGCCTGTGATCAATTCCGGTGTGGGGGATGCCAGCCCATCAGCATGCCCGCCGTGCCCAGGACAACAGCAAGAGGAATATCCTGTTACTCAGCACAAGCAATCCTTGCTGCACAGCAGGCAGAATTATTCCAAATCAGAAACATTTAAATAAAGTCATTTTTGAGCTGTTCTGTGCATGGTAACAGCAGTGACAGCTTACAAGTTGCCCTTTCTTCTTCCTTGCATCCAAGTGACACAAAGACAAGATCAGATGGGAATCTGAAAGCAGAAGAAAAGGAGCTGGGGTCATAAGTTATGCTTCACAAAAGCAGTGGGAGACACGTCCTGGGTCAGATGTAATTTCTCCAGTGTCTTTTCCACATATAATTGCTACAAATCTCAATCACACAGAAATAAAAGAAAGGAAACAAAAGTTGTTTTAGTATAAAAATGATGGAAAAGCTGGGTTTGACATTACAACTGAGAAACTCCTTGTGAATATTCACAGACATCTCAACTAAATGTAAGCAATTTTGATTTCATTTTATTATAAGCAGTTCTTTTAAAAAGCTTTTTACTTTTGTTGTGAATTAACAGCTCATCCAAAGCACAGTAGAGTCCGTGAAACAATCCTTACTGGCAAACAAGCTTTGCAGTAGGAAAGATTACCCTTCAAGTGATACGCTGCTTTTCAGCAAGCTGAATAATCTTCAACTAAAACCTTCCAGTTGGAAAAAAAAAAACCAACATAAAGATCCCTCTTATTTCAACAATGTTACAAAGATACAGCAACTGTGTTTACAACTCTGAAACAGCACAATGATTAGTACAAACTGAAAAGCCTGTACAAATAAACAGTTGACGTGACAGCAGCATCTGGGGAAAATAATTGGTGAAATTCAGCCATCCAAGCAACTTCAAATATCCAGTTATACCAGTGTTTAGTGGAATCCTTGGCTTCGTTGTGTCAAATTATGGTAAATAAAGAAGAAGTCACAGACCTCACAGGATTTCTATTTGATCATTTAAGTGTGGCTTGCATGGGAAGTTCCTTCTGCAAGGTCAGAATATTTAAAGAACATTTGAGGCGAGATGGGAAGTTGGACACTGAGAAAGATGCTGTTTCACATGACTGTCACAGATTTAGTGCCAGGAGAAAGCTGAAGCACAGTTTTTATTTCCCCTCCAGCTATAGGCACAGCTTTTGTCCCTAGGCTAAGCTTAAACAAACAAAGAAAGTGAGCAATGAAAAAGAATTGGACCTGCAGTTTAATACGTTTTGTTAAACTGTTTAATAAATCATTTCAATTTTAGCACCTCCACTTGCCTTCCCCTTCCTCATCAGAAACACTAGGCTAAGGAATTATGATCACCAGTGACCCAACGTGACACGACAGGACTGCTGTGGCTTACCCAAAGTTATCAACTTTGAGTTACTACTGTCTACATTCACCTCTGTGAGGCATCTGGGAGTTTCAGAGCTTGCATGTACTTACACAAGTTAGGGATGCTCCATGTTTTCTACTTCACACTCCAAAACCCCACCCTTCTTCACCATGATTTTCCCAGGATACTCCAGGCTACATCTCTGCTCAGCTGAAATCAGCTGCAGAGCCCACTGTGGACAACTGTGACTACCTTAAAGTGCTGCATGGGGAATTGAGGAAGCAAAGTGTACTGAGCCAGGGCACAGGAACTGACTGTAATTCTTCATAGAGACAACTGGCTCCAAAATAACTCCATTCACAACATAGAGAGCATGAAGTATGGTAAATAAAAGACAGCAAGGGGCCAGTTGAGCATAGCACCACCTGGGAGGGCCAGAATCTCCCATTAAGCCGTGCTTAACACACACAGGGGATGTTTCACTCCTGAGTCTCTCCAAGGTGATTCCTGTAATATCTGGGTCTGTCTGCCAAACAGTTCCTTGGTTTGCTGGATAAGGGAGAACAGAGGAAAAGGTACCCTTGCAAATTGCCACATTTTTGAATGATCTTCTTTGTTAGTCCTAAGTGTAAACATGACTGGAATTACCTCAGAGGTCAGGAGCATGACTCAGAGATCTAGCAGGGAGAGCCTGCAGCTTAAATCTCAAGTGATCAGTACGTGCAGTTTCAAACCACTGTGCAGCTAAAATAAACTTCTAGCAGTCAGTTACATCCATATTTCAGATTACAAATCACACAACAAAGGCCTGAACAATTCAGGCATGTGGAAAAACCCATTCACAATGCTTGGCCCTCCAATACATCACATAACTGCATGCAACAGCCACACTCCTACAATTTCATAGACTTCATTGCCGCATTAGCAAGGGACTGAAACCGTGAAGTACCACTGAGCTCCAGGATTTTTCTGACTATCCCTTAAAATACACCCTAATTCTTTGTGGCCCTGCATGCATATCAAGAGACTCCAGCTGCCCTCCAGCCAGCAGAATTAATAGGTAAGCACAGGAAAGGAAGAAAGAGAACATGCAGCACTGCATACTGCAATAAAAGGTGCCTTAGAGGACTCTAACAGCATCAAATGAGGCACAAAACAAAAGAAAGGCACCTCCTGTCACACACTATCAGCTGTGTGCTAACTGTACTACCTGGCTGCAGAGACAAGCTTGAAGCTTAGAGACAGTTCGGTGATACTTTCACACCCAACTATGAGCCCTCATCCCAGATCACAAGGCTAAAGGGCTCTAAAACAGAGAGATACTAATATGAGAAACAATCTGAAATAAGTAAGCTAATATTTTTTTCCCTTTGAAAAAGGAGATGAAAGAGACTCCACTAAAAAAATGAAATAGGAGAAAACGTGCTGCAGGAAAGTTACCAACGTAATATGTATCTGAACTGTGCCATAAATATGTTCCAATAAAATGTGGGTCAAGAAGCCACAGCTGGAATTACAAATATATATATAGTGCTAAGAACCACACAAACACATAGAAAGCAAATGTTCCAGCATCAAATATTTGACTGTCTGTACAGATAGGACAACTGGGATGTGTTCACACCTCAGAGAGAGCAGCCCACCTATGAGCAGAGGGCAGTGTGGTTGCAGTTAAAAGTCTTCACAGCTTACAAGTTCACAGACATTTATAGGCTTTTTATGCCACATTCTCTCTGCTAGCCTGGGAAACCTGCAGCCTGCTCCATCCTGCAATGTGGATATGGCCTGGGTGAACGAAATGCAGAACTGTTCCCACCTCACTGATGAAGATGTGAAACAGAAACGCAATTAATCTGCCTTGGCAATGCAGAGAATCCAAGGCAGGGCCGGGAATTTGAGGTTCCCCATGCCCCAGTCCAGGGATTGAATCACTTGACTGGCTTTCCTTCTCATTACTGAGTGAAAGTAGTAATGTGCTGTGGTACCTCAGAATAGTGCTGCTGAAAGAACACTGATTTCCAACAAGGTTTTTCATATCCACTGTACCAAAAAAAGGGCAAATGTTCATGGCATGGATCTATAACCTACAACATTTACTTTTTAATCCATTAATTAAACCAGCACACCCTACAGTCCAGTTTCTAGGAATTATTCCCCCCCTGCTATCAGGAAGCTAAATATGACCCAATTAGCACACACTTTTCCCTTTGGTTCAAGTAGGTGGAATCACTGTTTATTTTTAAACTGAAATAGTTTGACAGATCCCTACTTACAGCTCTGGAAAGCTGACAGTAAGGCTTTATTTTATGGCATTAGAGCTGAGTGGATGTGAAAAATTACATATTAAACAAACTGACCACCAGTTTACCTGACTTTTTAAGGTACAAGATGTTTCACAATAAGGACTCCCTACTGTCACTGCCACTGCAAAGCATGACAGAAGGCAAGTTACATGGCTGGAGGAGAGCAAGGTACTGCACAACACAGCAAGGTGAAGCAGAGTGAAGTGAGAATGACAAGTGCTACAGCACAGGTCCAGTGGGGTAGAAAGTCTCAGAATCAAACATCATGTGCCTAAGCAGAATATTCAGGCAGGAAAGAAACACCCAGCTCTGGCCCATCCAGCAGCCAAAGCAATTGCCTGCAAGACTGCAAACCAGTAGGCAAGTTGAGGTTCGGGGCTTTGGTGTCCTCATATCTATTTTTAGTCCACTGGTGTTTCAGAGCAATTTTGACTATTGTAAAACCAAAGGCTTGGGTTAGTGAAAGCAAAGCTCGTGTCCAGGTTCAGAGCCCCATTTCTTTTGATTCACGGATCTGATGCAGTTGCTTTGTACTGTGCATTTCCTCTTAACTCTTCCTAACAACTGCTCTTAGCACTTCTAGGAGAGACCCACCGATGGCTCCCAGGTGCACACAAAGCATGGCAGAAATCGAGGTGGGCACCCAAATCTTCCATGGGTGCCTCTCCTTTCAAAAACACACCTGTAGGAGACTGAACAGCAAGGAAGGCCCAGAGGCTGGGAAAACACGGCTAAGCCATGCTCTCGCCCAGAAACCTCTCATAAATACATTCCTATTCCTGCGTGCATCCTGCATCTCAGAGATCAAACTCCCTTTTGGACAGCATTTCAGTGCTCTGAGCTGTCCTGTCTAGACCAACTCCTTCTTCTTTACATTCCTAAGTCACTGGAAATTCAACACCACTCCATGTAAGGCGTGCAAAACATCTAGCTTTAAAACACAGCCCTGGATGCAGTTACCTGGTCCTTGGGCTTCTCCACTGCCAGGATAAGTGGGAGGCTGATTTTCCTTGAGGAACCTGCCTGAAAAAGCAAAACCAAGATCGGTTTGCAGCTTGCCAGGTTCCAGCAATAGCAGAGGACACGTACACAAGTCCTTGTTGCATACTCCCAAAGCTCCTCTCATCACCATCTCCCTGTGCTGACCTCTGCCAGGGCATCCCAGCAGAACAAGCTGCCAGCTCCAGGCAAGCACAGGGAAATGTACTGGAAGTGCAGAGATTACTTTCATGTCTCACAAGAAATCACTTGTCTGCAGCTGTTTCTTTCGTGCTATATTTTCATTTCAGCTGGTGCCACTTGCATTTTATAGCTTCATAGTTTAAAATAAATTCAGTTAAAAATTTATTAACTGGTCTCGCTTCTATTTCTAGTTACCCTCCAGAAACATATTAGGGAGCTGCAGCCAAAAAAGCTGTACATGAATCAAAAAGCCAGATCTCATTTATAAGGTTGATTCCATCTCTACAGGAAATCAACCCCTGGCACTCTGTAACTCTTGATCTAGAGGCAGGTTTTGAGCAGTGAGATCCAGAGGCTTTAGATCCAGTTTTACCTCTCCCTAACAGGCTGGATGGAAAAGTTGTGTTCAGGAAATGTTCATTAGTTTGTCTTCCTCTCCTGTTACAACAATTCCCAGAGCTCTCTCCCAGGCTCTTGACTCACTGTTTTGGATGCTGCACACTACACAAAACATTACCGTTTTCTTTTGCAAAACAATTAAGATTTATGATTGCCTTGCTGATCAGGAACAGCAGGAGACCCCTCTGCTGAGAAAGTCAACCTTTCAACCATAATTATTCATATCTAATTACACTGCCAAATGAGGCCCAAATAAACCAGGTTCTTCTGTGGTAGGTGAAATCAAACCAGAGGAAAGTGTAGGCTTCCTTGTCATCCCAACCATGCAAAAATACTAATTTTCTTTCCCTCAAAATAGGCACACACAGTTCTTGCAGAAACAGAGGGAGAGGCTTTCTCAATGACTTTAAAAAAAAAGGGTAAGAATGATTAATAACATCCTGAGAAAAATGAAAGCAAGACTGGGAAGGGATCCCTATCCCAAAGTACCTTGCTAATGGAGTTTGGAGTCTGTGGTGTCTCGTCCTTCAGAGCCGATGGGCTGTTTCCTTCCACGTCTTTTCCTGCAACAAAAAAATGTGATTCAAAACCAGAGAAATTCTGTGCAAAACCATGGCTCGTCATGGACTCAGAAGGGCTACTGCTAATGGCACAGAAGGGAAGTTATCATGAGCAAAAGCAAGCACACCATGATCCCACTCAGAGATTGTGTAGAATTTGAAATAGTCTTGACCCTCATGCTTGGGTAACATGACAGCTCAAAAGTAAGGTCTCAAAACACCATGGAAAACCAGCATGATGGTTGCAAAGTCCAGCATTTGAAAGCTGGAAAAAACCCAGAAATAAGGTTGCTTGTGCATCTTTAATCAGCTCCCTTCTGTGTCTGCATTATGATGCAGTCTTTAATTACATTACCACAGTCTGTTCTTTCCTTACATACCCCATGCCTCGTTCAGTGCAAATAATAAATGCAATTCAGTTAATAAGCAGCTATTCAATCCTCCTTGGTCAGTATCTGGCAACTATACACAGATGCACTTGATAGCACGCTTTGTTGGACAAATAATAACCATGATCACAAAATGTTACAGAAGACAGAACAGTATCTAGGCATAAGCAGTAAAACAAAATAAAAAACTCCAACACACTTGAAGAAGATCAATGTCTTCTGATCAAGTTATTTGTTAAAATAAGAAATATTTTAAATTTGTGAGCAGTAAATGAGTACTATGACATTTTCCAATCGTCGTTGAAATATATCCTCACTACTCAAATATCCTAAACGTGCATATTTTATATACTGGCATGAGTGTGTGCAGTCCTAGTCCAAGCAATAAAATGTAACGATAAATACTGTTCTTTTGGCCAAATGTAATCATGCCCTTACAGTAAAGGAAAGCATAGAGCTTCTATTAAAAAAAAAAGCCAAAAAATAGCATCTGATGAGACTAGACTTTTAGTGCCAAGACAGTCATTGTTAACCAATTACAATGTCATTTTCTTCTCAGAATCACTGGCAATCAGAGCTTCAGAATATGGGATGTAGAAAGAACCAGCAAGACAGTGAAACACAATCCATTTGTAGCACACTGCAAACATGGGAACAGTTGAAAATGTTTCTAACATTGTGTGGGCCAGCCTTGGAAATGCCACCAAATGCAAAACCGGCAAGGGAAAACCCTGATTCTCCTGAAGTCAGCAGAAGCTGTCATAGATGTGTCAGAACCATAATTTCTCCTGGAATTATCAGAACAGCCATTTAAGAAGCCAGCTCTGTTAGAAAAGTCAGCCATAGAAGCCCGTGCTGCCACAGGAGGCCTGGGAGAAGAGGGACAGCACATGCACCACTCATGCGGGCAAGTGGAGTGGAGTGTGGGAAGGACCCACACAGACACACAGGAAGGTGATGCAACAGGGAACCCATATCTTAACCTACTTTCTCAGCTGTCACTCCTCCCCTGGAAACACTGAGCCCTAAATAATGCACTCAGAAACCTGATGTTTGTGGGCAGGAGAAAATAAAAAAAGAAAAAAATCCCCAGTGGCCAGAGATTTGACAGTGCCTTTGTGCTACCATGACAAGTGGGATGGCCATAAACACTGCTGTGCATGGATTAGAACCTGGATCTCCATACTTTTTCTTCCTCTCATGGCATTGTCATCTCTACAAACCCCCTTCTCCCTGAAAGAGGCAGAGGAGGATGGAAAAAACTCATAAAGCCATGTAGCTGCTGCACTTGTTTCCCATGAAGAGTTTTTTCTGTGCATGTATGGGAAAGTAACATATGGTCTAAAAGTTCAAGTATAGTTAATGGGAATCAGCTGCTGCCTGCTCCAAGGGAATGGTGTCTATTAGCATAACAGAATTCACATCCATTCTTTATTATGTCTCATTTCTTAAAGAAAGCTTAACTCCAAGCTTGTAGCCATACAAAAAGCCTGGATGTGAGACATTTCTGCCTTCTCTCAGTAATGCAGTTAAAAGGATTTGCACCTGAACAATGAGATTTTCCCTGTTCCTGAGGTTCTGGACCATCCTGCTCATAGAGCATTATGGAAAGAAAAGGAACATCCAACTGTCCATTCTTACTGCATCATTTACAAGGCTTCATCAGGTATGGTTATGAAGCAGCATCTACTAGTTTCTTACACCAAACTCACTAGGTCTACTGGAAACTGTGAGGGAAAGGCTGTTTCTCAGAGGAGAGATATCTTTGCTGTCTGTCTCAAGCAGAGCTGCTGCAGTCATGCAGAAGGAGAGGGCCAGCCCTTGTTTGCAAAGCAAACTTCATAGGAACAATGTGGAAGTTTCTCAAAATCCCTCCCCCTCCCCCCACCCCAGTTAAGGGCACAGAAAGCCCAAGAGTGAGAGTCTCCCCCAGAGCACAACAGACACAGCCACCTCGAGAAAATAAATAGGAAACCACAGAAAAACACAAAAAGAGCTAAACATGAACTGGCCATAGAAGCTGAAGCTCTTATCTCTCTGATCAAGAAAACACAATGCCCACAACAGAAAGAGAGACAAACCTCTCGTGATTTAAAGTGCTGGCTGCTACCAGGGAATGCAAAGAAGGGTCCTCCAAAAAGAAGCCCAAAATTTCTGCACCAAATAACAAAACAGATTTTCGGAAGAGAATCAGTAGTGCTTATGGAAACAGCCTTCATCACATTGTGAAGAAAATCACCAACACTCCAGTCTTGTGGCTAGAGAGTAGAATTATTGATGCTTTCTTTTTATCCACTATTGTCATTCACAGGAAAACTAAATATTTAGCTCCCTTTCAGAACAGTAACCATTCCTTTTCTTTGGTTTTCTGCCTGGCATCAATCCTACAGGT
Source organism: Edolisoma coerulescens (assembly GCA_013397115.1). Lineage (NCBI taxonomy): Eukaryota > Metazoa > Chordata > Aves > Passeriformes > Campephagidae > Edolisoma > Edolisoma coerulescens. Next base: position 71,754 of record VWZW01004544.1, read on the forward strand.
GCATCTGCCTTTCCCCTTTATAAAGAATGGTACAGCAAGCATGACCGATAAACTACAAGAGGAAATACAAGGTCTGATGTGTGACAAAACTATTGCGAATAAAACCCATTTCTGCTGCAGATATCAGCCATGTGACCCAGTGTGAACACCCAAAATACAGTTCCACGTATCTTCCACAGGAAAATTCCCATATTCATGAAAGTACATCTTTTAGGATGCGGATAAGCTAATCTAAATTTTTATTTAAAGACTGTGTGATCTTGCAGCCTAATCAGAAAGAGAGATTCTGTAAAAATTCTTTTAGCTACTTACCCAATAAATTTCCTATCCCCTGAAATAGAAAACAGAGAAAGGTTCTATCTCCTCATGGCTAAGTGAAAGACATGAACAAAGAACAAGAATTCATGTCTCTCTAGTTTGTGAGCTCCCTATAAAAAGAAAATATCTTACCCAATTTTCTCTCAGTTACAAGAATCATTAGCACTTTTGTACGCAAGCAAGAGGCAAGAAGTCCAAAGTGTTATTTCAGATAGTGCCCTCTGCATTTCCCATATGTTCCCTTTAAAAAAACCAAATAAATTCTCTTGCTGCACCTAATCTCCATAGCGTAGCTCTCCTGAGGTGTAAAGTCTGTCACTCCCTTCTCTCTGAAGTATTTACTTGCACATCTTCATTGTTGGAGGGCAAGATGGTGCAGTGAGACCTGCAGCTCCAGCCACATCACAACCCACTGAATTCCAGGCAGGAAATCCCTGGGCTTTGCTGCCCACTGCACCCACTCAACACAATCAGCCCAGCGCTCACATAAAGAAAACCTGCTGGGCTCGAGCAGCAAAACACAGACCACTGGAAAAGCCTCAAGAACTGAAAGCTCGTGTAAAACAACAGAGAAAAATAGAGAACAGAGAAATATTGGATGCACTGTGGCTTATCTATGGTGATAGCAGCATTGTTCAGAAGAACAGGAGAAGGTATGGAGAAGCACACAAGGCTCAGAGGAAAACAAGGCAGAAGCAGCAGCAAAGCAGAGCCTGCCATAGGAAATGGCAACTGAACATGAAGAATAACAGGCCCTTATTGCAGGGAATATGGGGAAAACAAAGAGACAAGGCAGCTCCATGGGGATGGGAAAAGAAATGAAAGGAGTGAAAGAGGAGTAAGGCTAGACAAAACCCCAGACTCCCTGCAAGAAATCCCCTGACTGAAGGAGTAAATTCTTTTTGTTTAAAAGGGATATTCTCTCCTTTACAAATCCTTTGGCCTATGCTCTTCCTTTGCAATACTGAGGGCTAACGCCCTCACTGACACCAGTGTTGGAGGTTACCTGGGAGAACTGGGAAGCAAAACAGAAGATCCAACACAGCTCAAGGCACTTGTTCTGCTGAGCCCAGCAAAGGCTGCCAGTAGGGATCAAGGAGAAACAAGGTATGGGGGAAGATGAGGAAGAGAAAAACTCTTCCAGCCACCTCCTCCACACTGAAACCCTCAACTTTCCCTGGTTTCTAAAAGATTACAGCACTGAAATACCACTGTGAGGGAGTCAGTAACTTTTTTAGCATTGAAAATGCTGGTAAGAACTGAAGAAAGAACTGGGCAAACTCTAAGCCATGGCTCTCCATCACCTCAACGCAAGGGGAAGTGAATACAGGCTGGAAAATCAGCCCTTCAGCTCCTAAGGATAGCAGAAGTGAGCTATTTATTTGCCACGCATTTGTACAGACTGTACTAATGGGCAGTCAGGTGTCCAGAAGTCCCTCCAGGTTTGAAATGTATGAGGTTTTAGGTGTCCCATTTTAAATTGTTTTCAATTTGATTACTGAAAGGTTGTTGAAGCTTCCAGCAGCCTCAGTGACAGCCAGGATTAGTCAGCACTGCTGAAAATAGGCTCCCCACTGCCTTACCGCAGACACTCACAAACAAAATACCTGCAGAATCAGAGGCCCTTGAAACCTTCACACTTAAAGACAATTGGTTCAGGAAACCCAGACCTGGTTTTGCACTACATCTGCAAAGCCCAGAGAGTCTGTTGGGTGCTACATCTATATGAACCCTGAAACCTTTTGATGGATGCTATGTTCTTTCTCCATATATCAGTGTTTTGAGACCTCATGAAGGTGCTGTGAGGTTTGACTATTTAGCACTGACATGGCAGCTGCAGATGACAGCTCTACAAACTTGTGACTGCCCCCTGAAGCACCTGTTTACAGACTGGAACAGCAGCATTGTCTGCAGACTGCAATCAAGGAAAGACTTCAATGTTTACTGTGAGCAACAAATTCCGAAACAATAAAATGAGCTCTTTTTCCTTCAAGAAAGGTGCTAGGAAATTCAAAGCTAAAAAAAAAAAAAANGAGAATGCTTAAAGCCAGTCTGCCATTCATTGCAACCTGTCAAGATTCCTGGTACTTGTAGTGCTTGTAGATATTTACAGAACATTAACCACAGAAATTTTGCTCTTGTAATATTTATCCTGGGCTCTAAATCTGAACAGGGAAACCTGCCATTAAACATCTGCAAATGGGGACAGTAAATTTTAAGCAAGTCCAACGCTTAGGGTGAAACACATCAAGTGCCTCAAAGTGGTTGTGCCTGAAAACATTATAGTCATCTTATAAATGTAAGGCCATGCAGCATTCAAACAGTCACAAACCCCAATTCTCATGCCCTCCATTCCCACTTAATGCCATGCCAATGAAAAACAACAGCATCATGAAAGCAGCACTGTCTGGGATGCAGTACTAACTGGGTTGCAGCAGCTTCTCTGACTTTCTATTTCACATTCGTGTTTCTCTCTGTTTCCTGGCAGCAAGCTAAAATATCTATTTGTAGTCAAGCACCTGAGATACGCCACTTTCTGCACTGACACACCAGAAACCAACCTGGGCTGAGTGGGTAGATGTCATTGTCGGCCCCGAAGAACAGATTGCGCGTCAGCTTACGAGGATCGACCTTCTGAGGGGTGGACGAGGCCGGACAGAGGGAGAACCTGCGACGAAGAAAGTTCTCCTCCTTCATGGCATGAGCTGTGGGGGTTTTCTGAAAAAGAAAGATAGAAATTACAGTTCATTTCAAGAGACAGGAAATCAAAGTTTTCACATCTAGATGGCTCCGCTGCTTCAAAGCCACCTAATCCTATGCAGTGTGCCAGATCTTTTTAGAGAGTACCAGAAGGCTATGCAGGGAAAAAAACTGGTATTAGTTTGAAGCTACAGTTACTGATTTGCTTACTCTCGGTAGTTGTAAACTGTAGGGAAGCAGGATACTGCTCCTCAGTGAATCCAGGCAGTATAACATCTTCCTGCCTACATGGATCTATTAGGATAATAGCTACTCACTGGGTCCATTCAGTGCCTAGCATTCAGTACACAGTGTCTGAAAATCTTTTTTTTTTTTTTAAAGGCTTTTGAGTCTCATAAATGCAACTCCATTGGTGTCAGCAGAGTTACACCATCTCCACAGAAATCAACATTAATCTGAACTGTGTGGAGGAAGACCAGCTGCACTGGCTGCAGGGAGCAGCAAGAGGAGATCACACCAGTCACTCCTACCCTTATTTCCTATTATAGCACATATAAATGATTTTGGTTTCTTTAAAATACCATTAAGATCAGCCCTGCAGTTTGATCAGTAAGATAACCATTGCTGCTCTGTGAGGGTAAAGACCAGTATTTGTGTCCCCAAAAGCTTCCCTACATCCCTGTACTGGTGGTACTTTGCTCTTTACCACCACTTGGCTAACACACTAGACCATCCTGGCTGGAATTAAAGGGTTTTTTTATACCCATCCAACAAGCAGTTCTTTCTTGCCCTTTACAAACAGATGTTATGACTGTCTCCTTCCCAAGTTACAGGCTTTATTCTCTCTCCATGTGCAGCCAGAGGCAGGGCTCTGGATGGCAGTAAGAAGTGTTAACCCAGCCTTTGGGTGGCATCCCTCACCACAAGGTCTGCTGCTTCTCTGGGGGACAGTTACTGAGGTAAAGAAAACCCTTTAAGGATAGTACACATTTCCTGACAAGCATCTCCAAGTTTTCCCATCTCTTTTAGGCTACTGGGAAAACAAAGAAGAAAAGGTTCCCTGGAGTCACAATGCAGTTTGGAAGGGCAGGACCAACATGCTCCTAAGGTGACCCTCATGGCACAGGTGGGAAATGGGCTGACAACAGGCTAGAACATCCTATCCTACCCTTCCTGCTCCCAGGACCACCCCTGTGCTTGCGCTGCCCAAACGCCCCAATTTCATGGGGAACCCTCAATGGCCTCTTAGAGCTCAACCTTCACGGCCAAGACACCACCTGAGGGGATGCCATGAATATGTCCCAGGGAGGAGCTCCCCTCCTCTGTGTTTTATCTGGGCTCTGTACCTCCACCTGCCCTGCCAACCCCTGTAGATGACAGGCCCAGTGTTTCAGGTTTTGCAATTTTTAAAAATTTATTTGCCCAGCAGGCTGCATCAGCTTTATAAACTACTTGCTGTGTAGAAGGCAAGAGAGAATCTGCTCCTTCTTTCCCACAAAAGAAGGCCTCAGTGCCCAAGAGTTTAATTTGATCTAAACCAGGCTGGACTCCAGCAATGTGCATGGGTTACCAAAACCACTTTGAGCAGCAGGTCCTTCTGAACCCGGCTCACCACGGGATGCGTGAGACATCAGATGTGAGAGACTGTAACATCCAACAACAGGGTAACGGGTAGCAGGTGGGGCTAGCCCCAAAATGGGACTCCCCCGGGCTACACAGCTGCAATTTGAAGGGGATGTGTGTCCCCTGTGGGACTGCATCATCCCTGGAGGATGAAACAAGGTCTGTGCAGTGATCTCCGAGAACTCCAAAAGCCCTGTGTCTCAGCATGGCCCCACTATGAAGTGGTGTAAGACAGCACACACTCAGCAGCAGAACTTCACTGCAACCCCTTCACACGGCTCTTGGTGAAAGGCTTTCTTTGAGCTCCAGGACACACACACATTGGATGGGGCCGCCAGGGGCCGAGCCTTCGCCTGGCACCTCACGCAGGGCTGTGTTTCAGGCCGGTGACATGTCATGGCAGCGGGGTGAAATGAGGTGGCTGCAGCTTTCCACTCGCTGCTGCCCTGCCTCCTGTCAACTCATCTGCCCAGGAAACCTCGCTGCAAACATATCCAGGCTCAGAACATCCCCAGGTTCCCCCTGTGGCCAACGGCACCTCCAAGGCAGCAGGTAACACAGCAAACTTAGCAGTGTAAATAACCTCTATTTGCTTAGAAACTCTTGATTGTGTACAGCTGGGGAGGGGAGAAGATGCAAAACTTAACTGCTAACTTTAAAAAAAAGAAAGATGAGAGAGAGGAGGAAAATACAGCCAGCTACGTGTCTGAAAGCAAAGTATTCAAAAATAATCCAGGTCTAAATAGCTGGGTTTGGAATGCTAACAGTGAGCTATTTTTTGTCCTTGTTCCCAGAAAGGCAGTCTCAACTCTCTACTTCTAGAACTGTTTGTAAGCGGCTCAGAACAAAAGCAGAGGAGTGGGATATTTTCCCAAAAAGCAGTGACCTGGTGAGGCTGTGCCAGTTGTGCAGGAAGGCGTTCAGAAATCCCAGACCCACCCAGAGAAAGCAGGCTGGAGAACAGGTTACAAACATAAAACATCCATCCATCAGCTCTTACGCCCTGACAGGGCAACAGAAAGGCTGTGTCCATCATTATTTTGTCTCAGCAATACCATGAGCTGTGTCAGTGAAGAACTGCCAGCCAGCTCACACTGATGTCAATGGCAAAACCCCAAAACACATTTTCTTGCAACTGTTGCTATATTTACTAGGCAGAGAGACCGATACTCTAATGTTTTGCTCACTCATTATTTCACACTATTTAACCACAGAATAATTGTCAGAATTACTGTGCTGATGCTCTCTCATTCCCACAGTTACTTAAGCCATCAGGATGATGGCAGAAAAAATCTGGAGGCCTCGTTCAACTGGGAACAGCCAGTAACAAAGGAAAAAGACTTTTCTCAGGTCTTCTCTTACATATCTTCATATAAACTTGTGGCAGCAGCTCATCTCTTTTTGACCGTACAGAACAATTTGTGTAAGTTCCTCTTAACTGGTGCTTTTTGGCAGAAGACCCCCAGTGACTGAAGCTCTCTGAGAAGCAGGAGCAGAGATGTGTCTGTCAGTCACACACACGCAACCATGCAACACACCATGCCACCAGTAAGGTGTTTTCTGGCTTGTTTTTCAAAGATATCTACATAAGATACATTTGACCCTCATCCAGACAGGCTCCTGTCTAGCACAAAATCACAAAACCAAACTTTTTTCTTTTGTGTTTTGGGTTTTTTTAATATATCAGACACCTTTTTCCTTGTCGGGAGAAAATGTAGTTCACATTATTAAGATTCTACAATAAACCTGAAATATTTGGTTTGGTTTCCAAAAGACATCTCTCTGTGTGTCTGCATCTGTATCTACCCTGTTTCATCCTCCCTCTCAACCCCTTTTGTACCATTTGAAAAAGCCACGGAACTCCAACAGGCATTAGAAAACTTGAAAATATTAGTTTCTTAAAAGTTGTGTCTTCTTAAAAGATCAATGGCTAAAGAAAGGAGGGAAACTGTAAAGCTGTCCTTCAAACCCAGCTACTACCAAACATCAGTGAATCCAACATAAACCACAGATCCATGAGAAATTTAGGCCTCATTGCTCACTTACTCAGAAAACTACTTGTTATATCTGTCCATAAGGGTCTGACTGCCCAAGCAGGCTTCAAATAACATAAAGCTCACGAGAGCTGTAGGGAAAGATGAACAGTAGATGCCAGGGACAATTTTCCAAAGGGATGTAACAGGAAGGTGGGAGGTGTGTTCATCTCTTTTCACAACAGGGCTCTTTACACACCTAAATAATCCAGAAAACATACAAAAATTCAGTGCTGATGAAGTATCTGGTAAGAAATAAGCAACAATAGAAGATGGGCTTCCAGACACGAGTGATTTTGAGCCGCAGATCTCCCACAGCTGATTTGAAGACAACATTGCTGTTCTGAAACCCAAATCTACTTCTAAACCAGTATTTTGGAGGTTGCTTCAGGATATGGCAGATGCTTCAGGGAAACCAGTTCTGTGGGGGCTCACAGAATAGAGAGAAGGCAAAAATCAAAATTGGACCAGAATTGCAGAAGGCCAAAAATTGCAATTCTGTCTCCAAACCACGTAACACAAGGCAAGAAACGTCACCCAATGCTACTGCATTCCCTCCAAATCCAGCAGATGAGATGAAGAATTGTCCTAGAAAGACAACATGTCTCAATTTGAAGATGCCAACTGGTGCAGAATCCATAAGCTCTCTTAAGAAAATAACCTCGTAATGAAAAACCTTCATTCTAGCTCTTGCATTAATTTACCTGGTTGTTAGTTTTGGTAGATTAAAGTGCCCTGAAGTTTGCAGCTCAGGTCATTTCTACCCTTCCATTCTGTGCTCTTGATCATAAAAATGAAGGAAGGGTAATACAGAGAGTATTAATAGAGCCACTAAACACAGTTCTTTTCAGGATTGCTCCTTTTGTGTCGACAGCTCTCTAAGCAGTAATGGGCTATTAAATGTGGGCTGTTCACCAGAGCTTAAAAAGGAATAAATAATTCAGCAGGAAGAAATAAATTTCTTACTACCCTGTCTTTGAGATCTCTTTATCGTTTAAAAATGCAAAATACAGCAGAAGATAAGTCTGTGTCAAATGCCCATGAAGCACAGGACAAATGAAAGTAGTGAACTTAACGGGGTGCAACAGCACAGTGGGACCTTCCCTCCCAGGTGGCTTCAGGAGCAGCCAACGCAGAGCAATGGGGCAAGAACAAAAGTTACTTTATCAGCAAACCTCGTGGCTGCTATTAAAGCAAATGGGAACCGCCAGTGTTCTCCTCTTGTGGGACTGGACCCATTTTGGATGAAGGCAGTGACTAAAACACCTAAAGATGATCACTGTTGGTGCAGAGACGCCTTTCACACACAGCTGTTCTGCATCCTGAGCTTTTTGTCCTTGCTGGGAAGATAGTGGCAGCTTTCAGCATGAGGCTTGAAGCTTTTGGGGATGGAATTTTCCTGGCTTCTTTTTTAAATTTTCAAAGTTCCTGATATATAATTACCACCCAGCTAAACACTGTGCAGATATTATGTTGTCCTTACCCTCTGCAAACTTGTGGGTAGGCTGGTTTGCTTACTCTCATTTCCAGCATTTTAAAATAGATTGGAAATATGTACTTCTCTATAAATAGTTAATTAGGGGTTTTATATAGTCAAGAAGGCTGTGCTAGTTAGAGGGGGCTCTTAATTTATTCAAAGCTTGTTTCCAACAACCTTCTCTTTTTCTGGTCACTAAGTATTTCCCAGAAATTAAATTAAATCGTATTTTGTATTCAAAGCAGTCATTCACTCCAAAACCTGCATCAATACGGAAAATTAGATCTAAAGATACTGACATTTCCTGATCCAATTAACCCTGAGGAGGTAAAAATTTCACGAGTGAAATGAGAAGGCAAATTGTTAGCAGATACATTTCTAGTGATTACAGTTCTAAGTATTCATAAGGAAAAACAGCAGCACAGATCTTCAATAAGGGTAAATTATTAGTTCAGTGCTGTGCTGGTGATTTACAACAGCTGAAGAACCACAGTCAATTTAGGAAGTCTGTGAAATCTGTTTCTGAAAGCTATTCCCAAAAATGCCTATTAATAAAATAGATAATTGGACAACCAACCCCCTACTAACAGTTACATGAAACCTGACTCAGTGAGAAGTGGCTGGGCAGGCAATGTTTTTCTCTACCCAATTCATGTTTGTTGATTAGAGAAATGGCAAAACACACGTACTGCAGCAGACACTGAATGTCTTGGGCTCCTGTTAGTTGGAACCTGAAGCAATGGAGCTTCACAGCAGGTGTCAGCTATTCTCTATTCCTTTAATTATTTAGGGTCAGCTATTTCTCTGTGGTGCAGGCAAGGGGACCTTTCCTCACCAGTGGTACTGCAGGAGTGCTCTGATTTTATGGATTGCCGTATCCTCTGCTGCATGCCATTCTACTCAGCTTGACAATCAGCCCAGGCTGGAAAATCAAGTAACGTGAGTTGCTGAAGACACCCATCTGCAGCAAAGGGATGGGCTTTGTTAAGATTATATGCAACAGATTTCTCTCAGCTGCTTTGGCAATCTCAGGAGCATGGCTAGTCTGTCCCTACAATCTAACTCAGAGCTCACATGTCCTGCAGAGTCCTTAGAGCTGCCTCCCTTGTGCTGTTTTTGTGGAAGTTTCCTACCACAGCCACCCCAGCAATCTGCCCTTGCTGTCTCTGAGAACAAGAAGAACAACCTCTTTCTATCACCTCCTGCCTCTCTCCCGGCCTTTTCCTGCACCGGGCAGTGAAATTCACATAGTAATAAGGAGACAAAACTATTTCCTCCCTTAATTCTCTGTAAGACGTCTCGATTAATGTTTTCTTTGTATACACCAGAATATTTCCCGCTTCAGGCACACCAGCAGCACTCAGATGCATAATCTTCTTACAACTAATCTCCCTCTACGGTGAGCATTATGTACAAAGACCACAAACAGAACAACTGCAGGCAAAACAGGGCCCTGAATGCCTACACTGAGAAAAAACCATCCCAGGTCATTCCTCTTGGGGATCCCTATCTAACACAGAACTAAGAAATTTCAAGGTAGGGTCACACAGGGCAGAACATTTTTATTTGACATGTGGGAAAACCTCATCTTCAGAATCATCTCTGGTTTGGATAAACATCTGTGAGCAAACACCAGCCCATCACTAAAGCCATGTTGTGTTTGGGAATGGGATCACTGCAGCCTTATGGCTTAGAAAAGGGCACTGCAATAAGTACTACATACACAGTCCTGGTGTGGTTTGCTTTTTTTCTTAAAACAGTTGCAACTGACTCAGTAAACATTACACTGGCGATTTCTTCCAGCTAAGAATATCAAGTGGGTCGCTGAAATGAATGCTTAATGATTTTTTTACATCCACCTCCTCTGCCCTTTAAACTATAAATTGATTGTTATGCAAAGGCTATTAATTTAACAAAGCATATTAAATTTCCCACTACCACCAAGGAGCTTCTCCTGACTTAGCCTTTCACTGGTCTTTCCCCTTGTTAACTGCATAGATCATACCTCACTTGCTGTAATTACAACTAGTACATCAACATTAATTATTTCCCTGGTAATGGCAGGTGCATGCAGAATTGAAGGTCTAACCCACATTACCAGAAGGATGAGAAAGTCTCCAGCATTCAGTGAAAAATAGGAGCGAGAACCCTTCCTGCAGATCTTTTGATCTCAGTCCCTCATTTTATTTTCAGTAAATCATACTTTGCATAATCTCCTTTAGCCCCCAGTTCCTGAAGGCATCTCAATTCAATATAGCTCATGCAAAGGCATTTTCTTGAAGCACCAATCTATGCAGGAAGGTAAAGTGCTTGCTTGGAATCCTCTTCAGCCCTTTAATCCCATGTTCTAATATTTTCATCTGAAGAGATAAATCACACCTGTTAAGTATATACCAAGCACCTTATCCATCTCACTGAATTTTTATTTAAAGCTTACCATTATTTGTTACTGATACCTCTCATCAGTATTCTTTTAAGCAGGAAAAGAAAGTCAAAACTCAGATTAGCGAAGACTCCCCACCAAAACATAATGTACAGCCAAGCATGTGTGCAGTGTACAGGAAGAAATGTGCCATCACAGATCACAACTCATCTCCTGATGCAGTTTTCATAACAACCTAGCCAAGAAATTCCAGTAAGGATCCACTTTGAGACAAACTCAGGAACCAGATCTCTGCTTCTAAATTTCTGTTCATCTAGAAATACTTCCATACATCTTTAATTGAAAGTTTCACAGGGGTGACACAAGCATTAACAGTTGCTTCTAAGCAGTGAACTCAAGTTAATGCAAAATCAAGGCATAAGCACAACTTGGGCTCATACAAATTACCCTTGAGCTAGGTCACTGGAGTGGGGCCAACGGTGTGGGCTGCAAGGAAGGCATGCAAGGCAGGCTAGAAATGATATCTGAGAAATCAAACAAGCACCACAGGGCCAGTTCATGCTGAAATCTCTGCTGGTGCCTGCTACTTGCTCAGGCTTGTTCAGGTAAGCAGATATAAGCCACCAGCACACCTCACTTGCAATACAGATGACCCCTGAATCCCTGCTGCTTGTGCTAGAAGTGTGGGCACAGCTCCTGGGCAGCACACAGTGGTTTGGCAGTGCAAGCCAAAAGGCAACACTCCCTTTGACGTCCACGGGCACGGGGCTCAGGCACAGAAACATGGTATAAGGGTAGGCACTAAAAAACAGTGTGGAAAGCTTTGTGGTAGTTAAGGAAATAAGCACTCACTTATTAATTTCAATATAAATAATATTAGGCCCAAAGATGTAAATACTGGACATTTAATTAAAAACTCCCCACCTGAAAAGCAGATTTGAAGTGCTCTGCTTCCGTTTTGTTGTGGTTATTGATATCGACAGCTCATCCACCAGTGGCAGTTTTCATTTGAGGCCCACTGTGAACACAACATCTACAATCCTGGGCATTTCAGGGAGCAAGTCTCCAAGTCCCATGAACAGTATTAATGAATTACATAATGGTAAATCACATGCACCTTTGACACATTGAGCTTTCCAGTAATTATCCATAACTCACACAGTTCAAGTTGCTTGGGGAATGGCTATCCCACATTCCCCCACGCCCTGAAGTTTTTATATGTGCTGATGGAAATACTCTCCAATGACCTCCCACAAAATCCTTTTAAACTGTATCTGAATATCTAACAGAACAGCTTTCTAATAATCCATTTTTCCTAAAGCTACCTCCAGGGTGAGAGACCCCAGGCTGTGGTAAGGCCGACCCTGATGGATTCACCACGACAGGCTTTGGGAAGAGGAAGCCTGGTCCCGCATGGAACCTGCCATCCCCACTCCTGCAGGAGCTGACAGGATTTGGGATAAACTCAGGGCAGTGAGATAAGGTATCAGGTACACAGAAACATAAATAAGACAGTGACTTAGTTGCTTTAGCTGATGCTATTGGAGATTTAAAGCCATGACAAGAACACTTTGCTTTGGACAGGGGCGCAGTTACATCATTTGCAAGCAGGCCACATCTTCAAGGTCAGTTCTTACCTTGATATTTTTCTTTGAAAAGAACATATTAAAGAGCATCATTACAGCCTCATCCTGCTATCTAAATCACATAAAGACATCATATTCTCTTTTAATGGAAGAATCCTACTTTTAATGACATTTTTTAAAAACCCAGATGACTGCAAGCCTCACTGATGGCTTTCTATGATATCCACCTCTGCCTTTATACAATTAAGTCTAGAAAAGATTGTGCCTTGGGGCTACATTCCCACCACACAATTACTAGGAAATACCAAGCTAATTTGAAGACCTGCTTTCATGCTTGGTAGAGTCCTTCTGACATTATTCCCTTGTTTGTGAAATATTGCTCCCTTGTAACAACGTAAACCAAAATCAATTTCTACCTCAAGTCTGTTGAGCCATTCCCAGACTTGGGCTCGAAAGGGAGCTCTGACACAGCAGTAAGGCAAAGGTAATCGCAGGAAAGGATGTTTACAGACCATCTTACAAGACGAAAAACAAGTGCTGTTCAATATCACAAAGATTCAGTTCCAAATTATGCCATGAGCATCCAATGTCCCAAAGAATTTTAGAGTAGAAGTGTATTTCTACCTTGAAATCTTGTATGAGAACAAACTATATTTCCACCCAATGGCTCTGACCCCAAGCCTACTAAATTATAGCTAACCTGGCTCACCTACTTCTGAAGAACAGGTAAATAATGGAGAAATGACCACATCCTGTGGGGCTCAAATCATGCTGAATTTTCCATTCCTCTACTTTCTCATTTCTCCTGTCAGATTCAGACAGGATCTGAAGTAAATCTCAGGGGCCTTCATAAGGAGGGCTGAATAAACATGACCAAATAAATTTTAAGGAAGTGCATCTATTTTTGAAGAGATCCTTATATGCCCCTGTTCAGCTTTTCAGACTTTTGGGCGCTGTAGTATACCAAGATCTGTTGTACAGCGGTTTAAATTTAGAATCATCCTATACTTCCTCTGATACGGCCACCCTCCCTGAAATTCTACAGGAAATTAATATACTGAGTATCTTTGCATAAACCTCACTATTTCTCCAAGATGGGAGTATCCAGCTCTTCCTTCAACAATAGTTGTGAGATGGTACTGCAGCTATTTTGGTCCTAGATTTTTAATTAAAAATCTCTGCAGGAGGAGGGAAACTAGACAATTCACAAAGACTATGTAGGGTGGGATTTATGCTGTGTTAAATGAGCCCAAAGGACTCAAACCATGCAAAGGCTGATTGAGCACGCACGATGAAACCCACTCTCAGCCTCAGCTCTCAGGGTGAAAACCTTTCTGTGCCTACCTCAGTCCCTCCTTCTCTCCTCACAGTGAAATCAAGCAGACAGGATAAACTCTTTGCACTGTGGCTTTCCTTCGACTCAGCCAGAGGGTGTTTTAGGCACACAGGTGGATGAGCACACCCACATCATAAAAATTTAACAGTGTATCTGTCTTTGCCCATCTCCTCCTACCTGTTCAACTAAAACTATCCCAGTATTTTTGCCAGTGACTACTCTGCTACTCATGTAATAATTGTTCCACTAACAGGTGCAGCATGCTGGACATAAGCAAGACTGAAACTGAGTTATCAGCCATAAGCTAAAGCCCTGGAGAATCAGGACTCTCAGGCTTGTGGGCAGCAAACCTAACAATACATCTCTTGATAAAAGACAACAAATCTGAAAGCCGTGGAATTCAGGAATAGGACTCTTCTCATCACTTGAAAGATAACCTATGCTGACACCAGCTTTTTTTGTCACTGAATGGAAAGATCCAGGCAAAAAAAAAAAAAAATCCAAACTGAAACAACAGTATAGCTCAGCTACAAACCCTCCTGGCTACAGGCACTGGCAACTGGAAATACAAGGGGGGTCAAAATCACCCCTGCCTGGAGAGCTGGGAGCTCCCAGCTGGGGAGGGTAAGGGAAGCACTAACCATGCAGCAGAACACCAACACAAGGATGTCCATGCCAGTTCCAGTGCTGCCACAGGGGAGGGAGAAGAGCTCAAAGGAGGATACGGAGAACAAGGGGCACCTGCACACCCCGCTTCTTTAGATTTATGGATCACACTGACCTTCAAGGGCTCTGTGCCAAAAGCATAAATGGGGCTTTAAGCAAACATAAATCCCTGCCTCCCACACAAATGTGAGCTGAGGTCTGGCCCAAAAGGAAGATCAGGTCCTCAGTGTCCAGACTGGCCTTGTCTGAAAGGAAGCCAAACACAATGCAGCCAGTTCACAGAATTTTCTTTATCACAGCGCTAAGAGCAGCTATACAATGCTTTCCAATAAAGAACACAGCAATTTATCACAGAGAGACAGGAGTTAGCAGGAAACACTTCCATTATCTCTTCTATGGAAAGGAAGTGACAAAGAGAACGGCTAAAAGGTGACAGACAGTTTTTATGAGGCCAGACTTCAGCCCTTCTCAGAGCTGACCAACTCTTCTTTTCCACACCAGGAAAAAAGCTTTAGGCTTCAGCTATGTGAGTCTCACACAACAGGAGTTGGAGCCTCCACACTGTGACTTCTCAAGATGAACCAAAACGAATGAAAATATCTGTACTCTGTCAGATCCTCAGGCTGTGTAAATCAGGGAAGTTTTGTGGCCTCCTTAGCAGGGTGATGCTGACTGACAGTGGGGAGTGCAGGGCTGAGCATCCAACTGGCAGAACAGAGGCAATGTCAGAGACCTGCAGTGCTGTAAAGAGGGGGCGGAGGGGAGCAAGAGCCCATGGTGCTTCCTGGCAGCTATTTGGTCTGTATTAGAAAAGCAGGCTTCAAAGTGGTTGCTGCCTACAAGCTCCAAGCACAGAAGAGTTTATAAACACAAGAGCCCAGATGGGAAAGATTTGAAAAGTTTGGGAGGGCAACAGGGGAAAGAATAAACAAATATCTCTGAAATGAAGTAAGGAAGCACTTAAAATGGCAGAAGGCTAGATGGTCTGTACAGACTCCGTGGTGCCTCTAAAAGGTACAAAATCTTTAACATCCCCTGGCTGTGCTCATGTACCAAATTCCCCCACAGGGCACAAACACAGGCTGCTATTACCAACTGCAGTAACAAACACTATTGCTCAGCCATCAGCAATCAGGAGGCACAGCAACCCAAAGTGTTAGGGGCTGTACAAATGCATAACAAATAATTGCCTCTGCCTCAAAAAGCATATTGGGCTTCTACCATCTCAAGCAGCACTTGGACCCAAACATATTTGCTAAACAGCAACAGAGCACAGCAGCTAATATCTGAGTGAAGCAGAGAAAACTAAAGAGCGTAACATTTTAATGTCTTCCCCTTGATCAGGTCGGCTCATTCAGTGCCTTTCGCAGCAAAACTAATCTTCCACTGCAGTCATCTCTTCATCTTTAGAGAAATGTATAAACACAGATATTAACAGCTTCACTCCTGTGCAGCATCACCTCAGACACCAGTGATGAGACTGCTGTAAGGACAACTGGGCCTTTTATAATGAACAATTTCCTATCCAGTTAAAAGTGGAGGCGAGGAGACAAATAAAAAGGAGCTTTTCAAAACTGCTCACCAGTCGATTCTGCAGACTCCTGTGGGAGTGGGGCCAAGCTGAGACTGCCTCTGTCTGTCAGTCTCACATAAACTGTCCTGACTGCAAACCATGCTGCCAAGAGATGCAGGCAAGGACCTGTCTGATGTCTCTGCCTCTCCTTCCAGGACTGCCAATGTTGCTGGACTCTTTAAGGTGAAAGATCAGCTGCTGACAGCTTCAGTCCCCACCCGATGCAAATACAACAGACAAAACCCATGAGTCAGCTCAGGGAAAGAAGTAACCCAGCAAAAGGACTCCCACAGATCACTTTCCTCCTAGAAAGAGGCAGCAAAGACCAGGGCAAGCTGGACACTAGGCTGCATTACGACCCAGCTGCAGATTTGTCCACAGTCAGCTGCTTGCTCTTGATGACCATACACCAGTTTTACCAACTGCTGCCTGCCTGTGCCACCCTGGCAGCCCCAGCACCACCCAGCTGCAGCCCCAGCCTGCAGGCACAGACCCAGCCTGCTCACGGGAGTCACCTCCGCCACCGTCACTGCACTCGTGGGGAGTCACTGAGCTCAGAGAGAAAACAGCAGAGAAGATTTGCACCTTGCTCTGCAAAACAAGCCACTTGCACTTTGGCAAGCTGTTCCCCAAGCACTGCTCAGTCTGGAGGTAACGAAGTTGAGAAACGCAGCATGGAAATGGCACTCGCCACAAGCAAAGGTGGGAATTAAATGAGACAGAGGTGACACTAACTCATAGGAGGAAACTATTAGGTTCTGTGAAAATTTACTTCCCTCAACAACTGACAAGGTGACTGTGCCAACAAGCAGCACAACAAAGCACGTTCCTTCTAACAAAGCTTTGCAGTTCCCTAAAGGCACCAGCTTCTTCCCCCATAAACTCTGTTACGTCACTATCACCTTAAAATAAATTAAAATGCCTTAAAATAACCTCTTACCTTGCAGAAGAAAAGGATAATATCCCTCTTATTTTCTACAGCAGAACAGAGGCTAAAAGCTTTAGTTAGGTCCCATTTTTCCAGATCTCTGTCATCAGGCATGTGCAATTAAGACAGCTCTTCCCCAAAAGACCACTTCTGCTGGTGGCACTGCCTTCCCAAAAAGCTCTGAATATAAAGTTATTTCTATGCCAAATGTATTTC
Organism: Edolisoma coerulescens; assembly: GCA_013397115.1. NCBI lineage: Eukaryota > Metazoa > Chordata > Aves > Passeriformes > Campephagidae > Edolisoma > Edolisoma coerulescens. The sequence continues at coordinate 88,593 of VWZW01004544.1, forward strand.
TCCTTTGCCTGCAAACACCAAGAGTCTTCCCCACGAATTTCTTGCTACAAGGCACATACTGATCATCTAGATTAACCCCACCAATAAACCATGATGTTTAGGATTACAGTGTCTGGAATTTTGCAGTTTCACTATACACCATTGGTCTCTAGGCTGCCCTGCCCTACTGATGACTGAGGCAGATGACCACAGATAAGTGTTTCACACCCACCAGGCAATCACATTTCACTGGTACAAGTGGTTTTTCAGGACCCAAATTTGTGACACTGCTAAAATACCTATCTATTTCCCTGAGAGCTCAAAGGCACTTCCAAGTAGGCATTACTGGAATTTACATCTCTGCCACTACATTGCCAATTGGCTGCAAATAAAAGCAATGGACAGTAATCAATTTGAAAGTGAATAAAATCTTAGGTACTTTATTTATAAATAAACAACAACCATGACTCACATGACTCACAGTCGTGACTTTATAGCCAACACACTGGCCAGTTCTTAGTTTCTTAATTGTGAATACATAATGACAGTAACACCAAGTCTTTCTACTGTACCTCCAGTCACAAAGACAAGATTATAAATACACAGCATATTCAACACTTGCTTGTCAAAGAGTTATTGAGGCAGTCTGCAGACCAAGACTTGTTCTATACATGATTTTGTACCAGTTCACCCATGTTAAATTACAAGTATTATTTGCTGGTATATTTCTGATGATACAACAAAAGTGTGGATGTAACCAGAGCCAAATAAAAGTGCTTTATACTGGAAGAGCTGGTTCTTCTTTCCCACAGGGGAACAAGCCACACTGGTATAAGCATGTTCATACTGGCATAGCTGAATTTGCACTAGGGGAGAGTTGTATCAATATTTCAGAGCAGCAGTTAAAAAGTAGTGCAAGTTGTTTACATAGGCAAGACCTAATTTTGAAGAGGATTTGCTCCTGATCTCGAAAACACTGCTAAAACTCCTAATTCTACAAGAAATCTAGACACAGAGCAGAATTGGGCTGATCATGGGTTTAGCTGAATAAATATACCACAAATCAATACAGACCGCTGGATAATAATAATAACAACAACAGCAACAAAAACATATGGAGGGGGCACACTTTCATGTGGGCTCCCACTAACAAAACCAGTTATACCTACCCTTTAGGGAGGTGAGAAGATACCCAAGTTATTTAGCAGCAGAGAGCAGTAAAATGGCCAACCTTGTTTTATCAGCCCAAATTCCTTAAAATGTCAAGTGATGAAGCAAATCACAGGATGCCACTGCCACAGCTGCTGCTATCAGAATTCAAGCCTCAAGGGAGCCGAGTGCCGGTGTGGTTTTGAGCAGACAGGCAGAAATGCAAATAGGGTGTTCAGACACTTTTAAATGCGTTAGATACAATTCAGGCCAGCCAGAGGTTCCCAAAGCATAAGGGTACAAATGTTGAGAGAACCCACTGCAATTGCATAAGACTGTGTCCAGCCCCAGAGGCAGGGGGATGGAAACAAAGAAGGGAAGACTGAACGGAGGGGAATAAGAGATGAGGGGAAAATAGAAGGTCAGGTAAAAAAAAGGAGAGACTGAAAGGCATAAAGAAAGAGCCTGCACAAAGGGAGGATTTTAGAGAGTTATAAGAAAGTAGAACGGTTGGGATCAGTCTTGGGGAAGGGGAAAAGGACACTCACCGCAGCGCTTGCAGCCTCAGACGGCAATCACTCTTCTCTCCCACGCGACACCTGCATTCAGAGCCACCATCCCTTCCCCAGCTCCTCACCCCCTGCTACAGGCACAGAGGGCTTTCTGATCCCCTCCTGGCTGCTACACTGCTCCGAGCCGCAGGTCAGCACAGGAGCCAGAGAAGACACCCGCACGCACAGCCTCTGCTCCAGGGGCACATGGCACTCAAACACACCTCCCACACGCTGCCAGCACCCTGTCTGCGAGCCCAGCGCTCGCTCAGAAAACCAGGGCGACTCTCTAACCACGGTGGCTGAGGAAGAAAATCCTGAGAAGAAGAACAACGTGATTCAACCCACCGATATGTCCAAAGAAAGCCTTAAACAATAGCCCTGACGGGTGTGATCTGTCACTGTTTGGCAGGGGAAGTTCAAGCTGCAATGCCCATCGACAATAATTAATTGTCAGCACTGTTAACAGTTTCGCTGCTGATCAAAGCAGCTGGGCAGCACCGGGAGAATTACAGAGAATTACAGCCAGTTGCTGTCACTTATCAAAGCACGCCAGCAATAAACAACCTGCAACTTTGTGACAGACTATTCCTGTCGCACATGATCTCTCACTTTCATTCTGTTTCCTTTTAGTGGCTTCTTAGCACACAGAATCCCTGTGCAATCGAAAGTAGAAAAAAACCAAACTGAAACAAACTGAAAAAAACCCCCCCCAATTCACTCTTTACCGCAAGTAAACTGAAAGGAATAAAGTAAATTCTTGCAAGAATAGAATCACTCAGTGCACTCCACACGGGACTCAGATACAAACGAGTTTGACAAAGATTTCTCAGCTGATGCAGCTGAGCAGTAAAAGCATCATTTCCCAAGCTGTACAGAACCTAAACCTGCCATGCAGAGGCAGGTTTGCCAAGCACTGGTGCAGACTTCAGGTACACCAGCACAGTATTACTGCTTTGGCTTTAAAAACAATCCAGTGGATGTTGCTAGTTACAGAATCCCGTGGCAATTGTACGCATATTTCAGTAGGCGAGCATTTGTAATTACAGCCCTGAATCACTCTGCATCTGGAAAATATCCACATTTTTTCCTTCGTGGGTTTTCCCGATACTGCTAAATTAAGAGACAAACACAGAATACACACCTCGGCCAGAGCTCACTCCCAAGGCTATTTGTGTTGCTGTTGTTCTCTCCAAGATGTGCTCTTCCCTGGCCCTCATCACAATGAAGGAAGAGTTTTGCAAAAACATCTTTATCTGCTGGTGTCACCCACTGCAGTGTATCAGTCAGTGTCTTTTGTACACAGTTTTACACTGACTTCATAGGATCGGAATCATACAATGGCTTGGGCTGGAAGGAACCTTAAAGATCATCTTATTCCAAAGCCACAGATACACCTTCCACTAGATTAGGTTGCCCAGAGCCCCATTCCAGCCTGGCCTTGAACACTGCCAGGGACGGGACACCCACAGCTTCTCTGGGCAACCTGTGCCTTATCACCCTCACACTGAAGAATTTCTTCCTAACACCTAATCTAAATTTCTCCTCTTTCAGTTTAAAACCCTTCTCCCTTGTCCCATCACTATCTGCTTAGGTAAAAAGTTGCTCTCCCTCCTTTTTATAACCCCATTTATCTACTGGAAGGCCACAATGAAGTCTCCCTAGAGCCTTCCCTTCTCCAGGCTAAACAACTCCAGCTTTCTCAGCCTGTCCTCATAGGAGAGGTGCTCCATCCCTCTGACCATGTTTATGGCTCTCCTTTGGTCTCATTCCAGCAGTCCCACCTCTTTCTTGTGCTCAGGACCCCAGAGCTGGATGCAGCACTTCAGGTGGGGTCTCATGAAAGAAGAGGGGCAGGAGACCCTCCCTTGACACCAGCTCTCCCTTCTCCTTTATTGGAGGGGGTGGGTGGATGGTACACTCTCTTTGGCCTTTCTTTTCTGACCACTGTACTTAAAGAATCCCTTCTAATTATTCTTCACATCCCTCGCCAAGTCCCATTTCATCTATGCCTTACCTTGCCTGATCCCATCCCGACACATCCAAACAGTATCCCTGGACAGTCCCCAGTCATCTGACTCTGCTTCCACTAGCTGTGCATCTTCTTCTTGCTCATCAGCTTGAGAGGAAGGTCCCTGCTCAGCCATGCTGGTTTCTGGCCTGCCTTACTTGATTTCTTACAAACTGGGAGAGAGAGGTCATGTGCTCTAAGAAAAGTGGCCTTAAAGAGTTGCCAGCTTTGGTCAGCTAAGGACAGTTTCCCAGGGAATCTCATCCACTAATTCTTTAAACAGCTCGAAGTTCACTGTTCTAAAGTTCAGGGTCCTGACTGCTCTTTGCCACGCCCACGTTTCTTGAGATCACAAACTGAGCCAGGGCACGGTCACTACAGCCCAGGCTGCCTCCAATCTTAACCCCTATATGGGCTCGTTTGTATTGGTGAGCACGAGGTCCATTAATGCTTCTTCCCTCATTGGTTTGTCTAATACTCGGACCTGGAATTCACCCTTGATGCACCACAGGAGTCTCCTGGATTGCTTACAGCCAGCTCTGTATTGCTTTTCCAGCAGATATCTGGGTGGTTGAAATCCCCCATCAGCATGAGAGCTCATGAACACGATGCTTCCTGTAGGTGAGGCAAGAGGCCCCATCAACAGGTTCCCCCTGGTCAGACTCCTGTAGCAGACCCCACCCATGAGGTGTCCTTTGTTGGTGTGGTCCTTGACTTTTACCCACAAGCTCAACCTGTTTGTGGCTGCTTCTCGGAGGCGGCCCTTCACCATCCACCCATTCCTTAACAGAGTGCAAAGCTCCTGCCCCGTCCCAGCCTATCTCTTCTGAAGAGCTCGTAGCCCTCAAGTGCAGTGTTCCAGTTGTGTGGCTCATTCCAACATGTTTCCATGATAACTATTCAGTCACAGTTCTCTAAGTGAAGCATTGCTTCTAGCTCCTCTTGCTGCATGCACTGGGGTCTTGGGGCAGACTAGTGTCAGACCAGATTCCTCCAAGACATCTGGCACGGTGTGACTAAAGAACTTCGGAAGAACTCCCACTTGTTGCACTAATTTCTGATGAATAAGTTAAGATGACATTGATAATAGTAACAATGAGAAGCCAGCATTTCTGAGGTATGTTACACCTTAAAAGTACTGTGCAAACAAAGATTAAAATGTATGCATAAACACCACCTTCTACACTTGACAGACCATGGTTTGCTGAAGCTGCAGCACCTGCTGAGACATGATCTTTTATTGGATCAGATACTTCAGCTATCAGAGACACTGCAGCAGCAGGAAACGATTGAAATCCTCGTGGGAGGCAATGCTTATGTGTCAGGCAGCACAAACACTGCTGGGATTCTAAAGCCTCTACTTTGGAGGAAGTGATAAATCCCAATGGGGTGTCAGGCAAGGAGTGATGCCAAGGCCAGGGGTCCACAGCCCCTCTCCCACGAGGGGCTGGGAGAACCAGGGCACCCAGAGAAACTGGGGTTACCAAGCAGGGGAGGAACCATGCAGAATGCACAGTGCCCAAGAAATATCCAGCCTCATTTAAGAGGGCAGAGGAACCCTGCAGTAAATTCTGGAAGTAATTAAAAGAAAGTGGAAAGTAACAATTTTTTACTGCCTGTCCCAGAGTCTCAGGGACTCCTCAGGCAAGAGTGTTTCTCTCGCTTTCAGACAGTTTTTAAAGGAGCCCTCTGTGGCTGTGTATTACCAGCCAAATATAAAAACTGAGATAAATTTGAAGAGAAGGGCTCACAAGCAACTAGCACTGCAAAGGGTCTGAGGTCTCCACTGAGATGAAGGGATAGATGCAGGGCTTCTGTCTGATGCCCTAAGGCCATCCTAGCTGTGAAAACAGAGGGGATTTTTCAGGCCACATGAGACAAGGAGGTGCTAGGAACAGTTTTGTCCAGAAAAAAGATTTGATCGTCTCTGCAGCCCTAGGTTTCCCTTGGTGCACAATTTCACCATTTTCAGTGCCTCTTAAAGAGGGTGGAGAATTTTTGAATAGATACATGCAAAAGCAGCAACCCCTTCTCTGTATTGAACCACTAAATATCACAGCAACCTGGTGGCTCCTCACAAACAGTTTTAGACTGTGGTCTGCCCTTGCCAGCCATGAGAGTCACTGGCTCCAGGCAAGGCACGACAACCCAGAGCAGGGAACTGTCACAGCATCATTTGTGAACAATGGCACATCTACCTCTGCCATCTCAGCCACAGAAAAACAATGGCAAATCATCAAATTTCTTCCCAGAAGGAAGCTATAACTGTTTCCAAGATGTCCTACTTCTTCCTTACACCGCCCAGTTCAGGATGAATGTCATAACAGAACTAATTTCTGCAAACTCGTGTGTGTTTACCCTCTTGCCAGCTCGTACCCTCAGCTGGCCTTGGGTCAGTGCTGACCTGCCTGGGGTCAGTGTGGACAGGAGCAGTCTTTACCACTTCTTGATCTTAAAGAGGCTTGCTTGGAAGTTATTTTCCACGTGCCTGGTAATCACGTTCTCACTGTTTCTTTCTTTGTTTATGCTCCATTTCTGCCAAGTAACAGCGTCCTTCCTGTAAATGGAAAATCATGTCTGGGTCCCCAGCCTTATACCAGGTGACTCTCTCTATAAGTTTGGCTGAATTGGTTGCTTTCTTAAAAAGCAGGCAAAACACTTTGATCTTCAAAAAAGAGGACAACAGTCAGAAAGACCACTATTAAATGCTGTTAGAGAAAGGCCAAGCAACACATGCAGCTTTGTATTACTAAATTAACAATGCAAAACCAGTCCCTAGAACGGACTGTCCCACTTAAAACACTTCCAAATTCCAATGCTTGCAACAAATCAATGACCTGATCAATTCACAACTAGAAAACAACTGAGCTGGCACGTGGATTATGCAAGTAGGTTCAACTCCCACAAAGGAACTCATGGTCCAGTAGCAAAGCTGCTTCCAAAGACACTGTAAATTTGGAAAAGCTTGTTAACCTGTCTAGGAAAATCTAGGAAATCTCAGCATGCTCCTGCCTCAGAGTTTTCACTGGCCCTTTTCCTCTGGGCATTTCTTACTCGGTCAAAGACGATGCCCAAGTGACACAAGACACAGCTTCTTCCTACAGCTGAAGTAGCAAAGGCATCTCCCTTTGTGTCTTCTGATTTCCTGCAAAAAAGGGCACACCTTCTTCCTTGGAAGCTCTCTGAATCATGGAGCAGGCGGGCAGCCCTTAACCCCCTTCTGGCCATGCAGCAGGACACAGGCATTGCTGAGGAAGACTCCCCATGACCCTGCTCAGCCCTCCAGCCCCAGGAGCCTTCGGCCATCCCAGTATGGAGATGCCATGAGGCCTTCTCCAGTAGTTCTGGCATGGAGGGCTTAGCTGAAGCTCCCAGGCCTTTCCCTGATCTTACAATCTTCACAGTGTATTTCTAGCTCTAAAAAAACCCAACAAAACAAAGCATATAAACAAGAAACAACTTATTTTTCTTTCTCCTTAGAGACCTGGAATCCTCTTGAAATGTCATCGACATGAAAGAGATTTGGGCTTTGCATTTTTTTGTGATTGTAGAGTGACAGAAAAGAAACATGCCAAGCTGTACAGTGCTGCTTTTCCATCAAGCAAAATGAGGAGGAGATGGAGGAAGAAATGCTTTCTGATATACACCTGGCGATGCTTTCTCACCACTTTCAGATTCCCCATTAACTGCTCATTTCCACAACTGCACATTTTGGAATGACACAGGCAAGCTCTTCATTTGTAGTAAGCACCAGATTAGACCATTTTATATCCAGAATTTTGATAAAGAAAAACCTTTCAGTTCTAAATTGCTATAAGGCTGTTCTCAAACAGTCCTACAGTATCCTTCTTGCTGCACCTTCTCATGCTATTTGCAAACTAAACCTATTTTTTAAGCAAATAGAATTAATTCATCTGTTTTCCTAAACTGCTTCCAAGATGCTCTGTGAACAGGGCCAAGTCTTAATCAGCTCCCTACACTGCCATATTTAAAAAAAGAAAAAGAAAAAGAAAAAGGGAAAAAAAGGAAGAGGAAGAGGAAAAGGAAAAGGTCTAGAAACTAACATTTCAATTTTTCAGAAAAGACATGCTTTATTTCTATGGTTTAACCAATTCTATATGTTGTGCCAATACATTTCTGTAGGCTTTACCAATACAGCAGCCAAACCAATTTCCTGCCTTTTCTTTAATTCCACTCATCTCAAGCCTCTACTATATTTAAAATGGCTGCTACAGTTTTTATTTGACATTCAGATATATCAAGAAAACCATAGGTATAAAACAGAGGCCACTGAAAACAAATAAAATTCTGCCAGTCCTACCTGCTAACGAGCATCTTTTGCCTAAATCACTCTTTTCTGTCTTCAAACAGGGCCATAGGAAGAGGGTTACTGACCACACGGAGGTATTCTTGCTGCTTTATGCAAAGTACAGCTTTGATGGGATGCTGCCTTTCCCTGGCAGTACTGCCACTGACAGAAACTCAGCTCATGCAAACAAAGTAACATTTCTAAATCACAGCCCTTTCATTACTGAAGAAAAATAGATTCAGCACCGATCCCATAGCCTGGTCTGAAAATGGGACTGCAGGCTTTTCTGTGCTGGCAGTCCCCTGAGAGAACACACATTCAGAACTTGGCCAATTTATAGCATTAACATCTATTAACCAACACAGATCTTCCCTGCCACCACCATCATCAACGAATGTGATACTGTGTCGCTACAGAGCTGATTTTCAGAGGAGCTGTATCTTCCTGCCTTCACAGGGGCTCCACTGTACCTGAGCAGTAAAATACTGTAGTAACAAGGTAGAAAAACGAAAAAAATGCAAGGCATTACAGGATCAGATTAAAGAGGTACCATTGTGGAGATTTACATAGAGACACTTGAAGACACCTTTCTTTTTTTTTTTTTTTTTTAAAAAAAAGGAGTGAATTACAGCCAGTTTGTCTTGCAGTTCAAAGAACCCAGGATCCCAGGAATCAAAGAGATGTGCAACAAAAGCCAGGCAGAAACATATCAGAAAATAAAAGCTGTTAGAAACTAAGAAAGAAGCCTCAAATGGCAGGAAGAGGGGGAACTAACAGCAGCAAGAGTATTCAGCACCCATCCCTCTAGGCAGATTACTCTTCTCAGGATGTTTCTGGCTATCAGGCTAATCTTGGGAATACTTTTGTTACATTCTCTGTCCCTTTTTCTGGGAGCACAGCTATGAGAAATAAGCCTGCCAGAAAGTACGAGTAGGTCTGAGCTTTGAGCCCTAGTTAAGGGAAAGTGTAAACCTTTCTCCAAATCTCTGATTAGGTCTTGTCATCCAGGAAGAAGCAAGAAGACAGCTAATATGTGTTTATAAATCTTGCCACATCTCTTCCAAACTTTCCATTAACGATTTGGTGAGTATCCAGTAACAGGAGGTTTTCCAGGGCCATGACACTGAGGAAATACTGCTGTGTGAAACGTGCACTATTGTAATGATATTCCCAAATGACACAGTGAGGTGGTGACAGGATTTGTGCTTGCCGACAGTAGGCCTGAATCACTGCCATGCTGCCAATAAATGTCAGGGCTTTGGGTGTGGGGCGTTGTTCTTTTCCTCAGTTTAATAAACAAAAGCTGCAAGGAGAAGTCTTTTTCTTGAAGGCAGACTGCAAACGTGCAGAGGAGAAGAACAGGAGAGTTTGTTTTGCTGCTGCCAGAAGGTCAGAGACAAGGAGGACTGGCAGCCTCAAGAGCTGCCCGGTCGAGAACTGGAGGAAAAAGGCCATGGCTGAGTGAGTTCAGCAAGCCATGGGCAAACGGGTCAGTGCACCAGGCAAGCTGGGTGCTCCCTCTCTTAAAATCAGTTCAAAGGCTGCTGGGACCAATCCTGGAGCCCATTGCTCCCAGCACAGAGGGAAGGCAGGACAAGGGTTCTCCTCACCCACCCAAGTGTCCTCTGCTCCCAGCAGCTACAGAGCACGAGAGACTGACCAACTCCATATGGTGAGACCTGTGCTGGCTGCTACAGGGCAAAGTAAACTTTCTAAACAGACTGAGCCATCTTTATTACGTGCAATCCTGAATTGTTTGTTGTAACTTTAGTTACTAAAACTGGTAGGAAAAAAAATCACCCCTTAGTTTCATACATGCAGTGAGAAAAAGCCAGGACAAGGGATGAAGAGGAAATTGTTCTTCCTCGTGGCCCAACATGCAGGAGAAGAACTCTAACTGACTTCTGCAATTAGAAAGTGAAAAGGAAAAAGTGTTGTTTGTTAAATCCTGAACTTGCCTTCTCAGCAGTGGCAGCCTGCTTCCATGAACCAGCAGGTCACTCCACCTTTGGAAGGATTTTTTTTCCAAATCAAATCACTCATCTGCAAAAATTGTAACTGCAACCACAGCTCTGGTCCATTTTCAGAGCATTTTCATACACACACTAAGTGTTTGGTGCCAACATGTTTTGTCCTAAGTACTTCTTTGTATTAGCACACAACAGACAACTTCTGATAAGAAACACGGCCAATGAGGATGAAGTGGCACAAAAAAGGCTTTTCTTTGGTAAGAGTTATTCGGAGTATAAAAATTCCAGCAAAAGGCAAATTTACCCAAACTTTCAAAAACTCAGCTTTCAAAATGTTCAAAAGCTTGTGCTTTTGTGTCAGAGAATTTGGCAGTCTGAAGAAATTTTGATGCCTCCTAACATGACTTGGATACTACTTTATACAGTAAGACCCACATACTTCAGACTATGCCAGTAACTTGTTCAATGGTCATTTTTTTCTGCAGTCTGTGCTGGTAAGTTGAATGTATGGGGCACTTACATCAAACTTCTCATTAGGCTTAATTTACATTAACTGCAACTACTTAAAGATGAGTTTATTGTCTGGAGCTACGTAAGGATAAGGTGTTTCAATAAACCAGGAAGGAAGGAACACCCATAAAAAGTAAATTACCTTATTTCTTCCAACACTCTTGTTTTCATTATGGCCTTTTACACAGACAAACATTGTTTACTCTAGCTTGAAATTAAGGTAGAACCAAGGTACTGGATATGAGGTGACTGATGTGTCAGCTTCTTTGAATCCAGCTATAAGCGACCAGAGTCAGAAACAGCCTGTTCTGCTCCCTCTTCATGAACCCTTTGGCTTTAATGCTTTCAGCTGGACAAGGTTCTACATTTACAACAGCTCCCAAAAAGAAAAAGATGTTATGGGAATGGTAAGAAAGCCAGTAATGGAGGCAGATGCAGTAAAAAACAACAGAGAGTCAAAAACCTCTGTAAAAGTCACTTTAAATACCATTACCTCTGCTGGTATAGAACACACCAGACACGTGGAGCCAGATCCACAGCTGGTGAACAGACTGATGCAAGTGAGGCTATTTACACGATGTCTTGTTTTGTTTAGCAGGGAGCAGGGTCTGTTTGAGAGGACAACCACGAGGCTCCGGGCTGCCTTTGAAGTGCTAACACACCATTTCATGCTACAGATAGCTGGGTGTCATGTGTTGCATTGGCTTCTGGTTTAAACCGCGCTGCCGTGGTTAAGCAGAGCAGCTGCACAGCAAGGAGGGAATGACTCGCAACCCAAGAGAACAGCCAGTGCCTGCACTCCACCCAGGAGGGTGCTGTACGTGCTGGTGGCACAGGAGGACGTGTAGCAGCTAACTCTGATAAAGACACTCAGACTTGAGTCCTGGGATTTAGAAAATAGCCTTTCCCTTGAAGGGGTAGACACCCAAAGGAAGGGCCTATGGCCCCAAGTCTGCTTTCCACATCAAAGAGAGTGTTTCTAAGTCCAAAGCAAGCAAGAAAGGTTGGAAGCAGCATTTCTGACAGAACATGCCATTTATAAAATGGCAACGTAATGTGGCTGCCAGAGGATTTTTCTCTCTAAAACCACGCCTGTTTTAGTCTCTTCTGCCAAGAAAATCCATTTCTGCAGCTGTGTCATCAGTGACTCAGAGATTCCCTGATGCTGAGTCTCCAGACCGGTCCCATTGGTGGCCCAGTGGCAGCATGGGCAAGAAGAGATCAGCACAAGAGGACAGGGAACCAGGACTAACATGTCAGAGCCAGGTTTGTTTCTGGAGTATTTTTGCTTGTATTAAACAGAGTGAATACACCAGTGATGGAAAAATTGATAAAAACAGACTGTCAGCTGTGATCCCATAGCTGGAACATGGCAGTAGAGGAACGGCCACACAAATGTCCTTTCTCTGCAGCTCCCTGCACTGAGCAGCAGGTGACCACGACAAGCAGAATACAAGACCTCGTGCCTGCTACTTCTGGTCTGGCATTTTACAGCTTTTCCAGTGATACTGGGGTGACAGACTGCCATTATTCAGTTTAGGGTCTGACAACAGGAGAGACAAGCAAAGTGCTTCCCTGTGGGGACAGGCAAGAAGGTGGGTAACTGAGGACCTGCTGATGAAAATGAATCAAGAAATAAAACAAGCCGAGTATGTTTAATCCCTTGAAATCTGGCTTCAAATATTGAGTTCAAAGCTGGTCAACCCCAGGATTTTCAGGGATGTTAGATGGGCCTGCGATAGCTAAACATGACCTCGGAGGGTCACATCTCCCTCCTGAGCACTGTGGGTAACAGCTGACACCGACAGCAGAGTTTTACAATGTGGGTGAAGCTGGATGAAAAAGAAGGCAGAGACTGTTTTTTGCTCAGATCTCTCTACATGGTACTATCCACCACACCCTGATGGCTCAGTGACAGAAGGATCCAACAGCATTAAATACCCACAGCTGCACACACAGTACACACATGTACATATCCACACACGTACCAACACCTGTATCTGCTCACACACGTGTATGGGTTCCATTCAACACTCACCCTCACAGCAAGGCAGCAAAATCTATCTGCAATATAACACTGCAGTGATGATATCTTAACTGATTGCTATTTCAAGACACTGTCACTGGAAAAGAGTTATATCTCTATCACTGTGCCCGCCCATGCAATTAGTCTATCTTTGTGCCAAATTGTATTAATGGACAATGAGTGGAAAATTTCTATTTAAAAAAACATTCACAAGGAAAAAGAAATATCTATGTAGATACATTACCTTTAACAAAAGAGAAAGTTCAAGACTGAGAAAGCTTAGTCCTACAGTTACCTGCTTAAAAAGGACTGGAAAATTCCAATTACTGCCTCTCAGCTCTTACCTATCACATTTTTTTTGCTTATAAACAAAACAGATCACTGCAATTTAATCAGCAAGATAATAGCCCAGATGAGATTATGGTGTGTGGAGAGACATAATTAAGCTTGTGAACTCTAATTCTAAACCTAACCCTGACTAAATCTAACCCAACCCTTAATCCTAACCCCTAATCCTAACTATTAACCTTAACCTACACTCAAACCTTGGCAATGAACAATGCCTCTCAGAGCAGCCAGGACCGGGAAACAACACCCACACAAGGGGGAAAACAACCCCCAGCTGTTTTTTTTAAATTCTAAGTTGAAAAAAAAAAATTAACAACTCTACATCAAAGGCAACCTGCAAGACTAAATGCACATGTACAAGGTTAGACACATTCAGTCCCTAACACTCATTCAACATCCACTCAATTCCAGCCCTCACTTGGAACTTCACTCAGTTGAAGAACACTCAGAGAAGTTCACTCCCTTTACCTGCCCTGGTCTTAAACGAATTCTTTGCAAGGATTTCCATTATGAGAAAAGGGCTCCCTTCTTCTTTCTTGAACTCATCTCACAGTCCTTACATGACATTCACACAAAACAGAGCTTAGGCTTCAGAAAAACACATCTCTTTGGCATTTCACCAACTCTGTGCACTGAGCTGACTTTTACCAAAGCAGAAAAAAATTTCACAGCAACTTTCCTTGATCCCACCACTCAACTCAGTTAAACACTGCAGGACTTAACAAGCCCAGGCATCTTCATCAAAGCAAATAAAACAGGAATTATAAATGGAGCTTTTTCCAAGGAGAGACAGATTGGCAGGTACCATTTATTTATTTATCAAATGCAAGGTAGGTACAGCATTTCCCCAGAAGCAGAAAAACATCTCAGGATGAATATACCAGTGTCTTCACAAAGCAACAGGGTTTAGATCCTGCCTTGGTGAAAGCTGGAACCACAGTCCACCGTAAAATCTGCCAAGTTTCCTTTTCCAGGGCACCCTCAGTCCATGCACATGAGTTTAGAGTAGAGCTGTTCCTAAATTGCCACAATTGCTCTGCTGAAGTCACAATTCATTTCAAGCAGGGAATCATTTTTACAAATGTTCCCTGAGTAAATGAGGTGATCCCATTGGAAACATCCTAGTGCAAGAGAAAACTGGTTGGTTTTTGTCTAATTGAGACCAGCCTCTGATCATCTCCCACACAGTGAATAACACTGTACTGCACAAATAGCCTGACTTATCCAAATGGGTGGTTATCATGAGTAAGGCACTACTCACAGTGACCAAAGGTGATAAAAACATCTGCTCCTTCCTGGTTATCACAAAGAGGTGGCCTTTTTTCTATGGCATGTATGAGACTAATGGCATGTAGGGAACTGACTCATTTATTAGGTGTGTCCTATCTTTAGAAACAATGTTACACCAAAGAAAATGAAAAAGTGGATTTCTACCTTGTGTACAACACAGATTCGGTGTCTTTAGGTAAGGAGGGAATACAATTCCTCTGTCCTCTGCTCTACACAATTTAAATGATACAAACACACAAAAGCAGACTCACGTTTGTGGTGAACATACCAAGTCAGTTTCAAACATCTGAGATGGGCACCGGACATGGTAATAACCTGTCCTGGAGTTGATACTTCTGCTGTCTTCACATCAAACAACAGCCTGGGTCCTGCCCTAAGCAGCCACTTACCCACTCCCCAACACAGTTCCCTAAAATGGTCTGAGAGAAGAACAAGCCCATAAAAGCTTTTACAAGGCACTGAGGGGTTTAACACCATTACTTTGCAGAAAAGTAACATTTTTGCACATATTGTACTAAGCATATCTATTACTAACCAATTACTATGCAATACAAAAGTAAGGATTTGAATTAACTCCTGCAACACTCCCCAGATTTCTCACCAGCATGATAGTACTGATGTTTCAAAAAATTGCAGGGAGTAAAAAAGTAGAACCAAACATTTTGCTTTAACTTTCTAATAACAAGGACAAAATGTCCCCCACTTCTGCTTCTCTCACACCTCCATTCTGAGCACTTCAGTTTTGTTTGGTCCAGAACAGTTTAAAGCGTAAAAACACTCGGGAAGGGCCAGCTCTCCATCAGTCACCACTGATTCTGAATATATTCCCATGACCATGAAGCACCTTGTCAAAAAGATCTGGTGGTCTTGTGGATATAACATGGAAGTTAAAAATAAAACCTCAAACCATCTGCATTTCTGTTTTTCAGTCCATGTTTAACTGTACAAACATGTAGGGCGGGGACTTTCACTCTTCCTGTTGGGCAATACATGAACACATTGGGTTTCTGATGTCACCCTGGAAAGAGAAAAACTCTTAAACTGGAAAAGAGTTGAAACTATTCGCAGGTGGAATAGAGAGACTCAAGATGCACCTTATACCTGGAGGAATAGCATTACAACTGATGGAAAACAAGCAGCAGCCCAAATCCTGCCTCACTTTTCTTCTCTGGCTCTCTGCTCTGCAAATCCCTGACATTCAGCTCCAGCAGCAGGGGAGCTGAGGAGTAAAAAGACTATTGTTCTGGCCTGCAGAGAGACCACAATATCAACAAAAATGACACCCAGGCTTTCCAAGCAGACATCTGCTAGAAGCAGACTAGGACCTCAGAAAGATAAGCAGTACTAATACACAGAGACTGATAATAAACCCAGTTATACACCAGAACACAGGAGTCTATTTTTGATAATAGGTAACAGCAAATTCAACCCTGGAGTAACTACAGCAGCTTTCTTGCTTGCCACAAGTCATGCCCCACCTACAGCAGATTCCAGGGAACTGTACATCCAGCAGGTAAGTATTCTAGCAGTGCTCTTCTCCTTCAGGAGGATCCTTGTTGCTGGTATTTACATTGCCCAACTTCTCATAACAAATTATGTCTCCTAAACCAGGAAATTAGTCTCTCTGTTTTCAATTGAAGGGGAGAGGCTCCTGCCAAGGGTGACTCAAAGCAGCAGCAGCCTCTCTCAGCAGGACCCTGGTAATCCCTATGCTCTTAGGGCAGACACTGAAGTCAGACAGCTCCAAGTAGCAAGGCAAAATAACCACTGAAGCTCCTTTCCATCCCACTCACATATACCCTTTTCCGGGAAGTAAGCAGTACTTCTGGCTACACAATCTTGGTTCCTGAACAGCTATTCAAATTACCCTTGTACCTTTTTTCTGCCACTGAAATACCTTATAGGGATGCACCTGGACCAACACTGCATTTCTCTCCCCCCCCACCCCCAAGCCTGGCTGCAGCTGCACGTGGAAGCCTCAAGTGCAAATGATAATATTGGGAGGAAAGGGGAGAATTCCAAATTTGAGGTTTTCAAGATTTGCAATTCATGGCCTGGAGCAGAATTTGGAGCAGCAGGCAACACTGTAACATTTATGAAATGCTACTGCATCGACTCTTGATACATTCCTTGCAGCATAATTAACTGTAGTTATGGTGTCTTTTTGATAAGAGGCTGCAAAAGAAAGCAAATTACCACTTAAGGCAACATTCAGCACGGAGAAGTGAGAGAGGCATAACGAAATTATATGAAATGGTTATTAACTCGTGGATGTGTTCTCCTTCCATCCCAGGCTGAAAGAGATCTCAAACAGTCCTGTACTGTGTTTCTTCCCCATGCCTCTGCCCAAAGCAAGTCTTGAGTGCATTTAGGCCATGCACTGGCAGGTATTTCTGCAGTATGCTCTTAATAACTTCCAGTGAGGAAAACTTCACAGCTTTTCTTCTGCAGCCTCTTCCAACAAGTCATCATCTATACAGTACATGGGTTTTCCTAATGCTTGATCTGATGAATTTATTTACACCAAGAATGAGAGTACCATAGGCACTGCTAGACACACTTATTATAATCACTGCAGTGGCTTGTAATTAAACTTACTCAACACTTCCCAGCAGAGGATTTGTACTCAATTGAATTTAGACTATTTGTGTTGAAATTCAGCATCTCAGTCAACTGCCTCAGGGCTGGTTTGAAGACTATTTCAACCAGAGATAATCAGTGATTTCTATGAATGAATGGAGATACAATGTAAATTGCATGCTAGCCAGAGATCTTCCCTTGGAAAAACTTGGTATTGAAACCCTCCCCTGAGACCAACACACACCCCTGGAACTTGCATATATATCCTAGCACCACTCCTATGGAAAAGTACTGAAATTTGGCCAAGCTGTGTGTTTTCACTCCAGCCTTTCATAGCACCACTGCTGCTGCAGCCACTTCACACGTGAAGGAAGGTAAAATCCATGGCAGCTGAACCCAGCTCCCATGGCAGCAGATCCTCACAAGGCACAAACAGCTCAGAAACACACACAGGTTGGAGCAGGGACATATGTTCCACAACATCCCAGTTGCCAACCGTGGTCCTGGTCTTGGCACACTGAGAAGTAACAATGGAGTAAGATAAAACCAGAACTAAATCTCCAAGAACAGAGTCTAGGACCTGATGCTTTTCACTCTGAGCTCAGTGGCAAGCCCCCTAGTATTTCAGTGGAACAGAAGCTGGTTCCTAGTACCTGACTCACAATCTGGCCTTCCACCTCTCCAGTGAAGAAGCAGTGAAAAAGCATATGTTCCTGCTTTTAGTATGGGAATCTGCCTGCAAATAAATGGGGAACTGAGTCCAGAGTGCTGTCTCTTCATGGGTATAAAGTTTTTTAAATTAATAGATAATCAAACTGAAGGCATAGCACTCCAGTCTGAAGTTATAAACTCAGCCTCACAGATGCCTGATAGCCCATCTTAAACTCAAATTACCTTTTCCCATTGCTTTCCATCACAATGTATAGAATGGACCCTCACTGGCACAGTGCCTACAGGGTCATTCCACAAGCAGCAGCAGGCTTTTCACAGCTGGAGCATGGGAGGGGGCATGAATCACAGCAGCATTTTTCAAAAGGACCACTTAGGAAGAAGTTCTCAATTTGCAGTCACCCAGTGAAAGGGAAACAAACAAAACCTTAAATGGGCTAGCAGCAGTTTTGGGAACCGATAAAAAGCTTTAGAAAAAAAAACATTTTTGATCTCTTATGGTGTAATTAACCATAATATAACAACATACAAGTAAAGAGATGGAGATAAGCAAGGGCAGAACCCTACAGAAACCCAGTACCTGGAGATACGATCATCTGTCTTGCCTATATGAAATGATGTATGACAGTTTGCACCTTAGGGGGGTTCTAGCAAGGACACAGCATTTCAAGAGAGCATAAAGTGATGATTTAATTAAATTTGGATTAATCGCCAAATATTTTCTCCATTCCTGGTTTTACACTGATGAGTAATTTCATTTCTATGATCATTCCTCTTAGTTCCATCTACACCTATATCTGAATCTAACAGATTATTTATATATACAGGTCTCTGCATGTATTAAACTCTCTTTCTTCACTTCACTCTTGCCAGAATAGTATTAAATAATAGCAAAGAATCCTATTTAGAGTGTGTCCAAGACAAAGAAAGGAGTCCCCTCAGTCTGTCTTTCAAACCAAAACTACCCCAAGTTAAAAAAATGAAAAGCCTCAAGCGCTTTCCTGCCTAACAGGCCTCTTTACACCAGTGAAATTATTCAATTGTGAAAATGTTTGCAAAAGAGGGGCCTGCCACTGTAAGCTTCCCACATGCATCTGATTCCAAAGTATGAGCCAATGAGCGTGTCTGTCTAACAGCTCTCACATACACATAACAGCACATCCAGGGGCATTTGAGTGTGTGAGGGCTGAAATAAGCACAGCTGTGTTTGGACTTTGGCATTTTCCTGGAGAAACTGGCTGCTCATGGCTTGGACACTTCACTGTGTAAAAAACTGGCTGGGTGTCCAGGCCCAAAGAGTGTCAGTGAATAAAGTTAAATCCATCTGGCAGCCAGTCCAAAGTGATGCTCTGCAGGGCTCAGTACTGGGGCCAGTCCTGTTCAATACCTTTACTGACGATCTGGACGGGAGGATTGAGGGCTCCTGCAGTCAGGCAAGTGTAGGAGGTTCAACAAGACCAAGTGATTGGTTCTGCCCTTGGGTCACAACAACCCCAGGCAGTGCCACAGGCTGGGGCAGGGTGGCTGGGAAGCTGCCCAGTGGAAAAGGACCTGGGGGGGCTGGTGACAGCAGCTGAACATGAGCCAGCAGTGCCCAGGTGGCCAAGAGGGCCAAGGGCATCCTGGCCTGGATGAGCAGTAGTGTGGCCAGCAGGACCAGGCAGGGATTATCCACCTGTACTGGGCACTGTGAGGCCACACCTCGAGTGCTGTGTCCAGTTCTGGGTCCCTCAGGACAAGAAGGACATTGAGGTGCTGGAGCAAGTCCAGAGAAGGGCAATGGGAGCTGGTGGAGAGTCCAGAGCACAAGTCCTGTGAGGAGCAGCTGGCAGAGCTGGAATTGCTTGGCCTGGAGAAAAGAAGGCTCAAGGGGGACCTTATCACTCTACAACTGCCTGAAAGGAGGCTGCAGCCACATGGGGGTTGGTCTCTTCTCTCAAGTAAAAAGCCATAGGACAAGGAAGCAACTGCCTCAAGTTGTACCAGGGGAGGTTTAGAATGGATATTAGGAAAAAATTTATTTTCCAAAAGGGTTGTTAAGCACTGGAACAGGCTGTCAAGGGTAGTGGTTGAATCACCATCCCTGGAGGTATTTAAAAGCCATGTAGATGTGGCACTTTGGGACATGGTTAAGTGGTGGACTTGGCAGTGCTGGGTGAGTGGTTGCACTTGATGATTTTAAAGGTCTCTTCCAACCTCAAGGATTCGATAACTCTGCTATGTGCATGTTCCTGTTCAGACCATGCAGGATTCCAACCTCTGCCGTCTGCAACACTCTTGTCAATATGCAGAGAGCAAGAACGTGCTGCACTCCTGGGGATGTAGCTCTCTTTTAAAACTTACACCACTCGAACAACTTTCTACCAAACAGTTCCAAGAACTTTATCCTTGCTAAAGGCCATGTAAACTTTTACAGACAAATGTTCTGTATTACTCATTTACTTACTTAGTTATTCTAAACACAAATACGGGAAGAGCATCATTTGGTCATTTCAAAAATCCCCAAATGGTCAAACACTTATTTTATAATGTTTTCTTCAATACCAAAATTATTTGTGTGAGCAAGCATGTGAAAAGCTGGGAGAAAAGCTTTTTGGTTCTAAACACTGCAATGTCACTTTAATGGTGGGGAACAACCTTTATTGAAATCTGTCCTATCTCTGTAAAGAAATGGACTTAATCATGTAAAGGTCCTCTTACATTTTTCAACTCTTTTAGCATATGCTCCCTATTATAGCACTGGCATTTTGAGAACAGCCAGATATTCAAGCTCTCAGTTTCGTAAACAAGCATCTTGTCAGCTTGGAACTACACAGAGAGGAAGCTGCAAAATCAAAACCACACTCTGCACTACACTATTTTAAGACACAAAAATCAGAAACCAACACTTCTTCATGAGGGGAATTTCTCTGTGTTCAGAAGACACCAGGACTGACCAGAGAAACACCTCTTACAGTGAAGCACAGGGCTATTTTTTACAATTTTAACATACTTAAGCAAACATGAATTGTACCTTTCATGTAGATAATGAATTCTGGTCTTTAATAAGTGAGACAAAAAATATACAAAAATTATGCAAAGTAGCAGTTTTTTGTAAACAGCTGTTAGGTAGGTATTTATGCAAAAATACCCCAAGCTAGGAGGCATCCCTCAAATGCAACAGCAGCTCTGAACTAACAGCAAAGAGAGAGCTCTCGGCTGAGAAGGCTGGCATTTCAGAAAACGAGCTGGCATTCCTCAGCCTTGCCTCCCATAGAATGACTAAGCTAAACAAACAGTATCTGTGTGCTGTCAATGTGAAAAATCACTGCTGGTTTATGCACGATGGCTCACCCAGAACGGTAACATGAAATAGAAAGCCTAAACTTTTCCAATGTACTGCCTCAGACAGAAGTTCTTGGCAGTGATGGAAGACATTGAGAAGAAAAGAGCTGCTGAAACCAGAGTTAATCTACTTCATAATGTGGTTGCTGGGGGTTTTTTCCCCCCTTGCAAGCATTTATGATTGCTGTGTAGCAGAAATAGCTCTAAAAATCAAATGGTGATATATATCTGAGGGTAACTCACAAACAGCAATGCCAGTTTGGGCAGGACCAGCCAAGAAAAGCTTCCTTGGACTCCTCTGCCTTTCAAACCACTTTTCTGAGGCAGTAGCATGAAGAACATCCAACCAAGAAGCTCAGTGCAGAACACCAGGTGGCTGATCATGTGAACTAATTTCACAAGTAGGTCCCACATAGGTATAGTGTAAGATACATGTGACCCCATGTCTTGTACCCTTTGGTACCTTGAGTCAGGCCTAATGAGGTTGTTACCATGCAGACAAAAACATTAGATTTCCTTTGTGTTTCAAATGACCAAGAAAACCTCTGCTGGGACTGGTGCAAGCCATGTCATTTGTTAACAAAAACCCAGTACCAAATGACCTGGAGCCTAGGAGTGGTTTTGCTACCACACAGCTGGGAAAATCAGTCTGTGAGCTGACAGATGAGAAATGTGAACACCAGACATCCACAGCAGTATGTGGTACATATTACATTCTAAAATAGTCATAGGATGTTCAAAACTCCCAACAGACTTCAAATGTAAGGTTCCAGTCCAGGATTTCCACATTTCCATCACAGACACTCTTATGAGGACAGACTTTGGCTGTGGAGCTCTCCAGGTGACTAACTGATTTTATGAACCAGTTATCTTCAGCAGTCTGACACAGCTCTTCAGATATATCTGGCTGCAAGATGTGATTGTTCCCTCCCTACTGTCACCCCCAAGTCTCCAGATTATATTTTCTGCTTTCTGTCCTTTTAACCTTCTGCTGCCTATGTTATATTAAGTCCAGACTATGACATGAAACTCCCTGTGGCAAGAGCTCTCGCTGCATCTCTCAGGCACAGACTGTAATTTCTCTGCAGGACAGTCACCAGTAAAAGTTATGACACCAATTACTGGGCAGTAATACTCACACAGCATTAAAAACCCCTGGCTTGTGAAAGTCTTAAAAGTGCCTGCTACAGCAAATGACTTGCTTTATGTATTTTCCCATTAGCAACATATGAAATGATTAAACGGACCCCTTTTGGTGCCCTGCTTGCTTTGTGGCTGCAAGCATTTTCTTTCCAGTCGATGATGTGGCTTTTTGATTTGGTTTGGATGAAGTGCCAAAGGAAGGCATCATTCATTCAGCATAGCAGAATATTTGTTTCATATGTCTCATGCCAGACTGAAAGCAACTTCATTTTGGTCCTGCATCAAGACCAACTCTCCACTTGCCAACAGTGATAAACTGACAGTACTCTGGGATTGCTTTTCCCTACAGGTTCATCTTCTGCAAGAAAAAAGTCTAAAACTAGTAAGGGCACTCACCAGCAATCTCATGGAGTCAACTGTCCAGGCATATAATGAGAAGACAGTCAAACCCAGTGATCTTCCCAGAGGCATTAAAATTATGTTTGACAATTTCTAACAGCCTGGAATTGTTTGCATCTAATAAGCAACTGTGCATTCCCCTAGCTCCAAGTGCTACCAACTCTAACCTGTCTTCCCGCCCCTTCTAACACCTCTTTCACAAACATTCAAATATGAAATATTCTAATTGAAATATATTGCATCCCTTCCCTTTTTTCATATATGGACACATAGATACGTGTCCACATATGCATCTGGATACACACACACCTAAATAGAAGAAGACATGAAGATAGCTACCAGCACTTGCTCAAGTTCAAGAGGGTTTATTGCCCCACAACAGCTGTTTGTTTCCAAGGCAGCTATGAGTACGTGCCCTCAGGACTTGTGACTATCAGCTTTAGTGAGCCAGACCTCCAGCTCACATCATTTGGCATGGCTCACAATGCCTGGCTCCTGCAGAACTGCCCTCCATCAACACCACTTGAGCAGTTTTAAGCACCTTACAGAAGCTTGCAGAGATAAATGTCAAATATTTTTCAACTGCGGTTTGGTCTGAGTCTTATGTCTCCCACTCAATTTCTCATTCCACAGGAATCAGGCTGAATTCAAGCATCCATGGAGCTGAGCTATCTACACACATTCCAAGAGGTGGCTTACATTCCAGATGAGCAGAACTGACAAAGAAAAACCTGATTTGCTGAGTACTTGCACTTATTTTATGACAGGTTTTGTCCATTAAAAGCAGGAACAATGAGCAAAGCAAATGTATTTGAAGAGGTGCTTTCGCAACAGCCCTGTCAATTAAAGTGATGGAAATTATTTATGTCCTCGTCCTGCGAAGACTGATGGAGAGGCTCAGTGCAGGACAGCTGCTCCTCAAAAGGAGCACAAATATACTCGTGCACTGCTCAACAAATGCAGAGATGCTCAAAGTAGCAGGACTCTAAAATTTGCAACAAAATGTCAAGCACATCATCTTCACCCATTCGTCAGAAGCCAAAGCAATGCTGCAAGCACCAAGAGACAGCTGCCTATTAGGCTGCAACCAGAAATACCTTCTGCTAAAGCTTGAAATGTACTGTTTATATTTATCTTTGGCTGAAATTCATCTTCTCTCCCATAGCTCACGCTGTATTTCAATGTACACAGAAGATGTTTGTCTCAGCTAAGATCACATCCACATAAATTTTGAGACAAGCCATTTACATAGAGAGAAGGCCTTTTAGTATTCTCCTGGTTACAACTATTTGGAAAGATCAAAAAGACTTTGGTAGTCAAATTTAAATTAATATTTCCTAAAAGTGACTCAATGTCAGAGAGCTGCACGTCTTTGGAGGTCTCCTCCTCTTTGTGAAAGTGATTAAAGATTTAATATCTCTGCTTCTGCCAGTTGTAGTTCACCTAATGCAGACCACTGGGACTGGTTTAAACGTATATGGGTTTGGTTTTTTTTATTAATGTGTTATTTATAAAACTGTACTTAGCATTGCATCAGCATTTCAATGCTAAGGACTCATTTTCTGGAATCTGGAATGTGTTTTTACCTGGTTCAAATAACATTCTTCCCTGCCTAAAACTTACCAAAGGAATTTCCAATAACAAAAATAAAGTTTTTATCCTGCTTGCTATTGCTTAGAAGAGAATAGAAACTAATTTTTTGCTTCCGATTTGCTCAGTTCATTTTCACATATTCATTTTTGTTACCACAATAAGGACATGTTTTGACAGGAGAACTTTCTCTTCTATTTTCCTTGTAAACCACCACAGGGATCATATTCAACAACCTATTTACATTCCTTATTTACCATTGATTTCATTAGAACAGGTCTGTGTTTTATTGGCTAACCCATTTATTCCACCAAGAATTAAGAACCCAAATAGTCTCTTGTATCTGGCCTGAAGTATCTGCTCCATTACCCCTTCTTAAATCACAGCCAGAAAAATCTTCTCCCGGTTCTTAATTGTTCTCCTCTCCTATTCCCAGTTACCAAATTTAACTCTGAACTCAACATGGTTGTCTCTGTGAAGAGAAGGAGAGATCGATCTACATTAACCATGTTTTACAAGCACATTTGGGGACTCTTCTCCTGGGATCTGCCAGTGTAAGACAAAGAGTTAATTTGAAACACATTATCTCATTATTCATGGCAGAGGAATGGGAGCTGCTGGCAAGATGCCAAGTCATTACCTATTTCGTGTCTGGATTGACAAACAGGCATCTGTTTTAAATGTAAAGCTGGTCTTTCCACTGAGAGTTTTAGGTTTGGTTTTTTGCTTTAAATAGGTATTCTGAGAGTGAAACTCCTTGGCTGGTATGTGAAAGGGGCTTCCAGCAAGTGAAATAACACAAATAATACATAAAGATGTGACTGGCAGCTTATCAGCATAATAGAGGGGTAGCCTAGGTGTCAGCCAAAAGCCATGGCAGTGACATGGAGAAGGCTGCTGATAGAAGCAATAAGGGAATAATTTAGCTACAATTACTGTCCTCAAGGTCATGATTTGTGCTGCTGTCATAGTCTGCAGAGGCCACAGAGTGTCCGACCTGTCTGCCAACACTGTCCTGACAAGACAGCAGTGAGACAATTTGTCCTGATTTAAGAGGCGAGATGATGCCTGGTTTGTTACACTGCAAATTCTTAGCATGGAGCCCTGAAACCACTCTCTACCCCCAGAATCAATAACCAGCAAATTATAAGCAGCAAATTATAGGTGTTGCTACTGACTTCCCCCTCAAATAGGCACTGTCTGGGTAAGACCCACAGAAGAGAGAATGCTTGTCAAGACCAAGCCAAGGAACAGAGCCCCACAACCTGAGGTACAGGATGTGTGGGAAGTCTGCAGGAGAGCTGCTCTGTGTCAGGAAACTCCACATCATTTCACAGCAAGCCCTGGCTTGACAGTTCTTTGTTGAGATCCCTGGCCACGACTCTGCTTTCTGAAGTAACAAGAACTTGTGAGATCGAGCTAAGCATCCTATTCCAGATGAGCAAAACTGTTCAGAGCTCCTGTGCTAAAACGCAGCTCCTGCTTCTGCTAGAATTTCTTCCTAAAGAGGTTTTTCCTACCTTGAAGCACCACCAACACGCTGAGGACAAAGGATACATGTGTCAACAGTGTTTTTGAAACAGATACCACCCTATCTCGGCACTAAGCAAGAGCAACCTGCCCAGAATATGTAGCTGGATGGCCAACATCATTTTCTGTCTTCCTGCTGGAGAAGTCACACGACAAGAGGGGGAGCATCCCAGAAGATTATAAACTATGCAGTTTCAGGCACTAAGGCATTTTCCTTGTTCAGAAACACTAGAATAATTATGAGGCCGTATTTGTCCTTCATCATGACTCCCCGTGACTGCCAAGACTCCTGCACGTTCACAGAACTGCTAAGTTAGAGCCCTACCTACTCATGAGTCAAACTGTGAAACTCATGAGACCAAGTTAAAAACAACCAAACAAAAAACAACAAAACACCACACCATGAGACTTTAAAAAATCATTTTTCTGTTCTTTTATTTCCTTCCTGTTTTTCAAATAGGAGATACAAGATATACAAGATGTTTCAGCACTTTCAGGCTGCATTTCTGGGTAATCCCCTTTAGGTTCCCAAAACTGGGGCCTAAAGGAAAATATCATCTACCCCAGGTCTAATATGACAGAGAAAGGAAAGCAACAACTTAGGAAGACAACCACCTGAGACAAGAGCATGAGATTGGTTCTGGGTCTGTTTAAATCAGCTGGAATTGTACTGTGGATTGCAAGAGAAGCCTCCAGGTCCTGCACTCCCAAAAACCCAAGGGAGGGAAAGCCCAAGCAGATATCACTTTGGCTTTTCTCCAGTCCTTGTCAAAACAGAAAAAGGCAGCTTAAGAAAAATCCATCAGCTTTACAGTGGTATGTCTGAAAATGTAACACTAACAGAGGAACTGTGCTCCTGTTTTAAACAGGAGCCCTGACTGTGTCCTGGCCTTGAAGAATTTCCTTGGAGCAGCTTAAGAAGTATTTTAGGCTGAGATACTGGATTTTTTACTGCAGCTACCAATGCATGTTACCTTCTGCCGTTTCTGTTATGGGTCCATTACCCCCAGGAAAATACAAGGGCAGGGAGTAGCACCTTTTGCAGCTGCAGTAGCAAGATTGTCCAGAGCTCATCTATCAATGCCCAGAATATACAGCTCAGTAAAACACTCAGGAAGATGACTGGACTGTGTAAGAGAGGACACCAATCACTATCTTAAACAGCCCAGGGGAGTTGAAAGGGTCAAAGGTGTTTCATTCTTGCCCACATCCTCATTTGATAGCATTTTCAAGGGCTCATTTCAGAACCATCTACACTGCAGTTCCAAACTATATGCAGAATGATTTGCAGCAATTACTGAACTTACATGAAAGAGAGGTTGGGGTAGATTTTTACCTCTAAATATTGAATGTCAAAACAGCTAGGACGGTCTGAAAGGCTGGTGAGTAAATGCTTATGGTTCAGACAGCAAGATTTAGGAGCATACTTATGAAAATTGGCTTTATATACTCTTTATATGGGAATAAACTCACGTTGGTCCCTTCTTTCTGAATCAACAATCATCTCCTGCAGACAATGGCCCAGAAACACCTGCCAGTCACTGATCTGAACTACCTCCCTACCCATCTGACTGCAGAGATTGTAAGAGTAGGCCTGGTGCACCCCTCCCAGCTTTCAGGCATCCATGGAGCCACTATCCAAAGCATCCCAAGGTGGGAATGCAAACCCAAGACAGAGGCTTTGGCTCTGGGATGCCGGCTTCATCACACAACAGCACAACTTCGACAGTGAGCTGCTCCCAAGAGGGGTAATGTTTGCTTCTCACTGGGAGGGAAGACAGCTCTGACCTCTTGTGTCATCATTGACAGGCACAGTGTGCTGATCCAGGAAGTTTAACCTTCCTAAAATAAACATGGTTTTGTAGGACCTGTTTTAATGTGCATGGGTGCCAGTTCAGAATAAGTTCAATGGAGGGGCAACTGGGCCTCACCTCGTCTGAGTGTGACATGAACCTACACCCCAAGCACTGATGTTATTTGGCATCTCTCCACAACAGATGGGATGGATCGATGTATAACAGACAGTTTTATTTCTTTGCCTATGAGTAACAGCTCTGCCATACATCCACCAGTGCAATGCACCCATGTCTCCTTCTTTAGATACATTTAAGAGAGATCCCACAGGCACCTGAGCTTACAGACATAGAGAAGTGCTTAGGGCTTTCAGTAGTTAGTTTTAAATAAACTGCAAATTTGAGAGAGAAACAGACCTCACGCTCCTCTGAATACAGCTAACAGCTTTTCCTAGTATTTAAGAGCCAGCTATACTCCTCAGTTTGAGGAAAAAAAGAAGGGGTCATTTTTGTTGTACCAGTGATGAAAAGCACCTAGCAACTTGGATGTCCCAGTGGACAGAATGCAAGAGATTCCACTTTCAAAGAGTTCAGCAGCCCCATTTTGCAAGCCAGGATCTTCTCCAGCACTTCCAAGTGGCATATCAAAGATATAAGCTAACCTGAAATCAGGACTGACATTTGAAAAACTTTGACCACTCTACATCTGTGAAACCTTTTCAGCTCATGCCCTGAAATCAATTCACATGTTGGATTTCCTAGGAGAATATACTCAGTGAAAGAAAGCCATATATCTGGAGGTGGATTACAAGGCAGTATTCCTGCTATAGCTGTAATCAAACTGAAACCACGAAGAGGGAACATTGAAGGCTTGGGACTGAGAATGATGACCATGACTCTGCATTTAATCTGATGAAAAGGAGATGGGAAAATGGGGAAAATAAATCTTGAGACCAGTAGTTCCAAACAAAATGTCCTCAGCTGAAAATAAAGATGTCATTGTCAAATGTCTAAGCATAGTTTTATTTCATTTAATAGAAGAATACTGTATCCAAAAATGTCTCTGAATTAAAAACTAAAATAATTAAGGATACATGTTAAGACTACATCTTCAATACATTATTGAATATTCAATATATTATCAATATTCTTATATTAAGAATGTAAGAATAACATGAAAGAATGTCTAACTTTGTGAAACAAAAAAACCCCTCTAAATCTCTAAATGCTAGCACAAAAGGATCTAGAGAAGCATCTTCGTCTGAAGTATTCACTGCAGTGTTTTAGAATTCCATAGACTCAATTTATAGTGCCTTTCTAGGGCAGCAGTTCAGTGATGCCAATCCAGCCTCCAGAGACTAAACTGTACACCAGGGGTTTGTAGAGCAGGACTGCTCGCTTGAATCAGGATGTAAAACTGACAGCAGCCACAGCCTTCGGCATGTGGAGAGCTCTGGGATATCATTATTGCTATGCACACAGTTTGGGGCTCTTGTGTTCAGTGTATTCTGTCATGAGGTATAAAACACTGCATCAAACAGGAAACTTGGAGAATTTGAATTAGCTTTGATTTTCCTGCTGTTCATACGCCCAAGTCAGAGCACCTGCTTTTCTTCCTAGTACCTCCTGCCAAATTTTAAAAACACAAGCATGTAACAAGAAAAGCGCTCTCGTAACCTCTGCTGCACTAATCAACACCAAAGCTAATAACTCTCAGGTAATACCACACTTACACAGGTGTTGGCCTGATCACACATATTAATGTGATGACCTTTAAAAGCAAAGGGGACTTCAGGAAAGTTACCAGGAATTGCCTTTTTGTATAATTTTCCCCAGGTGATAAGAGAGAATCATGCAAGGATCTGGCACAGCTCAACCATGCAACGTAGAAAAATAAAAGGGAGTTTTGTCAGTGGCTTCAGCAGATGTGAGACCAAGGTGCAGGTGAACTCAAACAATGTGGAAAGGCAGACCGGGCAGTAAGGATGACACTGGGCACCTAAACCCAGAATGTGATGGTCAGATAGCCACATCCACCTCCACAGCTGCACACCCAAACAAAACCAGCCTGGCTTCCAAGGGTCTGAGCAGCCACAGGCTTCATCAACTCCAACAGCAATTGCAAGAGTCTCCACTTCTGAAAGCCAACAGCTTTCACACAAGTGTCTACAGGACATCTCAGCTCAGGCACTGAGCTCTAAGCATCCTAAATTTCCTTTTTCCTATTGCAAAATTCAGAGACTGGAGTTATACAACAAAAAACACATTCATAAAATAATAAGGTGTCTCTATTGTACTATTTACTTCATTGTGAAAACTTGCCTTTTTATTTTCCATTTAAAGGGTTTCAGTGTATTTTCCCATGTGAAACATGAACGTGAGTCACATCGGCTTTTATTTAAGAAAATACAGGCTTCTAGCTCTCATAATAACAAAAACATGAAAAGTAAAGGCATTTATCAAAAAGCCCAACAACAAACTAGGAGAGTTGATTGACAAAGCAGCTCAGGTGCTGAGGAAGCCTCGAGCATGTTTTTCCCACTAGTGTTGGCAATTCAATATGTATTCTGCTTGAACCTGCAAAAAAACTCAACCAAAATGTTGCAACTTGAAATAAGAACAGAGGCAAAAAAATTGCACTGTGTGCTGAAATGTCATTTACCTGCCTGCTAACTGCTCAAGTTGGGTACCATTTCAAAGACTCCATGTTACAACAGTTGAGATGAAAAGACATTTAGTTCCTTACAAAATTCATTGGTTTCAGCTATTTCTAGAAATTGAGAGAACCAGGTTAGCATTTGCATTTCTGCATAGCTCCAAGGGATGAAAACAAGCTGATAAATTGTAACAGCACAGAGAAATCAATGTGAAAAGCCATAAACTGTCCTAACAGTGCCAATGTGAGCTCTGAGCCTGCCTGCACAAAGTTCAAGCCCACCATGACCAAAAGATAGATGGTCTTATCAGATGGAACTGGGTAAACACAGGAGAGAAATAAGTCATACCAAGAGGAGCTGACTTGAATGAGGAAACAGCAGCACTGAATTTTTCTTTAAATGTGACTGCTCAGATTTAGAGCCATGAAGAAACTTTTATGAACATTTTAAGTTCTACATAAAGTATTTTTGTCTTGCCAGAAGAA
Organism: Edolisoma coerulescens; assembly: GCA_013397115.1. Taxonomy (NCBI): domain Eukaryota; kingdom Metazoa; phylum Chordata; class Aves; order Passeriformes; family Campephagidae; genus Edolisoma; species Edolisoma coerulescens. The sequence goes on from VWZW01004544.1 coordinate 118,906, forward strand.
AACTATGGGGTGTAATTCTTGTTTACAGCAGCAACTGCTTCCCACTGATCTGTGTAAAGAGACAGAAATGTAATTTTTCAAATGTGAAGATCCTTTTGCCTTGCCAGAACAACAAGAAACATTACAAGTGTGAGATGTTTGTCTGGGAGTTTTTTTCTCCTTTTAAAGAGAATTGATGTTAAAATAAAATGTGCAAATAGGGGAAAGATACATAGCTAGTCTCTTGATATTGTTTATAGTAGGAATTAATCTGAAAGCTGTTTCAAGTAAGTAACAAAAACCATATCCATTAAAACCTACACAGATCTCCTTGCACGAGAAACAGAAACTGTAGAGGTTCTCACAGTGGAGCCTTTTCAGAGTCTATTTGAAATGTCAATGATCATAGGAGGACTTCTGGTACAAATAGAAAAAAAGACCAATAACAAACCAGGATTAGATGGTGTTCATATCAAAATTTAAGGACACATAGTTGAGATAGCTGGGTTACTGAAAAATTAAACACATGCAGCTTTTAGAAAATATTTTGGAAGGATCTAGGGAACCACAGGTCTCTATGACTAATATTTGTATCTGGCAACTTTGTGAAGCCTTTAATAAAGGACAACAGATACCCAGATACATACAAGCTCCTTGCAGAGTCAATACAGCTGCTGTAAGGGGAGCCCTGCCTTTCCAGCCCCTTGGAGTTCACACAAAATTCAAAAGCAGCCAGGTGAATAAAAGTGATTTATCTCACATAATCTGGAGTTCAAGAAGAGTTGTGATAAAAATCTTTATCTAAAGTTGTCGAAGCTAAAAGCTTCAGGATAAGAAGGGAAGTTCCTGAATAGAAGAAGAATCATTTAAAAGCTAGGAAACATAGGACAGAACTAAAGATTCATCTCCCAGTCAGGAGGTCATCAGTGAAGTTCATTAGGAGCCCACACTGGAGTAGGGAAGACAGCATTATAAATCCACAGCTAATTCACCCATTGAATACTACATGAAGCCCTGGTCCTCTCACCTCAGACAAGATAAATTAGAGCTGGAATATGCCCATGGAGAGGCAGAAAGAATGATTAAAAGTCAGTCTAAGGAATGACTGAATAGTCTGGGACCCATTAGTCTGGAAAACACCTGACTTAGGGGAAAAGAGGTCTGTAAAAGGACGACTGGCATCAGTGTGGATAGTGACCGATTGCTTGGTGTCTTCTCCAAAGCAGGACCTTGAATCTGCTAAATGAGCTAACAGCACCTCTGCTCTTCACTCAGGCAGGGTCACCCTGTGAAAGGACACTGTGAGTACAAGGAGTTTACACAGGCTCAGGAGGAGACCGAATCAGAAAACTGAGTTTTCTTGTTAAGCAGAACACAGTATGCAAAAACTGGTCCTTGGGTTTCAGTCAAGGGCTTTAAATTTGATCATCTTGCAGCTGGGCAGGTGAAGCTGTTCAGGGGGTACTGCAATGTACAGACATGCCAATAATGTCTCCTGCAGCAAAGTTAAAGGATGCCTACACTGAGGCTTCTGCATTCGTTTTTACCGTCAATTTAAATCTCTTCCTTGCATCTATGAATACAGAACCAGAATGTACACAGAATCCAATCTGAAATCTTTCTGCACATTGCATTAGGGAACCACCTGATGTTCATTCTGCAGTCACTACCTGTAAGATGAGCTCAACAGAACAGCAGATGTTGCGGAATTATTCCTCATCTCCTGGTTTATTCCATTTCCACTACGAGGAAATCACAGCTTTGTCCAGTGTCATTTGAAAGCTACAGGAGGCACTTACCATAAATGCTGGTCACATTTCCCCAGCTTCATTACAGGCTCCTTGCTGGGCTGGAAGCAGAAAGCTCATTAAACATGACTTGTAGGTCTAATAGTTAACTTACAGAACAATGAGAGAAGTCTGCATTACCTCAGTCCAGAAGGTGGCTGCACTTAATTGCTTCTTTCAAAGACCCATTCCTTTGTGAAGAATGGTGGAGAATTGCTGATCATTATTACCAATTTGCTGGGACACTTAAAACATCAATCTCCTTACACAGAAAGCATTTGCTGAAATTATCACCATTTACACTGCCTGATGAGCTTTTGCCCCTCTTTGCAATTTGGAAATAGGCCACCCCATTAATAGATTCTCAGACAGGTTTAAGCAGGAAGGCATTAGTATGTCCCTGCTAGTAATAACAATGTCATGGCAGAAGTACCAGTGAGCCTACTGAAAAGCAATCACAGAAGCATCTATAATCTTTGGGCAAAATTAGATTGCAGCCTTGGAAATTAAAATCAGCACTGGTTTGTCGGTTAATGAATGGCTGAGATCTTACAGAGTAGTTTTAATTTTAATGAATTGAGGATAGAAATGCCAGTCAAGTAGATATTTAACCCTAAAATAGAAAAAATACAGTCCTCTGGTTGCTGCTGAATTCGGCTGGGGATGGAGCTAATGGCATACGGATGACACATTTTGGTCCAGATCTATGCAATCTTATGCCAGGTACCTCTGCAAAGAACTACCCTTAAGGGATGCTTGGAGACCAGCCACAGCCCCCTCCCTACCCATCACACCTTGCTAGAGGACCTGAGCTTTAGGGGAAGAGCTCTCGTCCTCTGTTCCTTTACCTGACCTACTCCAGATCCCCCCTCAACACGGCAGTTGCTGATAACAACAAACCAGCCACGCTCCCAGCTCCTTTTCACAGCTGCATCCTCAACCTCAATCATTGCAGCACAGAGCCACTGGTGTCAAATGCAAGGGAGAAATTCTTCACGAAGGGCAGTTCAGGAGTCACTTCTGCCATTTATCACTGCACTGAAATGCCTCAGAGTCCTAAAGGCAACCTTAGCTCCTTCCCATGTCCCATTTACCGGCGTTAAGGCCGTAAGCAGGAATATCATGATACAGAAACAAGAAATGACGACACAGGAGGTAATGGTTTGGGTGGCTATTCTCTCAAATCCTGACTAAGCATTCTTCGTCACCCTGAAATCATTAATACCTTGTTCCCATGGCAGCAGCTCATTTTAGAGCAGTTTAATTCCACCCAAGACTAACATGCAATGCTGGAAATTGTTCAAGTACCTACTACCAACTTCCTCCCACAGATCTACAGCACGTGAGGCAAGATTCAAAGCTTATTTCACTGGGTTTTTTTGGCTAAACTTTTGCATTCAAAAAGCAACATAAAACCCCATCACAAGACCTGTACCAGGTCAAAATGAAGACAATTCCATTAAAATGAAGACTATTTTGGAAGGAAAGGAAGGTGCAGCATGCAGTTGGCAGCTGTGGCACAGGGTGCTGCTCACATGGCACAGCTCTTGCGCAACACAGCAGATTGTGAGGGCTCAAAACCTTTTAATGAGAGAGTGAAGGAGGCTTGAGCAATCAATAAAGCAACCAATGATAACGCAACACCTTTGATCTGCTTTCGCTTGCTCAAATATCAGCTCCTTAAAAATCTAGGAAGAAAGAAATAGTAACCAGACACACCTACAAGTAGACTCCTGAAGTTACACACTTACTACTGCTGTACTACTGAAAAACACAGGGCAAGCTAAGTAACTGCAAACTGGCAGGCACCTTTTAAAATGCACTTCTAGCCAGCTGTAGAGAGCTGTAAATTCCTGTACAGTTTAGATTTTAAACCTGAAGACATAAAGGACTTCAAGTACTAAGTAGTTAACTGCCAGCCAATTTTAAACCAAGATGATTAACACATATACAAGGCAATATTTGTCTTGCAATTAGTTATATGCCACATTGTTTCTCACCAGCCCGTTTCATTTCCAACCCCCTCCTACCCAAAAAAGCCAGAAATAGCTCTCTGATTCCTAAAATGTCCAAGCTCCCAGCTCCAGCCATTCTGCAACTCGAAGCAGTCTAAGAGCTAGAGTCTAAGAGCAGTCTAAGAGCCCTGCTGGCTACAGTCCTTACAAAGTTATACACTAATCCACCTTGCATTAGGGAAATTATCTCTCTTCCGCCCTTCTATGCCATCTTCTGCTCGGGAAACATCTTTCCCTGACAGGCAGCACCAGTATGTCACTAAGAATATGAAGAAGAGATGAAATGAATCAGGAAACCAATAAATTAAGCAAGGAAACAGGCCTGGGTGGGATGATGTGACACAGTCTTGAGAAGTAAAATTAAGTCCAGTCCCACATCAAGCCTGGCTGGAGGCTTCTGTTCCCAACTTTTCCCTGGGACTGCTGTCACCTAGGGCCATCACCATGGCAAGTAATGAAGGCATAAAAGAAGAAAAGTCAAGTGCCCAGCATGGCCAGGTCCAAGGATGCTGTGCAGTCTCATGCACAGCCAACAAGCCAATTAGCTATTCTGAACAGTCACACTAAAAAATGACTTCTGTAGACCTTCTGTTCTGTTTCAAGGCAGAGAGACCTAAATTTGGATCTGTATGCTAAGCCTGGCACATCTCTGAAATAAGCTCACCAGCAGCAGCAGCAGCAGCAACAGAAAGCCAAGCATAGGAGTCAGCAAAGAAACCAGAAGCGCAAGCTGTACAGTTCCAAGGTGGAAGAGATGTCTTGCTGGCAGGAGAAACACACTGTTGTTCCAAAAAAAAAAGGGACAAAATACATCCCATACAAGACAACAAACAAAACAAACCTGACCTCGCAAGCTTTAGGCACCCTCCTATTGAAACTGATTATGCAAAAGCTGGTTTTCTTCCAAGGACACCACCAGACGTAGGTGGACAAATCCCACTGGTACAGGCAGGGTTGCTGAGAAGGCATTTAAGATCAGGAAGATAACATTTAAACCCTCCATTCCCACAGGAGGGGAAAGTCCCATACGTTGTGCTTGCTGGGACACATTCAGCTCTCCCTTTGCTGTGCTCTGAAATTCAGTGTCTCAAACTCACTGCTACTGTTTTCCTCGCACACCGAATGTGCTCAGCAGGTCTGGGCCCCACCAGCTACTCCATAGCCCCTTGAACTGAGAGGGCACTAAAGGGCAGAAGAAAATCTCAATCTGCTGTCAAAGCTCCTCACAGTGCATTCCTGCAGAGAGTTTGCTGTGCTCACAGTGTCAGCTCACCTTTAACATTTTGTCCACAGTAACTCTAAGGTCCTTCTCGGTATGGCTGCACAAAAATCAGCCGGTCCCCAGCCTGGCTAGTGCTACCATCCAGTTCAGCATATGACAAATGCTCAGATTTATCCAAAAATAATACCCATTTAATTCCTTTAAGGTCGGTAATGCTGCCTGTTGTAACACAATTGTAGCAGATTTAAGCCAAGCAGGAGTAACATGAGCCGCACCAACTGCTGCAGAAGTGCTGGAATATGCGGAAGCTTGCAGGATCTAAACCAAGGCAAAGACTTACAAGAGGCCCAGGCCAGGTCTTAATGCAAAGGAATGTATATTTGACTAATGTTTGTCATGCAAACTTCTTACCCAGGATTTCCCAATTTTTGTTTGAAGAAACCTCTTGTGCCCAATGATTGGTGAAATTGGCTGTAGTCCTGCAAACAGTAGCAAAACCCATTCTATGCTGCAAAAGTACTGCAAATATTCTCAGAGACAACAAAAATGAAAACACTTTGATAATTGCTCTTTCACTGGGGAAAACAATATTTTCTAGCCATTATAATTTTTTTCCCCCATAGGCACAAACCTTTGCCATTTCAAAACAAGCTGGTGTGATTGTCACAGATACATTGCATGTGAATGCTTCCCTGCTACCTTGTTCTGTCCCTTCTTGCTATCACAAAGTAAGTCCATACATTCCTAAGATAACAAATACCCATCTTTAATAAACTAATGGTCTGTGTAACATCTATCACAATGGAGCTTTGATGCTAGATTAGAAGCTCTAGGTATTACCATATAAGTAAATAACAATTTTTAGCCAGGATAATAACAAGAAGCCTAGATAAGCAAGTCCTAGCAAATAGCTGCAGTGGGCAATTGCTTGGCAGAAAAAGAAGCACACAAAAATGAAAAATAAACCCAAAAGAACTAGACTGAAATAGCGAACTTCCTCTTGAATATTCTATTAGAACTGACAAAAGACTCAAAACTCTCTGAACAGAGTCTCTTTGTAAATTATATTTCCTATTATATCATTTTCTAATAGCTGATTAAGCCCTGCAGCCCAGCAAGCCAAGGCAGCCTGCTATCTGATCTCTGCTCACACAGATACTCAGGCTGTTCTCTCGGGTACGTAGGCTGCCTTGCCAGATAAACCAGAGCATAAATCACAGAAAAGCACTGAGCACCACATTCCCTGTCGCTTGGCTTTTCACTTATATTTGTATAAAACCACACAGGACAGCAAAATATTTTCATAGGTAGGAGGAATTTATCCATTGTAGAACAAGCGAAGTCAAAGGCCAGAAAACCACCACCCAGCCATCCTTGCTGCAGAGTGCTTGTTGGGGCAAAATCATCTGACCCTGTCTCCTTCATCTGTAGCAGGAGTTCTGCTACTGATTTTCAAGGGAGGAATCTCAGTGTCTCATTTAACATAGCCAGAAGTTCACATTAAATAGCTAAATCTACAGCAGATTACCAGAAAGCAGGATTGTTACAGGTGGGTTTTGCTGAGGTAGCTGGAGTCCACGAGCAGAAAGGGTCACAAAATCACAGAGTCACCTAGGTTGGAAGAGGTCTTTGAGATCTTCCAGACCAACCCATGACCAAACACCACCTTGACAACCAGACCATGGCACTGACTGCCATATCCAATCTTTTCCTAAACACCTCCAGGGGTGGTGACTCCCCCACCTCCCTGGGCAGCCCATTCCAATGCCCAACCATTCTTTCTGTGAAGAACTTTTTCCTAATGTCCAACCTAAACCTCCCTTGGCGCAACTTAAGACTGTGTCCTCTTGTCCTGCCGCTGGTTGCCTGGGAGAAGAGACTGACCCCCACCTGGTCACAACCTCCTTTCAGGCAGTAATTCTGCCAGCTGCCGCTCCAACGAGAAGAGGAAGTATCAAACTTGAACTGATTTCTTGGAGCAGCACAGTAAGACACAGAAGTCTGTGAACTAGCAGGCTAAGTGTTCAACTTAGAGTTCAAATGAAGAGTAGCAAGAGAGAGAGATATTTTGGTCTGGAAGCATATGGACTGCTTGGAATTAATATGCTGGCTGGAACTTACCAACTATGATCAAAGGTGTATCTTAAAGCTCACCATAGCAACCCCACGATCCAACCACTCACTTCTTATTTCTTAGAACAACAGAGGAGGAAAAGAAATAAAGAAGCTAAGTCATTACTAAATGCATTTCAATATTTCTGCTCCTCATATAACAGAGCTGGTGTAGATATGAGAGAAGGATGCAGGGAAGAACATTGTTCACTCAGAAATTTCCCAGCTTATATTTGTATTTTGGATTCATCTTGAGACTGGATTGAGCTGCAAAGGAGATGGGCGATGACAGTGGAGAGGCCAAACCAGCCGTGCTATCTCACACTTCCTTCTAGCTTGCAACTGCAGAGATGTCAGAGCTTTCAGCTTGTACACCTGACAGACTCAGCGGTGCAGCTCTAGATTTCCAAGGTCCCCATTAATCATTTCCCCCAGAGCTCCATGGTAGACAGCTTCATATTGTGTGACCTTAGGGGAGAGGGAATTCAATTTTTATCGTGTATCTTCCTGGGGGACTTTTCCCATTGACACACCAGTTGGTGCCTTGGCAGCTGACCACAAACCCTGCCACTGCAACAGATCCGTCTCAGCCTGGAGAAGCAGACTGGGTCAGCTGAGAGATGCACCTCTGGGCTCCCGGGCTCCTGGGGGAGTGTCTACACTCAGGATTGACCTCAAGACACCAGTGTGACTGGGGAAAGGGCTGACAGCTTCACTTTATTTTGTCTAAACCCATACATCTGCTAAAACAGCACTTTGTTTCCCAAACTCTTCCATCGCCAAGGCTTAGGAGAGGCAGTCTTTATTGGCCCTAACAGCAGGCTAGGGTTGCCCCATCCCACACCTACCTTGGAGCTGTTTGCTAGGTAGATATCCTGGCAAAATTCAGACTCTGATTTTCTACACTGTAATTCTGGAAGCTCAGCCAAGATCTCCCAGAATCCTGCTGCCAATAGGCAGGCACCTGAATAATATGTAAAAGTATTTATTACCAACCAAGAAGCCTGGGACAATTGGGCATGTTCATATTCCAAATCTGGCACTGACAATGGGAAAAATCGATACCATTTTCAACATTCAGCTACAAAGATACTCCTTTCTAGCACCTATTTGTACTTAACATGAAATCAACTTTGGGATCCATGTTTAAAATGGTTTCTAACAGTGTCTGAGTAGCAACAGCCAGACTGTAGAAAACAGCTTTGTTTCTTAATTCAATTTGTGCCTCACAGAGGATGGGGCATTTAGCCAGATGGAGCAAAGCCTGCAGTACATTTTCCCGGGAGTTGTGCAAGGATAAGTCAACGAGCAACAACTTAGACTACACCAGCCTGCTCTAGCCCAACAGCAACAACTTTCTACTTGCTAGCTGCCAAAATTTTAAAAAATTAAAACCATTTAAAACAAAAAAAAAACCAGATGAGCATCCTAAAGACAAAAGGATCAGAATGTTTCCTCACAGCACCCTATTACTTGCAGTATCATTGGAGTGCTGAAGAGGAGCTCCATCTTTGCCCCTCAGGAATTCAGTGACAAGACTTTCTGTGTAAATCTGCTCATGTAGATTCAGCTACAGGATGCTCTGAGGTTATCAGGCAGTGTCCCTGGTTGCCCCAGTGAAATTTAAAACAGGTTCACTCAACATTATGAAAACAAAGAAACTCAAGCTGCTGGTAAAACATAGCCTTTTCAGATGGCAGCTGTGAGCTGCCTCTGGTCCATATGACATTTTACAACAAGGACTCTATCAGCAGACAGCTGCAGCACAAAAAGATGATTTTGGAATTGAGGTCAGCTACAGCTGTTCCACTAACACCTACACAACTCTCTGCCACAAAAAAATCCCTTATCCCACAGGTCCCATGAAATGTGGGACAGTAACACCCTTCCCCATGTCCTGGGGGTCCGACCGTGCAGTTTCTGTGTAACCAGAAAGGGCAACAGCCTAAGAGTTGACGGAGAGAAGCACTTGCAGAGGATGTCCCTGCAAAGGAGGGATGGAACAGTGAGCCACTGAGCTCCTGCCCTCCTTCAGAGTCCATTAAAGGTTTTAGGAGTGTTGTTCAGAGCCAACTCAAACAATGGTATTTTTTTATATTTAAAACTTCCTCGTATTAGAAAGGTATAAACAAATAGTTCACATGGCAAACAATTCCCTGTCCAAGACCAAGCAGAAAACACAATATAAATGCTAATACTACTGACAGTCAAGCAGTAATTGTACTCTTGCTGCTGGTCCTCTTCCCCCAAAACAGAAGTCGAACACTCTGGTTACAATCTTCTCTTTTGGGCTGGTAGGAGAATTTTGCTCACACCTTTGAACATTGTGACTCCCGCCTAAAAACCAATACAAGGGAGCAGACTTTCCAACCCTACACCTGATTAACAGAGAGCTTTGCAAAGGCACCAGTGATGTGATAGTGTTGGGGCAGGGGGGGAAATACCATGACTGGGCTGCCAGATGTGAATTCTTAGGGATATAGCTCTAGGTTTTTATATGTCTCAGAAAATGAGGCCCTAATTTTGCTGGCATACCCTCTCAAGCAATGTTAGGATGCATAAGAAGATAGTATAGGATGATTAGCTCAGTCAAATTCAACTCTGATCATCCTAACAAGACTCTTAGTAGACTTTTCAAGCCTTACACACGACAGAGCCAATCAATTACAACCAACATTTATGGGGCTGGGGGGAAACATCCTCTTTTCTTCCTCTAAAGTTATGCTTGAGGTGGGGATTTTATCTACTACATTCCCAGAAATACATTATTTCCTTCACATGTCTCATGCTGGAAATGAGAGCTGCCAGGTTTCCATAATGTACTTGAAAGGGACAGCGGCACATGAAAAAGGAACTTACATGGCAGTGCTAAGAAAGGCATTGCAAACTTGCTCAGGAAAAGCTACTCTTGTGTGCTCTTCAGTGCTGGATAGCCTGCCACGAATAGGGGCATATCCACTTTCCTCTGCTGCTCACTCAGAGAGCTACACAGTGCTCATGCCCTGCCTCCTGGTAAAAGGGGAAGAAGCATTTATATTCATACCTTAAAAAATCCCAACAAAGTGGAGCATGGAGGTGGTTGAGTTTTTAGACCTCCTTCCACAGAATCAACTTGTGCATGTGAAGCTAACCCAGGAAGAGCAGAAGAATGGTGAGGTAAGAACAAAACCAAAAAACTAAGCCCTTGTCAACCCACCCTTTCTTATCTGAAATTAAATTATACAGGAAAGATACCAAATCTAAAAGGAGAAAAGGATACTGAGAGATTAAATTTAAAAATTAAAGTATGCTCTTCATGTACTTTGCTGCCAAGATAATTCTCAGTATGCTGGGCTTCCGCTGTGATATTTGTAAGTAATGACTACACTGAAAGAGCACAGGAGTACCATCTCCTAGAAGATTAATTGTAGCTACAAGAAAAAGCACAAATACAGAACTCCAGTTTTGAGAAGGCCAAAAGCCCCCAGTTTGCCCTGGAGCACAGAAGACCCATGAGAATGAAACTGAGCTCTGACAGTTGTTGGTCAAATCTCAACAGCATCAGCAACCACATGAAAAATATGTTCCACTCTGCTGGGGCTAACCTTAGGAGCAATGTGATAACCCACAATACTTCAGCCCTTTTAATCTTCCACCACACTTGTGAAAGGTCCTCAGCCAACGCGTCTCCTCCAGGCTCCCACACAGCACATGGGTCGATGACTTTAACACCAGCCTCATTTCTCCAAGGCTGCTGATGGGCTGATGCCTTTCCCAAACACGAAGATCCAAACTCATGAACTGTAATTACCAACACTGCAGATGCATCCAGATTAAGGAATCAAGTTACAGGACAGGTTTCACTCTAGACTGTCTCTTCTGGTTATCATAAACACAATTTGGTTTCATCTGAAGGCAATGCAGTTTGCATACTCCACAACTGCTCCACAACATGAAACAGAGCACAGGAAGTGGAAGTTACTCCACAAGTGGAGACTGTATCTGCAAAGCACAATCCTTATCTGGAAACAAAAATGCTGCTGGGAACACCCTGAATCCCCTCCCACTGCTCACTGCGCAGCACAGTCCTTGACCTCAAAACCACATGAGAGTTTAAGCATGCACTACACTTCAGAAGGTGCTATAATTCTGGTGGTACAAGCATTTGTGTAAAATTAGAAACTTGCTTTTTCTCTCCCTTATGAGACTTGAACTCACATAGGGACCACACCTCATTTAATCAAGACTCAGAAAATCACCACAGCCAAGAAACGGAGGGGGATCACAGCTCTCTCTTGCTAACACCACATACTGTGTTTTCACAGAGGATCCGCAAATGGCCGACTCATGCAGATAAGCAGGAGGCAGAGAGACCACTCTCACAATCCTGTCATTGAAAGTGCCAATGACAGTCTGGGCCGTGACTGTCACTCTAGCCAGTGAAAAGGGAAAGTTCAGTTTGGGGTTCTCACAGACCCTACAGATACAGCATTGCAGGGCAGAGCATCACAGCACTCCACCAGGAGTCCCAAGAGCTGCCTCTTGGTTTCCTGCCTTGACCACAGCTCAGCTGTGCCTGCCTCTCTTTGGTCAATGAACAATTAGGAAGGAGCCTTTCTTCCTAGCTGGGCTTCTCAATGTGAACTGCACAGGCTCTGTTCCAATTACACTGTAAGACACAAAGCAAAAGAGAAAAAATTCCATGTATCACGCATGGGAAAAGAAGACAAAAGACTATTTTGGGTGACAAAGGCCTGACATTTGGAAGTGATGGATCTGTGGTCTGCATAAGGAGTCAGCCTTGCCATTTGCAGCCCACATTACAGCGCTCCAAAGCTATTCACGTGGCTTTGCCAATGACGGTATTGTGTCTGCACGCCTGGCACTCCTGGACTAGTCCAGAATTTCCCCCAGCGCTGACTAGACACATTCTTCACCATGCTAAGGAGAGGGTGACCCATTGCTTCAGGCTGGGGGGAAGTACAGATAATTGCTTTTGAGATGCAAACCCACTATATTTCTCCCTCTTTCTGGCTCGTGGGGGAACAGCTCGACCCTGCTCTCCCACCAGTCAGACTGGGCACTGCCTGGTATTTATAAGGAATTTGACATTTATGTTCTGATTTAGAAAAGCATAGAGCTCAAACTGTTCAAGAACTGGCTTTATCTGATTTGCATTGCCCTTCTGCCCAGTTGGCTTTGGTGCATGCCACACAGCGCTGGTGCTTGTTTTGGTGTCAGTGACTCTGTTCAGCAAGCAGCAAAGGGAGCCCCAAGCCCCATTCCCAAAACTGCTTCGGCTTATCTCCTATCAGGAATGTGCACAGAGATTTCTCAGAGCAGTGGCAGCTTTTCTGTTCACAAACAGTTCAAAAAAACCACCAAATCTCAAAACATTAACAGCAATCCTGCCTTCCAAAATATAACTTCAATAGACTTTGTCCCCTTCAGATTCATTCTGATTTATGCAATTACAGGGTGTGTCTGTACTCATAGCTCTCCAGTGTGCAAGTGAGATACTCTGGAAAAATCTGGTTTCAATTATATGTGAGCAGTGGAGTATTCCCACTGAAAAATCCTACTGTCTGACAATGGTATTTCACCCCTGACCAAACACAGCCCTTCAGGTTTTCCAGTGCCTTTGGGACATACTAATTAAGCTTACAGTGCCTCAGTGACAGAAGGGAGTATCACCACAAACACGCAAGGAAAAACAGCCCAAGACTGAGAGAAAATGATAAATTACTTATGGGCAAGTTAGAAACAAGTCAAATGGTAATGATGGATCAGCTTTAAGGAAAGAAGTTACTGGGAGCCATTTCCAAAGGAATTTAGGTCCTCAATGTTTATTTTCACACTGTACTAGAGGTACTGATTGTGCTGAGGTCCAGCAAGGACCAATCCATCCAACTTGGTTCTTTCAATGAACAAGCTCTTAATGCTCAGAGGTAACAACCTTTAAGGCCCAACAATCGCCTTCCATGCACACACTTTCCAGGAGAGGCATGTGTAAATTACATTATGCCATTTTATTTACTGGGGACTTGTTTGCTCAAGCACAGCAATACAAGTGTATAGCGAAGACAATGAGATTCCAAATCCAAGGCCTTACATGTTCATCTGTTCAGGCAGATAGCAATCCCTGCATGAAAACAGTGTCATTTATACAAAATTACTACATTAAAGAAAAAAGCTATATACAGAATGTACTGTATTCATACTCTGCTATGGATACACAGTACTAGTACACACTACAATGGGTGTGATTACATATCAGCAAGGTCAACGTAATAAGATAAAAGGGCGTCTCCTTGGCTGGCATCACAGATCACATGTCCTAAAAACTGCTGTCTATCATGGAGCCAATAGCATCATTTTCCAGAGACTAAAATGAAATGTCAATCTCCGGATAGCCTATAGAACATATCCACTAACAATGAGCGGGGGGGGAGGTGGGCAGGGGGACCCGGACAAACATATATAACCCACATATGAAGTGAACCGAAAATGATGTCACAGATATTGAACAAATGTTTACAAGATAGTGTCTGGTTAAATAAACAAAAGGCAGAGACAGAAAGGAAAATGACCTTGTTATGCACAATAGAGGGATTCATATGGGTGAACCAGATATCCCAAATTACCAGCTACTAGAACTGTATTGCAAATGTAGCTCAACCTCCAACATATTAAGTCCTGACTAAATCCTGTTTGCAACATGAGAAAACACAGACAAAATCATGTCAGTCACCTTCCTGAATCTGACCATTTTCCACCTGCTAAAAATGTAGCAGCATACTGAACAGAAGCTCCAGGTGGTATAAATCAGTTCAGCTCTGTTGACACCACGGATGGCAAAGGATAATGTATCTTTGCAGTAGCTGTTCTCCTGCAAAATCAAGTGCACACATTGCTTGATCTCCCCTGGCAGCCTGCATGCAAAGGCATGAATGTGGACATACTCTGAGACAAGTTTCACAAACCCACTGTGTTACGCCCCTGAGCTGTGGAACAATTCGTATAAGGGGGTCTTAACTCTACTCTGCCATTGTCCTTTTCTGGTCTTCAAAAAGAGAAGATTATATGGATGACACAGTGGGAAAAGCTCTGCTTCAATTTATTCAATAGAGATGTTTTCTTCTAAGGAGCGCTAATCTGCAAGACTGTAACTTTCACTCTTCAAACGGAGCTCAAATTCCTGACCTTGGCGCAGCATCACAGAGGACTTGTTTTCACTCACATGGATTAACTGTCACTGAACAACTCATCCAGGATAATTGGCACAACCACTCCTCTTCTTCAAAGCTACCATTTCCTCACCTATTTTCCCTTCTTCCCCTAAAGAGTACACAGCACACAATATTATAACATGTAGCAGTGACTTTAATTACCACCACACCAATTGGCGAGAGCGTTATCCTGAATAAAGCCTGCCAATTACAGCCCAGGAAGGAAGGCACGGCACGGAGCTGTATAAAAAGCACCTGCAAGTGCCCTGCTCCAAGCACCAGGTCCAGCTTATGCACATGGCTATGAACTCTGCCTGCCCCTGGGAACGGAGCAGCGCGGGAGGAGCACCTGGCACATGCAGCTACCTTGCCTCCACATTACAAGTAAATGTGCCAGTGCTGAGCTCTTCCTACGGACAAACCTATATCCACTGCTCTTATCTGCACATATCACACAGCTCACGTGCCAGTGGGGAGGCCTAGGACCCATCCATGGTACTATCTTGGACTTAAGTCCAACATAATTTGTTCTGTGTTCAAACAAACACCTTCCTCTGGCACTAAAGCTGCTATTCACAAGCTTTAACACTTTTGGGAGTGCAAAAGAGGATACTAAAGAGATATTGGCTCTATTTTGTGTTTCAGCTAGGGCTGCCATGATTTGACATTCTGTAATCAATTTCACAGTATTTTTTTCCTGTTAAACCTCAGGGAACTGCTTTGAAAAAATGTTTGTTTGTTAGTAAAACCTGAAAAAAGCCCAACCTTTCTAGCTGGAGAAAAAAAAGCTTGGAACTGTGTGTGGAACATAAACTAGAATTTAAAAAGTTTAACAGTAAAAAAGGCTTCTTAACACCCCTCCTTAAAGTTTCTATTTTTAAACTAAGCTTCAAAATTTCTAATATCCTCGAGATCTCCAAGACTGATGAAATTTTCCTTAATCTTTAATATTATTGCTAACAAATGGATGAGCAAGGTACTTTTTGAGAAGCGTCGTCACAGCTATTTTGACTATACCCACACACAAGAGCTTTAATTTTGAACACCTAGTCATATGCAATCTGTCTCTCCAGCCTTGGTCTCTGTCTCATTTAAATTTGGAAAAGAAAAGCTGGAAGAACAGCTAGCAGTCCCAAAATAGGGCACTATTTTGCCCACTCTCCCATCAGCAATTTTTAAAGGGCTGCAGTTCAATGCCCCACCGAACTACACATCCCTCCAGCTTCACACTCCCTCCTCTTCTCTTGCATCCAGCAATCATGCAGCCTCAGGATGTTCCTTGGTTTATGAAACACAAGGAAGATGGACCAGCTTCCTATCACATCAGCTCAACTAGTCCCTGCATGTTATACGTGGGACACAGTGGGCTTGCACAAACAGATGTGCAGAAGAGCCCAATTATCCTGACTTAGAGGGAAGATCAAGTCACCTCCAGGACAATTAGGAACCCAGTGCCCACACTCTTTCAAGGGATTTACAGAGCTCAGGAAGCCTCCCTTGATAAATCCCAGCCCAGATCAACTAAAACGAAAGCAGATGACAGGAAGAAGTTAAACGCTGCTATTGTAAAGCACCTTCTTGATTTACAGCACACCTCTGAAGCAGGCAGGAGCAATTAAACACCAGCCTTTGTAATTACAGCACAGGAGCCTGCCTCCACCCTCATAGCCAGCTGGAACTGCTCCCACTTCTGGAGAGCCCTTCAGCAGCCACGCTCACCCACAGCGATGCTGCAGCTCTCCATCCAGCTTATTACTGTCCCACACCACCAGCTCTGGGACCTGTCTGAGCAGCACCTTGCCCTGACCGGACAGGATAAGGATTTTGGGACACTGCTGCAATGCCAAATCTCAACAGCAGCAAAACAGGCCGAGCATCTTGTTTCTGATGAACTGAGGCAGCTGTAAGAGGAAGGCAAGAAGCTGGGGGAAACAAATGTCAGTCATCACACAGTGAAATCTTCCCTGACTTCATCCACCAGAGAAAAAACAGTATCAGGGCCTGTCCAAGGCCCACAGTCATTTAGATGCCAACCTGATTTATCTATAGCGATTTCTGCTCCTACACCAGTGGTTCAAGTCTCTCCTGGGCAACTTGATTGGGAATTTTATCCAGTGAATGGGCCATTTCAACCACAGTATATTACTAGCTTCTCACAAATGTTCCTCTCTGCTTGGGGGAGGAACACTCATCCATCAAATACCTTGGTGCCTTCTCTGCTTGCCACTTGCTGCAACTATTTGCTTTGGCACAGCAGATCTTTGGACAGCAAGCAGGCACGCTGTTATTTTCCCCAGCGACAGCACTGAAAAAGGAAAGCATATAAATTATAGCAGTCTTGGGGCTGCCTTCATTTATCCAGCAAGGAATGGGATTTTTCTGTGTGTGTGTCCCTAGTGCTATTTTTTTTTTTTTTAATGATGCTGTAGAACTGCTCCCAGTTTTGCTTGCTCCGGATGGACAGTGTTGAATACATACCATGCTGGGGGGCTTGGCAAATAAAACTTCATGGAAGGAAACTTTTTCAGCACAAAGTATCTGTTCTCTGCATGCCCTGGGAGAGTCAGGGAAGGTCCTCTGCCCTGTTTTTACACCTATTTTATGTCATTTTACACTTCTAGAGCAGCTGTTGTTGGAATACTGGAAAATTCATGAACACCTAGTAAAGGGCATGTCCTGGTTCCACCTACAACATGGCAAGTCCCCAACATTGCATCACACTGTCAGTCCATTGAAGATGCAAGGCTCAGAGAAACTGGACTACAGTGAAAGCCCAAATGTGTATGAAGATAATGCCTTTACACATTCAAGCCATGAGTACAACCCATGGGCTTGACTTCCTACTTGTTCCCATCATCCACCTGTGCCCGTTCCCCCATGTCCCCCCACTATCAACGTAACTTCAGTGGGATTTAGATCAGGACTTAGATGGATATATAGAATCAAAAAGAAAAAATCCATTTCAAGCTAAGGAGAGATTGGAAACAATCGATCAGTGTCTTTGAAAGTATTTGGATCACCTCTCCTGGGAAGGACTGCAGCAAACAAAGCGAAGCAACGCGTCTACCTGAGTGGGGTGTCTGAAGCTGCAGGAAGATAGCTGTGGAAATAAAGCAAAGGCTCTGGGCTGCTGCAAGACTAATTAAACCTTGATTTAACTGGGAATGCAATTTTAAATCTGGATTTTATTACTACTAATGAGGAGAGTTGCTGAAGCATTTCTTAACATAATTTTATCCAGCAGCCCCTGGAACGTATTCAATGTCAATCGGTATCTTTTTCCTGGGACAGACATCTACGCTGGCAGCTTCTACCACTGACACAACGCATCAACTCACATAAAGGAAAAAATCACCATTAGCTAAAAATATCTGAATGAAAACAAAATAGTGTTTCAAATGCCATGGTGTTACCTTGTCTTTCTTTCCTTGGCTCCCTCTCTGTTTTCTGTAGCCATTGATATAGCCTCTGATAGCAGCAAAAAACTGCCTGATTTCATATTAGTTTTTAAAGAGCAGTGGGAGACGCTTCCTTGAATTTATGAAAAAACACAACCTGATAAGTTTCTTTTGTAAACAATCATTCCAAAGTCTATTAAGAACTACTGAATATATCAAGAAAAGGCCCAGTAAATGAGCTGTGAATGGAAACAGTGGCAGGCATGACATACTTTTTCCCCCCACTTTCCAGAAGCTGCTCATTAAGTCCAGTTTTAAGTGGGGTGGAGACAAGCCACAGAAATTCCCAGGATAACACTGGTGTCTGATTAATAAGAAATGTAACATCAATTCAACAGACTTGCAAGAAAGATATGACTGTTGCATGCACACAGGCACTGACATTACACCGTGTGTTTGTCCCAGAGCATCCTGCCCACCTGCTCCCTTCCTGTTCAACTCAAACCTTCCTAAAATTAGGACCATTTCTCCAGTCTCATTCAAAGTTTCCACCTTTATCTCTCAGCCTGCCAGTGCTGATTAAACAAAGGAATTTAGGAGCGGAAATGACTGTATTCTGTGAGAGACCCACTCCGGAGAGCAGGAGGACGAGCACACAAACCCAAACAGAGCAGCGCCGGATGCTTTCACAAGGGAAACCTTCTGCATCCTTTCTTACAGTAGAAATGAGCACAGAGAGGAAAGAATGACCTCCAGATGTTAAGTCATCCTAAGAAAGTTACTTTAAAGGCAGAGCTCGAGATTTTGTACTTTGTGTGCTAAATACAAACCCTTAGGGGTTTTCTCTTAAGTCTGCTTAGGTACCCTGCACACACCTGCTGAGTGAAAAGGAGCAGCATGTCTGTTTGATACAAAGCAAGTAGAGAAACACACTACATTATCCTGCACAACCTTTTAAAACATTTAAATAGGAAAGACTAGAAAAGGAGGCCTGAATAAGATTCCTCATATTCCTTGGGATGGCAGGAAGCTCACAGCCAGTGGCTTGCTCAGGCTCCAGCACATTTCAGCATTTTACAAGGTACCAGCCATGACCAGGACCAACATATATAATGCTCTGTAAAAAAGTAAAACCCACCGAGCTGCCCAAGAGTGCTTTGACTGAAGTAATTCAAATGGCAAAACAGCATTTTTTGGAAATAAATCTATTGAAGTGGATTTGGCTTGTTTCCAACACCAATTAATAGCAATATTGAATTCCTGGGTAGATAAATACGCAGCTTCTGCCCACTGGACTTTCATGTAATGACACTGTAAAAACCTAAAAAAACTGATTCTCTCTGCCAGAGACTTCAAAAGCTGTATCCCCCAAACACAGACCTTTCTATACCTCCCTTTTTTGAAAGGATTTACATTCAAAATCATTCTGAATTTGGCAGTAAGAACTGCAGTGCACAATTCCTCTGTCCACCATGGCCATATAATTGTTATAATTCAGCTTTTTCAGGCATGCATCCTTGGGTATCTACAGAGGTGCTTTAGGGAAGGGTAGCAGCAAACGCCCTGCTACAAGAGAAACAAGCCAGCACTCCCCTGCAAGACACTTTTGTTCATTTTCTGTAACAAAATTACACCAGCTCTGATGCTTCTATTGCAAACTATCAAACTACCTTAATTCACAGCACTAACACTCATCAACCTGCCCCCAGGGCCTGCTGCCCCCACCAACAGTAACCTTTTCCCTTTGAGCTCCCTCACGTCCACCCAAGTTCCCCATCATGGATGGTGTCCATGCATCTCCAACTCGACTGCTGATGTTTATCCACTGCCCAACCTCTACTGTTATATTTGAGCCAGAGCCTTACCTCCAACAGAGTGATCTCTGTATCAGAAAGCACTACTTGGGGTTACAAGAAAAGCAGCACTGCAGTTTCAAGCTGAGGCATCTGAGGGACAAAAATCAATACGCAAGTTTGTAGGAAAAGGAAAGAAAAAAAAGGATACAATGTTGTTTTTCACTGAATTACTGTGCTTTGGACATAACAGAGCATTCTTAATAGGTAACATGGAAAGCCATTCCTAAAAATTAGGAATATGTAACATTTTGTGAACCCTAGACTATAGAGACGATTTTTGCCTTTTAAATGAACTTAATGTCTCATATTTTCAAGTATCAATTTCTAATAATTTCTTTTTGCTACTGTATTCAACATCCAAGGGACACTTTTTTCTTCATCTTCCCCATATCCTGCTTCAAGAAAGGACAAATCACTGGAACAGGGATCAGCAACATCGAAAGAAAGCTGCTTTTTCATTTTTATACATTTGTACCAGCTGGTAATTCATCTTTTACAGAGCTGGGGATGGCTGAAATTTTGTTGCAAGGAAACCATGCTCTGTTTAATAATGAGAACAATCAAATGCCATGATTTGTAGGAAGCAACTTTTTTTCCTTGACCTTTTTATTACTGGCAAAATGTCAGCAGATTATTGAAGTGCAGAGAGCACAATCTATGATAAATAACCTTGTGTTGCCACGTACCAGACCAAAACACCCCCTCCTCTCTGTCCAGACACATACCTTAGCTTTCCAAAACAGCTCTGATTTATACAGAATTATAGATAACTAACAGAGTCTGAACGCCAAGTGCAATACTGTGGGAGAATAGGGCTTGCTCAGTTCCTGGAAGCATAAACAAGGGGCGAAGGAACAAAAAGAGCAAGAGCCAGAATGCAGCCTTACTTCTGTATGTGACAGCTGCAAGATCACTGCTGACATAACACATGCAATCTTCATCCTTACCTGAAATACGGCAGCATGAAAAATTGGAAAGGACCCAGCAAAAAACCATAAGGCTGTCTCCAAGTCTTAAATCAACTGCAATGAGACTTAAGATGTTCAACCTACTTAACTAATCAAAGATATTTAAGGGATCACCTGATCATAGTCTGCAATCACTTAAGAGGGAAAAGATGTCAGAAGGCTGGAAAAAAGAAGGTAGTAAAATGCCAGATTAGAGAGAAAGCACAATATCTTTTACTGTAAAGAAAACTACCATTTGCACACATTTCTGAAGAGCACAAAAGAATCACCAACAAAAATTAAAATGCACTACCTTCCTAAGGAAAATGCTGGAACTCAACCAGAAATTACTAGATGCGAGGCATGAATCCCAGGCTAAAATCCTTGCAGATGCAAAGTCAAATGAGATCAACAGGACTGATACATCTGGCTTTAAAATCCAGGATGCAAAGAAAAGCTGCGTTGTCCAGAAAGCAAACTCCAGCCTTCCTACCTGAGCCCACTTTCTCACCAGATAAGCACCTTAGGAGATGAGCATGCCAAGTGTTGCAGAGCCTTTCTCCAGCTGCCCGAGCCCTGCACCTCCCTGTGCTGTAATCAAGCAGCAGAGCAGCCAGCGACGGGCAGCTCGTGCTGCTTGTTAAACATTTCTAGCCCCAAAACGCTGCATTTCTTCTCCACTTAACTCTTCTAAGGCCCACTTCCAAATCAGCCTGAAGAAAATATCATTTTACAGACTCCAGTAAAATAAACCTTTTTATTATTTCATACGCCGTTTCATTTCCTGGTACTCAGAGCTAAATGGCACAGATATTTACAGTACTGGGAGCCTCGTCTGTAGCCCATCTAAGACAGCCTCACTGAGCCAACAGCTCACAGCGCAGTAGGGCTGCCCATTAAAAACACTACGGGGTAATTCCAGGCTTCCTATGGGCACCATCTATGTGTGCAGCTCGGCTCATTTTCTACACATTATTAAAAGCTACACTACTTAACTCGCCATTTAATTTTGACGTTAAATGAAAGCAAAAAGCGTGACAAAAGAATGGTAGTGAAAAAAAAAGAAAGAAAAAAGATGTACCTGAAGAACTCCTAGTAGCTTTATCCAGAGAGTAAACAGGCATACTCTGGCTGGAACTGGGCCAGCAGACAATGCCAAATAACCCCAAGAAGAGATCAGACCCTCTCCCTGCCCTCATAACAGAGCCCTGTAGGCCAACACAGGAAAATAAATAAAACCCAACCCCAAAACTTACTTTGTTATTTTTCCGGTGCAGATGGAGGCACGGAGGTGCAAGCAATCTCCCCACAGCTACAGGAGGCCTGTGATGGAAGCAGGAACTAACACTGATCTCCTGATTTCAAAGCCAAATGCCCTAACCACAAAATTATCCTACTTGCGTTGCCTCAACCTGTCTCAATCCAGAAGAACCAAATTACTAGAGAAGGGAAGGAGGGAGAGAAGGGAAGAAAACAGAAGGCTTATCAGGAACATTTCTGGTCCACCTGGGAGCAAACACTGCTTACATTGGTCCCCTATAATTGCACTCCAATGAGTTTGGAACAATAGTATGAAGTTTAGTGCTCAAAGCACTCGGCTTTCTGAGAGTTCAAGCAAGGCTGACACTTCTCTTAAAGCAAGAAAAAGCCCCATATTGCTTAATGTTTTTTATACAGGGGCCGGGACTGCTCAAGAGATTAAATAATTCACAAACTGCCTTTTCCCAGGGGCTCGCATCTATCCCAGATCACAAGTGTCAAGTACAATCACATGCACTCTTGATAGACTTTGGGAGGTAAGAGCACAGCCCGAGTGCAACTCCCAGGAGATAAATGCTTGTATGGGACAAGTCCCTGTGGATCAACTGAGCAGCAGTCCTAGCAGGACAGCAAGAGAAGCCAGTGCAGGAAATACCGCACAGAAGTGGTGTCTTGGACCCCAGAGTACAGAGGTGAATAAATGAGGGAACATGCTTTGGTTTTCCCCTTGACAGCTTCAGCTTCCAAAGACACGGTGAAATCCTGCCCCAAATAATTCACTTCTATCCACATGGTGAGGCAGGATGTGCTTCCAGCAGCCCCACATTAAAAGTGGCATAAAAGATGCCATACTTATTTGCATCAAATATGCCAAGACAGTGAGCTGGTGTGTTTTTACATGGGATACACAGCCCTGCACACCTTGCGATCTGCTCAGGCTCTCAGACAAGGGGGGCAGAGGGAAGCTGCCGCAGCTCTGGTGCGGGAAGAGCAGCAGAGGCGGGTGCTGGCGGATGGCACAGAGAGCTGTGGTGCACCCACTCAACCTGCCCGGGGACTTGAGATGTTGCAACTTGCTCCAAGCAGAAAAGAGCAGCAAACCACGGCTTTCTCTGCAGTGTGGGCAATGCACAGAGGGAGCAGAGCCTCTGGGGAGCCATGCTCCACTGCAGTGCCTTCAGAGCTGCAATGGCATTTGCTGTGTGTGCCCCCGCTTATGTAGCTCCAGGCTTGGCTGGAGGGTGCAATCTGCTTCTTCACTCTATTTCTACAGTCATTTTCACTTGGAGCGCCTGCTGTTTCCTTTCAGAAACTGCTGCATCCCTGAGGTACAAAGGGCAGAAAACTCTTCTAGCAAAACCTGGGAGTCAGCAATAGAGAGGGGAAAATAAATTATTAAGGACCACATTGGGGCAGGTTTTCTTTCTTTCCGTCTTGAGCAAAACTTAAATCACTTTTTCCTTCCCCCATTGTGGCTATGGTAATAATGCACAACTATTCATTATCCTCATCTTAACTAGAAAAGCCTCTTTCAATTTAGCACTTAATATAATTACAGTAAATTAAATAGTGTCTAGAAAAAGTCTTACTTTTTCAGAGCTATTATCTTACCTCTATGAAACTCTATCAGTTAAAAGTGAAGCTATCTATTAAACAATAAGGGTTTGTACCTATTCAGTGAGCAGAAAAATGAGATGTTCAGTGCAAAATTGTTCAAATTCTATTTCTAAATTCAATACCGCATCTCCAAGGGAAAACGGGAGAATCTCATTAATGGCATTGCAATGTCCCTCTCACATTGCAGATATAGTACTCGAGTACCAATTCTCTGTTCACTTTCCTTCACCTCAACAGTTTCCTTTTTTAATATGAGGGGGAAAAAATCTGCATTTTATAAAATCACAAGGTAAATTATTGCCTTTGTGTGCTTTCAGCAAAAGCTCTCTCTGGCTAGTGATGCATCATTAATCTGATTTCTCCAAGAGACATACAGGACAAAAAGCACTTGGCTGCCATGAAGTCAATGGGAAAACACACAGACTTTGAGAGCATCACAATAAACAAAAAATAAAAGCCATAAATTTCCACATTGCTACTCTGAAAAAAAAAAAAAAAAAAGACAAAGCAACTACAACAGGTACTCAAGAGAGGCTTTTGGTAAATGGTCATTCTGTGTTCTCCTAAATAAATCAAACACTGGCTTGGTAATACTTGGAGTGATATTAGAAGCATTATTTTTAACACAGCGTAAGCATACCAGCCATCAGAAATAAAATATTAAGCAGGAGATATCTTTAATATATTGCTTTTCAACAACTGGGAAACATTAGCAATAATTAGCAGCCGGCACTGGAACGGCTCTCTGCTAACTGTGCATCTTGTGGATAACAGCAAGTCTTATGTTAACACAATGATGTCAGCTGACAACAGCTTTATGGCAGAGAACAGCATATTGTGCATTTCTGGGAAAAGGAACCTTTAGTGCTGTGGGGATTATTATGGTTAAATTGCTTCTGAGTCACAGACTGTTGTTGCTCAATGTTTCTCACTTGGTCTCTACCTACCTACCTTTTATTTCCTCATGGGGATGCACCTGCTCAAAGAGAATAAAACTGGCACTGTCGCACCCACTGTCTTAGCTCATTTAGACAAGTTATTCAGTATCTTGCTTACATAATGAGGTTATTTTTATTTACATTACAGAACAGCCCAGTAGGATCCAAGACAATCCTGGACTAAATATTGGGTGAATTTACAATAAGAGACCTTGACACCAAAGAACACATAATCCAGGCAGAGAGAGGATGAAAAGGGCATGGAAAGCTGATATTGACACACCCCAGCCATGTACCTTCTCCGGGTACTCAGAAATGAGAGACCCTACACTACACTTCTCAGATATCCTCATGGCTAGGGGATCATCCAGCTTCTCAGCACACCTCACCCTCTTGGAAAAGAAAGCTTTCAGCACCTACGCTGAGGGATTCCACAAGCCAGAACTTGAACACCAGCTTGGGAAAAAACTAGGTTAGATGCCTGACAGTCTAGGCTTGGTTAACACGGCCTCCAGCCCTGTCCACAAGTGGAGCTCCCCAAGACTACTGCAATGCATAGGTGTATGAATAAATGAGTGCAGGTATTAATAAATGAGTGCAGGTGTGCCAAGGTGCCTCCCATGACCTGGAGTCCAGAGAGAAATTCAGGCGGTAACAGCAGTTTGATTACAGGCAACAAAGCCTAGGTGGCTCATCAGTCAAAAAAACTCCAAAACAACCAAACCAAACCATATCCACAACCCCAAAAAACCCCCTCAACGACCAAGAAATTTGGCCTCCTTTGCATCCACTGAACCTGAACTAAAACAAAACAAAAAAACTTATACATGATTATACACATTCTTATCAAATTAGATCTCCTCTTCAATGAGAAAGGTTACAAAGGCAGAGCAAGACAAGGAGGTTGGGCCAAATGACAGATGTGAAAATGGAAAGAAGAAAATCTACTCTAAATGAAACTGAAATATACAAAGACTGTGTATTTCATATCTAACACACCTGTGTCCTGCTCTAGACTGACAATAACAGAGCTCCATGGAAGGCAGTTTAAATTGCTGCCTTGCCCACTATGCTGTAATTTGTATGGTGCATTCAGCACTCACTGAAAGCCTTCATAGTCCAAGTAAGGATTTACAAATTTACAAAAATAATTGCTTAGACCTGAACTGTCTTTGACCCACATATGAAAGAAAAGGTCATGAAATGATCTGCAAATCCAGATTACTTTCCTTAGTAGGGTAAGGGAAAGAAAATAATCCACTGCATCAGCACCTGTCAGGCGTGCAGCAGTGCACGAGGTTCTTTTTCAAGGCAACACAGCAAGAAAAGACAGAAAGAATCATCTTATGAAATGGAAATCTCATTTATTTGCATCCATGCCAGGAGCTGGCCAGAATAACCACCCTGACGGAGCATTAATTCCAGTGGCAATTTCTCATTCACATTTCAGGGGTTTTACAGATGAACCAGCGGCAGCTCCCTGAATGAACTGTGCAATGTTTGATAAAGTGTATAAAAGCCTTGGTCACCTCCTACTACTACAGAAGGGTGATTCTCTCCTGATGCTGAAGTCATACCAAAAAGAGAAAGTGCAAAAATATCAAAACAATAACAAAAAAACCCCTTAAATTGTTCTTTTCGTTCTGCCAAGATTACTCACAGTGATCAACAGTTACCCACACCATGCAATGGAGTAGAGTTCCTCTCCTTACTGGGACGTTGCTATATATTGCTGTGAGGAGACAATTCCCCATCATTTTTATCTGAGAAAAGAGCAAATCAATTCAACAACGCAATGCCAGCATAGGCTTTGCACTCTTAACTGGCATCAAACAACATGGGTAACAAAAGCCAAGCTGTCTCTGCAGCACTGAAGGTGGGAAGGAACAATGACACTACAACAGTTGTCTGGGACAAAATGCATTAGCATGACAATTAAAGTGCCTTTTAGAGCAATCTCATGTTTTTGCCGAGGGAAAACTGAAGAAGAGCTAGCAGGATGCTGCTTTTGTGCCTGAAGTGCTGGGATGCAGAAGGACCAAGTTCACATTTAAGCTTTCCCCTGAACTCAGAACGAGACATTTCATCCCTCGATGCCTCTCTGCCACATCTGATAGATAAGCAGCAAGTCTGCTTTTATCTCGGCCTCTGCTGATCGATTTAGACAGCACATCCTTCAGGACTCTACTACAGTAGCATTCCAGTTTGGGAATACACACAAAATAGCTATTACATTATTCCTTGGGGGTACAATTTCACATTGATTGATTCACTGACAGATTAGATAGGATGAAGCAGGCAGGCTCCATGTTGATTTCTCCCCCCCCACAAGGAGAGCTGCACACATCCCAGTTTATTAAGGATGTGCGTGTTTCTCTTTTGCCTTTAGCTGGTTAATTTTTCACTGATGCTATAATCATGCAAACGGTAACTGGGTTGCCAAAACAGTCAAACTCATACAGCCCTGCAGTCAATTCACAGTAAGTTGAAGGTTGGCATGGAGTTTAACAAAACACATAGAAAAACTACTATCAAGAAGACTGCCAGCACGGTTATTGATTATTTGTTATTGATATTTTGATATTGATATTAAAGTTATTGATATTGGAACAGAGCACAGACCTCAGTGACACACTGCACAAGGAAAGCCCAGGTATACAGCTGGCTGTTTATTAAACAAAGAGGAGAATTGAGCCTTTTCAGTTCAGACTTTGATTTATACACCTATAAATCCTTCAATCCGAAAGGACCGTAAAGGAAAAAATGGCACAATTTCAACTGTAGCTCTACAAACACTACAGAAAACTGAGCCTAAAGAACAAGGGATATGCCAGTGGTTTTTATGCAGCTTGAAAGAAATTAAAAAGCACCACCACACAAGCAGCTGGACTACTCTAACCTAAAAAAAAANTCACATCACTCCCCTTCTGTGATGGGCAGAGACCATTTACAGGTAACTCTCACTAGCCTGCTGTTTGCTGCTTCCAGTTTTGCAGAATATTCCCCTCCCGTCCCTTGATCTTTTTGTATTACACAGATGCATATACAGTACCTACAGCCTGATGCAAGCGCAACACTCCCACGCCTCGAGCAGAGAAAGAGTATTCCAATAATTAAGAAATGTGGAAACCTGGGCAGGTTGTACACTGCTCCTTAGTCCTCCACAGAGGCTCAGCAGCTACTTATCAAAAGGGTGTTTTTCAGGATAGTTGTCTCCTTCCTCCTTCATTGCATGACCAGAAAGAGCCACAGTGGTGGGGAGGAGCTGGGATGAAGGCAGAACCTGTGATTTAGACACAGCCCTGTACAATTAAATCACCACAACCACACAGCTCCAAAATGAGGGCTGAGCAGCACCTGGGAGGAGTTTGCTCAGTCTCAAGATGCCTGGTGCTCTAAAGCACAGCATAAACACCAGCAATGACAATCAGGAGCCTGCATGAGGAGCGAGCAAGCCCAGACCCACGCTGAGACATGCCGGCAGAGCAGGTCACTGTCATTCCTGCCCAAACCCGCGTACAATTGGCATTTGGATTCTTCCCATTCCCTGAGCTGCTTCTTGTGTTTCCTTTACCTTAGTAACCACAGCAGGCATGCACAAACACCTACAACGTGCTGCCAGAGACATCTCATGTTGAGGAGCAGAGGCGTGAGGAGCAGCATTTCTGGTTGAGAAAACACTGTGCTATTAATGCTTCAGAGGCAGGGAGGTCAGGAGAAAAAATACTGAGTGCAGCTTTTCCACCAAATAAAACAGGAGATCAAATAACACAAATCTGTGCAGTTGCACAGGGAGGTCTGTGCTCCGCAGCTCGGAAGCAGCAGGGCCCTGCTGACACACTCCACGGCAGTTTCATTTTTACCTCTTCAGCCCCAGATCCAGCACTAAAAGACCTTCAGCACTGGCAACGCTGACAATCTCACAATTGCCTCCAGCAGGTAACAGCTCCCTTGGACATGAAGTGAGTCTAACCCAATTCAGACTGGTTTAACTTAAATTTTTATGATCTATGAATATAATAAGAATTAGTTGAGTCTTAGTTTTGCTCTGAGCACAGCACACTGATTTCAAACACTGCATATTACAGATTATAGGAATGGCCTTTCCCTGGAGATATCCTGGATTCCAAACCACAGCACTGTATCAGACATAGAGCCATTCTTCTCCTGCTGTAGCCAAGAAAGCACCTTTCTAAATATCTAATCCAGCAATGGAAACTGAACCACCTGTACTGTACAAGCCTCCCTCCCACTCACCTGATGAATCAGTGTTGCAATAAAGCACATGAAAATTAAATTAAGCACCATGAAAAGATTAGAGCAGTAAATCCGCCTTTCAGTTACTTTCATGCATCACCATAATTAAATCATTCCTTAGGTTCACATTGTCCACTTCAAACCAAAACAGGCGGTGGGCAGGACTATGGCTTGCATTTTCTCCCTTGAATCAGAGAACTGCTGTCTGTACCCCCATCAGTAGCGCCACAAAGTAACCCCTGGAGTAGAATCTGACTCCCTTGCTACCCTCACACCCTTTCAGCCCAGCTCGGCTGTCCCCCTCCTTGCCCGTCCGGGATGGGGACACTCCCAGGGTCACCTGCCATTCCACTGGGAGCTGCCCAGCCGAGAACACCCATTCTCCTCTTCTGGCAAGAGAACTCACCACACACAGAGCCTGGCTTGAGGCTTCTGTCTCCCCTTCCCACTCACACCTCTTTGAAAACTTGCTGCCAAGGAAGAAAGGTGGCAGCTGGGGACACATCCAATGCAGTGGCTGTTCTCTGCTGTACAGACATTGCTGAATGCTGTTGTTATCTCGTACATCAGTGTAAAGAGGGGGAAGGAATATTTTGACAACAAAGATACTGCTGCAGCTGGATGAAGCGAGGTGACTACGCAGTTTAAAGAACTTTCCCCCTCGTTTATGTTAAACAGTTGTTTCACAGTACAACACTTTAGGTTTACATAGCACTTGAAAAATATGGTTTCTGATCCAGCAGTCAGTTGCATGTGCTTATATGTTTATTTCTCTAGAAACTCTGCCTTTCTTCACTTAGTGGAAGCTAAAAGCATTTCCAAACTCAGGTTTCCAAAACCCGGTTTTTAGATAGCAATGCTTATGGTCTCCACTATGGTATCTGTACAAGCACCTATAGGAGAGGTAATTACTATCGCAAATTAAATGTAGCCAATTACTAACAGTGCAGTCTTCTTACTAGTTCCTCACCATCCTGGAAGAAGTACATTAAAAATGCCTTCCACCTACCAGATATGCCCACATGTCTAAAGAAATCAGGTCTCCTTGACAGCACGCCATCCCACACGCCACACCGGCCACTTGCTGGNACCCCAAAAGGCACAGGCAGAAACGGCGACGCACAGCCTGGGCACAAAGCACGGGCAGAGACGGCAGGGTTACCCTCCCAGAGCTGCCAGCGCTCAGACCCTCACCGACACCACGCCGCTCGCAAGACGACTCTGGGGTACCACGTTATACTNCGGGACACGCGTGGGACGGGAGCGGGGACACGCGTGGGCCCCGCCGAGCCGCTCCCCCGCCGGCACGGAAAGCGCGCAGCGCCGGGCCGCGGCCGGACAGCTGCTCGGGGGAGGCGGCGGCAGGAAATACCAAAAGACTGATCCAACCACGCTAGGGAGAGAGGGAGGGAAGAGAGGGGGGAACGGAGAAGAAAAATAGAGGGAGAAAAAATAAAAACGGAGGGGAGGGGAAAAAAAAAAAAAGGAAAGGAAACGCGCAAAATCCGGGCGGGATCGGCGTGGCGCGGAGCTGGCGCGGTGCTCCGCTCCGCGCGGGAGCGCCCCGGCCTCTCCTGGCCGGAGCTCGGCTCCCTTCGGTTTGTTATTCCCCCCACACTCCCCGCAGTTCGTTTCTTTCTTCTCCTCGGCACAGGGAGAGCCTGAAGCCAAGGCAGAGTAAATAAAGCAAAACCACCAGCCCCCTAAACAAGAATCAGGCGGACCCCCCGGCCAGCAAGCAGCAAGCCGTCCCTGGGGTTCACTGACGCCACGCGCAAGATAATGGAGAAAAGCCAACCTGGAGGAATCACCACGGCGAAGCCCTGCAGCTGCAGGAGCACTTTGTCTCAGCATCCAGCCACACGCCTCCTCCGACGCCGTGGCTCTAAGGCGCCCATGCAATATGCAGCCCTGACACGCAGCTGGGCGCGCTCCCAGCTTCGCCTGTGCATCCAGAGCGAAAAATCAATCCCATGGCAAGCACGGACCCCTGAGCTCCTCCAGACGAGGAGGACAGTCCAATCATCGCATCCCTGGCCGCAGCCTGCCTGCCCTTCGGGGGAGGCATGACTTTACAGGCAGCAGAGTATCTGGTAAAGCATCACGGCAGAAAACGACCCAGCCACACGGATTTAACTGCTGCTTCCTCTCGCTTCCATTCTGCGGGTCCCACGGTGCAGCGCTGGACCAAGAACGGGAAGCCAAGCAGGACTTCACACCGCCTGCACCTCCATGGGAAAAGGGGTAGCAGAGTTAAAAGGCACCCAAACTTTCTGAAACCAAAATCACATGAGGGGATAATGTGACCACCATGAGTCTGACTTGCATCACTGAAGTCTGAATCACCCATGTACAGCTGAAGCTTTGGTACAAAATACAGCACGAAGCTCAGACCCATGCTTCTGAAACCAGAAGCCTTAAATCATGTGCCTGAAGTGCTCTGCTACCCCACCCTTCACAGAAAAAGCCAGATCCTTTTTCTCTTTAGTGTGTGCAGAGTCTGAATCAAGACGAAGACTACTAGCTCTGATGTTCCTCATACTACCCAGGAAGCCAGCTTCCAGTGCTTAAAAGCAGTAACTCATTATTTGAAAAGGTCTCCCAGATCTTAATGAAAAATCCTGAATTCACCCAAAGCTGCAAGCTCAACTTGGACCAAGGCACAATTTCTCTCGCCCACTGCCTCCAGCCAGCTCCAGCCCATGCTGTACTACAAGGCTTCACTCGGCATCACTGATATCCATTTACCTAATGCCAGTAGAGGTAGCTGATTTTCTCCTAATGAGCTCGGTGGGACATAGAGCAGAATGCACTATACCTAGCTAGGAGTAGAGCACAGTGCTGGAAGGAGAAGTCACCATCCATTTTTGCTCTTTCCTGGAAGTTCTAGTACAAAGCAGAACTATAAACAGATCATAAACTATGAGCAGCTCACACAGCCTAAGCTGTCCCTACTATTCAAGAGTCACCACAGCCCTTCTCTACCCAGTAAACAAGCCCCTGAATCACTTGCATAGGGCAGGTGGTTTTAAGTTCACCTGTATGTTGATTTCTGCCATCATTTGCAAGGTGTGGAGAGTTGTCATGATTCCAGCTGCCTTCAAGTTGGTTGGGATTTTGACTTAATCCTCACCAAAATTTTACCCTGAGGGCAAGCCTGTACTGTGCAATTGGGCAGGGCACTGCATGGAGATGCCAAGGCCTCTCATCACCCTGGCTCAGGGCACTGCCAGGTTGAGCCACCCTCTTAGAGAGCGAAGCAGCTCACCCTGCCTCATACTGCCTTCTGCTCTCCCTGCTGCCTCCTGTCCTGTCTGTTTCAGGCCACACTGGGGTTCTTCCTGTGTCCTCCACTCCCTTTACCCTTCTGCTTTTAGAGTTGGAACACTCAAATGCAGCCAGGTAGTTTGCCAGCACCTTGTCTGGTACAAATGGCTTTTTAACTAAACCATAGACTTAACATTGGTCCGGCTGTCTGTATCCAGACTGGCTTTGTCCCACTGTGGCTTCCCGGATACTTTGGTACAGAGATCTACAGTTTTTAGCATCCTACAGGAATCTCAGTGGGATTTAAAGTTCACTTCCCAGGGATTTCCATTTTAAACATTTTTAAAAACCCTTCTAAAAGTGTTTTGGCTAAAGATGTCTACTAAATTATTTTCTTATCAGGCAATCATTCCGTGATTACTAGTGTTTCATCTGTTCACTGCCACATTGCCACACACCACTCATTTGATAAAAAACTGAGCATCCAAAATTATTTCTGTCAAGACAGTTAGAGACCCCCATAAAGAATAATACATTATGTTTTCCTATGTGCTCTGGGACAGTGCATGTGGCATTAGTGACATGGATACACAGAGCAAAATGCTTGTCAGTTAAATTGTCAATATTTTGCCAGTAAACTGGACCATCAGAGAAAATTTACCTCAGACTGATGCTTTGCATCATGCAGCCATGGCATTTCTTATGGTCCAGGGAGCCCTGAACTTGAATTTGCTGTGTCTTCAGGCCTTGCACCAGCTGGGTCCTCTGACTCTGGGTTAGAGCAATCCATCACTCCCCAGGCTGTCTGTCCAAGCTGGGACCTGGACCTGTTCTCCCCTTTATAAGTCCCCCACAGAAATGTGGGGAGTAAACAATGCAAACCCTAATATTTTTAAAGACCATTTCCCACAGCCCTGTAGTGTCTGTTCTGTTAACAGCCATTCAGAAGACACATCTGCTGGTTATGTGCTGTCTGCAGTCCATGCAAACGCACCTGAGCTGTGCATAAAACCCTATGTGGGTAGATGTGGAATACAGAGCTCATAACCCAGCCCTGCACTTGGGGTGAGCTTTGCTGTGTCCTAAAGCCACCTGAGCTCCCTAGCTTGAAACTAATTCATCAGTGTCCTCCAGATATGACATATCCCTTTGACAAAAGCTCTCTGATGGATGTACCTTGCAGTTAGGGCTGAGAACCCTTCTGGCTTCAGCTCTCCTTTGCAAGAAATCAGTGTTCCTTTTAGGGGGTCTGCAGCTGTGATATTTCCTTTGGGCATTTGCCAGTGTTTGTAACGCTTAATTTTCCCACCACAGCAGCATAGCTCTGTCCTAAAGGGCTTGTAAACTGATGTGAACTCTATCATAAACAAGGATAACAAAAGCAGCAAAGCACAATAAACTTTAGTTCTAATGCTGGGAGAGTCGAGTCAGGGTGTTTCAATTGTTGTAACTCAAGTCCTTAAAATCCAATAATGCAACTCAAAGGCTTTAATAGTCAGAACACTGAAAAATAGTGTCTCGTGTCTTTTTATGACAACCCTTGGAGATGTGCAAGAACATGGTATCAGTGTTGTCTAAAAACTGTGGTAAATGCAGACAGGCAGGTGAGCTGCAGCAACAGACACCACTCAGGTCTCTCAGATCAGCAGACTGCCTAGGAAATGGTTGCAATGCTTTCCCCTGCATCTTCCTTTTCAGATCCTTCACCTTTCACAACTGCTGAATGAGCTCCTCTTTCCCCCAACAGAGGTCACACCCCACCCACAGGAACTGTAAATGCATATTAATTTTGCAGAGTCCAGCAGACTTGCATTTCATGCTTTCCTGTATCTCACAACGTATCTGCGATAGTTCTACGAGCTCCTGTTCATGACTAGAGAGATACTTAAGTACCATAAAAGCCGTGAGATATATTTATTGGCCTCTATTAAAATGAAAATGGAGAGGATCATATTCCTATCATTATAATTACTACAATGGCTCTACAGCCATAACCACATTAATCAGACATCATATGAATGGTTGTTAGCATTGTAAGATACTTTCCCTTGAGCTCATGGCACATAGTGAGACAAGAAGCAGGAAGCTTTAAAACAAATGGGTTTAGAAAAATGTTATTAAACACTGGTCTTTATCATTAGCCATAAGCTCCAACGCAGCTCTATACAGTTAATGATAAGAAAAAGATCATTTTTACTGGCAAGTGTTTTCCAGTGCAAAGTTCCTTAGCAAAAACATTCAATGCCATAGCTGGATAGAGCAGGACTTTCTTGTTAACAAATAGTAGTCTGTCTGTTTAGAGCTCTGAAAAAAACGTGTTTGTTCATTTTTCATTTTGAAAAACAGAGCTGCTGCTAAACCAGGATCCTAATTGCTAGTTTGCTGGAACAGGTCTCTGGAGAACTTAGTTAGAAAAACCACAAACATCTCCCCAGGTGCCACTAGAGACTGGAGTCCTCTTGTGGCAAAAGGGAGAGGAAAATTTCCAGTGACTGCTGAAAGCTGGGACCTAGTAAGAGGTACAGGGAGTATCTGCTTTGTAAAAAGCTTCATGTCACACTGCAGAGCATAAAAGCAGCAGCGTGAAGACTTCGCAGCTGGCAGTGGGCAAGCATCAAAAGGAGCAGGATGCCACAGTGTTTTGATACTGCAGACGGTGCTTCTGCTTACTGTGGTAGCTCCTGTCTGTTAGTGTGTTCCCTGCTGAGATGATGTTTCTGGCTGGGGGTTTTTTGTTTGGTTTTTTTCTGTCTCTGTTAGCAGAGGTAATTTTTCCTGAGTGGTTTGCTAGCAAGAACTTCTCTCCTGGCTAATATATTCACTGTACAGTATCAAAGGGCAGCTCCCATCCATCTTATCAGTCTGGTGCTGAGGCAGGCAGATAACACAATTCTAAGATCTTGTTTAACTCCTGCTCCTCTGTATTCCATTTCCTTTTCTGCTGTGTTGTTTCCTATGTTGTTATGTCTGCAATAGACCCCATGGACTGCCTTGAGCTCATCTGAGGAGACATTTCTATGAATGATGGATGTTGGCCGTGTTAGTGCCATGATCCCTGCCTGGAACAGCGCTGCAGAAGATGGAGCAAGTAAATAACCTGAAAGTCTTTCTTTACCTGCACACTGTGGTCAGAAGGCTTTCACATGTCCACATTTGGGCTTGGGTTACAGCAAAGAGGTTATCTGGCTAGAAATTTAACCCCTGAGCCAAGCCCCCAAAGGGCTCATGAGCCCCTCACAGCTCTGACGGTCCTGCAAATGAGATTTTGAACTTTCAGGAAAAAGCCTTCAGCAGGAGCTTGCAGCAGAGGCTTTGGAGGCAGCTTTAAAGACTTGCCAGTAACAAGATAAAAGATCACAGATACTCTTACCTGGTTTATTTTCTCTATCCAACCCATCAGATGCTTGGATGGTACCCTGCTTTCTATAACCTTAACCTCAAGGGTGTTTTTCAGGAATCTAAACACAACACCATTTCAACTACTTCACCCCAGACCTTATTCCAGAGAAATCGTTTGTGATCTTTGGTATCTTATATTAAACAAGACTTCTAGGGCAGACCTTACCTTCCCTACCTTACCTTGAACTTCTATCTCAAGGGGACTCCTTCAGGAATCCTAAATTAAGGTCTGTGTTGGGAAGTAAAACTGTTCCACATGTGTGGGTCTTACTACAGCTGGAGTAAATGATGTTTAGTCGTGACTACCCAAGTTCCTAATTTCTTACTGTTCAGCTGTAGCCTGTTCACATCAAGCACCATGGACCTGTTTTGTTTTCCTCCAAACGTCTAAGCCAGCAAATTAAGCTGAATGCTGCCATTATGGCTTTGGTGTAAAAAGTAGATCAAAGAGTTTGGCTGCCATTGATTTGCTCCCACAGGCCTGGCCAGTAACTAACTGCAAGAATCATCTCGGAGAGTAGCCCAACATGCTGAGCTGATCTGGTGAACAAGGCTCCTTCTGCAGCTGGCAGCAGTCTGGAAAGCAGCCGAGATATCCAGGATCTGACAAATTGTCCAGTGAAATCTGGGCTAGATTTCAAAACCCTTGATAAGACATGACACAAAACCAATTTGGTATTCAAAAACATTCCAATAGCCCTTGTTGTTGGTCAGATTTCAAGCGAATTACAAGGCAAGCTAGCTGTTACAAAGTCTCAAAGGATAAAACAAAAACATTCATGTAGATGTAAACATATCCATAAGTAGGATCATAGCATAGTTTGGGTTGGGAGGGATCTTTAAAGGTCAGCCAGTCTAACCCCTCTGCAGTGAGTGGGGACATCCTCAACTACGTCAGGTTGATCAGAGTCCCATCCAATCTGACCATATAAATATGTACGTAAATGAAGTTCTAGCATGGCTGCAATGTGAGTCCATCCCACAGGCAGCTGCCCTCCCCAAACTGCTGCAGCATGGGTCACTCTTCCATGGGTCCTTCACAGACAGGCTGCTCCCCTGTGGGCTCCTCTCTCTTTGAGCCTCCCAGGGGGTCACAGCCTCCTCTCAGGCATCCACCTGCTCTGGTGTGGGTCTCCTCCATGGGCTGCAGGTGGATCTCTGCGTCCCTGTGGATCTCCACGGGCTGCAGGGGCACAGCTGCTTTACCATTGTCCTCACCACAGGCTGCAGAGGAATCTCAGCTCTGGCACCTGGAGCACCTCCTCCCCCTCCTTCTGCACTGCGCTTGGTGTCTGCAGAGCTGTTCCTCTCACATGTTCTCGCCCTGCTCTTCTCTGGCCACAATTACAACTGTGCAATCACTTTTTTTTTTCTTTTTGTAAAATATGCTATCACAGAGGTGTTACCACCAATTCTAATTGGCCCAGCCTTGGTCAGCAGCACTTCTGCCTCTGGGCTGCCAAGGACTGGCTCTGCTGGACATGCAGGAGCCTTTCATCAGCTTCTCCCAGAAGCCACCTCTGTAGCCCCCAGGCTACCAAAAGCTTGGCTGTGAAAACCCAATACAACACATGTATCTTTATAAAAAATTTTCCTATCAGACTCATAAACATAGACACACAGATCTTCATAAGGGCCAGCACCAATCTCTCCACACATATTTAGTTATGTATTGACTGATCAATACTCTGTCCATAGATAGATCTGGATCTAGACAGACAGAAATCACAGCCTAATTCCTATTTGTTTACGACTTCATTCTCTCCAGAGAGGGGCATTTTGACTTACAGATGATTGAATCTGGTTCCTGACACTCAATGTAGACTATTGATCTGGAGGTCAGGCCAGAGAGTCACAAGTCAGCTCTATTAGTAGCTTTGTAATAACATTGTATCACGTTCCCAAGCTTGCAGCTCCTTCCCAGGATGTGTTTGTTCTCATTCTTGACCCTTTTTATTTTGCCTGACTCTTGACTAACTCTTGCAGCCAGCTCATCTCTAATAAATTATGGAACTTCTCACATCTTCTTTCCTGCTCTTCTCTCTGAAATTCATCTTCTGGCTCCATTTGTGATGAAGCAAAAAAGTCTCCTTGGCTGTTACAATTCATTTTAAGGATTCTTTGTTATTACTGATGCCCCCGGTGAACTCCCACAGGGGCTTGAAGGAGATCTGGAGGAGAAAGTACAATAATATTTTTTTCTACTTCTGAAGGGCATCTGGCTTGTCTGCACAGAGGGATGCCAGGATTTTTGTCCTCCTTTTGCTTCAAACAAGGAGACATCTCCGGTGTTACCATCACAAGTTACAGCTATAGAAATAAAACACAAAATACTGAAGCCTGGATGAAAAATGTTTCCCCAGAACAGATCTAACACTATCAAAGACCATGATCTGACTTACAGCCCAAAAGGATGGCACACAAAGGTTTGTTCCAGAGCAAATTGTCTGTCCCTTTTATACCACAAAGAACCTGGTTTGATCCCAGCGTCACTGATTAGATCTGTGCTGTTGAAGTCCAAACACAAAGGCACTCTTACAGAGGATGGCTTGATTTAGCTACAACTGGAGTCCTGAAATAGTGAGATAATACCTTGGGAACGATGACGTCCACATGGGTGACCTGGTGGTGGCCACAGAGAACTGTAGATATTTGCTCCACCATTTTGCAAATTAAATTATTTATGTCCTAGCTGTTTTCAGCCCTGAAGAAGTCCACTGTTCCCCTGTCAGTGACTGCGTCTCCAGATCCCTTCATACAGTGAAACCAGCCTTGCTGTGGTGTGTGACTTTCTCGTGCTGTCACTACATTAGCAAGCAGGAGCACATCTGTAGGGCAAAGAAATCGGTAGTGAGGATGCAACATGCACACTATTTGCATTTCAGAGAACTGGCTTTGGACTAGCTTTAGTCTGATCCCATCAAGTCAGCATCCTTCAACAACTACAGCAAATTAGGCATGCTCCTAGAGTACATCTTCCCATGCTGATTCACTGAAAGGGATTCCAGGTGCATGTACTCTGAGACTGCTCTGGCTATGAACCAAAGAGCAGTGAATAAAAACGATCTGGATATTTGCCTCAAAACCACATTGCTGATCTCTCTGAAAAAGAAAGAGGGTGACATCTGAGAAAGGAAGAGACTGCTGACTGAAAAAGAAAGAGATACTGATGGAAAAAAATACCCTGAATGCAAAGACAGAGATTTTAGGATAACGTGTCACCTTATCTGCTGACTGGCAATAGCTCCTTAGGTTTGCACAAACCTTGGAGCGTGTTGCTTAGCCTTTCTGTGTTATGCTCT
The DNA here is from genome assembly GCA_013397115.1 of Edolisoma coerulescens. Lineage (NCBI taxonomy): Eukaryota > Metazoa > Chordata > Aves > Passeriformes > Campephagidae > Edolisoma > Edolisoma coerulescens. Next base: position 157,470 of record VWZW01004544.1, read on the forward strand.
CTCAATTGTACCTGGTTGTGAGGGTCGGGATATTCGTCCCTGTTCACACCCAGGGGAAAACAGCTGTGTGGAGCAGCTGACCCACGTGGGACATTGCTGGAAGCAGATCCCACAGCTGGAATATACCATAGCCCCGTATTCCAGCCAGGCCTCCATTGGGTACAAGCCTTGTCAAGAGGCCAAAGGCTGCTTTCTTCAATCAGATACTGTCACGTGGCAGTTTCATGCCACTGTTTTGAAGATGAACTATGTTAAACATAGCAGCCTTTCACTTTGAACTCTCATGGTAAAGATGCAGGCATTAAAAGTAAGACCAACTTCTGAGAACAGATGTCTTTTAAAAAAGGAATCAGTGAAAAGCATACCATAGTTTTGAACAACAAATGCTACCTGTGATTACATTGACCTAAAAATTTCAAAAAATACACAAATATATGAAATGTGTTAGTTGAAAGTGTTATTATTTGTATCTATATTTGTACAATTAAAGGAGTAATGTTCATCAAGTATATAGGAATGAAACCAGAGTTCAAGACCATCAATGATCTCTTGCTGCCCAGAACAAGAGATTCTCTGACATGCAATTAATCCTTGTCCTGCTTCCCACTGGCTACAAAGGAGAGAGTAGAATAACAAGTAGAATAAAATATTCTCTTTAGCTGATCTCAGAGTGAAACAAATAATTACATTTGAATAAGGTGAGCTAATTTTATAGTGCTTTTCAAAAGTACCTTAAGTAACCGTTGGGAAAAGAGTTTTTTAAACCACAACAGAATCCAAATGAACCTTCCTGAGTGTGGGGTCATATTAAAACCTTCAAATTCACCCTATTTTCATCAGACCTGTGCCAAGCATCTCAGCCAGCTTGTGCTTCTGCAGCAAAACTTCATGCTTCTCACAGCTCTGTCAAACTGTGCAGTGAAACCAGATGGAAGTCGGCAGTTCTGGACCCGGTCAGAAAGCTCATAGGATGCCTGTATCAGCAGTGACAGTGATGCAAGGCTCTGCTGGTTAAAGCCAGAGGGAAGTCCAGCATATAGATTGGTTCTGAAAAATTGCACTTGCCACTGACAGGAAATTCTTTCTATCAGGCAGCAAAACCATAATGGAGTAGATTTGTAAAGGAGCAGTATCAGTTGATGTCAGCTGAGGGTCTGGACATCATCACGTATTCTTTTTCTTTCCCCAGGAAGATTGCTCTGGGTCGCTGGATTATGTTGAATAGGCTGGTAATTTTTAGGGATATTTGAGCAAAACTGTTTCCTCTTCTTCTCTGAAATACATGTCTTGGAAACCTGCTTATACATGTACACACAGTTTCTCCCTGAACAGATGTTACTTTTCACAGAATTACAAGGCTATCATCTGTGATGAATACTAAGTAGTCTCAAGAAGTCTGTTCTCTGAGCTGGTACAAAACATAGAACCCAAAGGAAGGAAAGGAGGATCTGGCGAGGAAAATTACATCCTCACCAGACCAGATCCCAGTTCTGGCCTCAGATACTGAATTTCTCTTTGCAAACCTTTCATGCCTTCACAGTTCTTCATGTGCAGAATGAAATATTTCCCACAGGCTTACTTACATTTTATACTCTTGGTGTCAGTGCACGTCTTACCTACCATGTCTAGAACTGCAGTTACTCCTATTCTGAGATAAATAACGATATTTATTTCAGTTCAGTATTGCACTTCAGCACTTGTACAGAAAAACAGTCACTGACTCCTTCTCTGTTTGCTTTCCTGTGAGTTCATTAGATTTTCCCTTAAAAAGACTCAGGGAGTTTCTAAAAGCACTAGGTTTCAGAATGGATGGTATTTTCAAAGCTAAAAAAGATGTGCAAAGAAGAAAAGTTATGTTTATAGAAGAAACAAGTCAGTCAGAGATGGTATTCTGTGGTTTTGCCTGTGCAGAAGAAAAACCAAGTAAGACATGTCTTTATATGTCTTTTTTATAAGAAGGGCAGTAAGATATACCCTAAATAACATAATCCTAAAAGCATAAGGCCAATAATTTCTCTTTCCCTCTCATCTATATATTTTTTTGCCTAACAGAAAGAAAAGCTTGCTTGGTAGAGGGAAGCTGGGCATGGAAAGGTAGGAGAGCACTATCTGGGGAGATGGCAGACTCTCAATTCTTACTCAAAGCACAGGTAAATGGAATCAGCTCCAGAAAACACAAAGGATGTCTGGCAGTTGCCTGGCAGATTCTCAGCTCACTTGTAAAAGTAAATTCTTTTCTGTTAGAATGGGAAAGGATCTTTCTAAACACAAAGTGAATATAAACAGATATCTGTGAGCTTATCTGTGCAGTTGTTTTTTCCTGGTAATACTGGTCTAATGAGATGATTCATGTCAGACCAGGGTGGACATTCTGATTTTAGGTGAAGACTGGATCTTGTCAGAATAGCGTAAAGAATATGCAGCAATATACAGTAAAAAAGACAGGCCTTGATTCTAGACACAAAGTGTCCTCCTGGGAACTGCTGCTGGTTTAATTAAAGAGGTTCAAAGTCTCTCCCTTTCCCTTTCTATTATAACTATCCCATGTTGATAAGCCAAGTTTGAAGAGAGACTCCACTGATCTCTGCTGCATGACACTCGCCTTCACTTGAAAAGATGCCAACTCAGCTGACAAGTATTGTGACTGTAATGCAGTAAACATTAACTATTTCACTTCTTAACAAAGCACACAAGGAAATCAAAGGACCAGAGGGCCTGCAGAAATACTTCCCAGAATACAGAGCAAGCTTGGCTGCTGCTATGCATAAAATGAATATATTTAGGCCTACCTACAGTTAAACTGCGAGGAAGGCAGAGGGAGGGCAGCAAATGAAATAATTTTGATGGAAAGATTAGGGGTGGGCTCAGCTTTGAAATGCTGGAGGAATAATACTCTTGTTAACAGGTTTCTCTCTTGTCCCCAGAGAGACATCCTTCTTAGGATCTGGAAACAGGATGCTTCCACAGTCCTTCCAGAGCTATAGCACTGACTTGATGGATGGGCAAGGGTTGTTGGGATGTTTTTAATGAGCTATAATGGCTTTCTTCAGGGACTTTAAGAGATCAAGATGCTGAGGATAGTTTGTCTTAAAGTATGACAAGGGAAAAGAATGATAAAGGATACAGGGACAGGTAATCTGCTGAATTCATTGCACTGCACAGAAATTATGCCTTCACAAACTCGCCGTCTGTTGATGGAAAAGAGGTTTTAAAATGACAGAAGTAGGTAGTATTGACTGCTGTAGATGAACTATATTCTGTGGTTTTGGAGAAATTCTGGGAGAAGCCTTCTCTGAAAGGTTCAGAAAATAATTACTGCCTGCTTTTTGAGCATATAGTGATGTAAGAGCAAAGCTGGAAATCACCTCTGAAGAGGGGGATACATATAAAACATGCATCATCAGCTATATCTGAATATAGCCATCCTCCATCTCCAGCTTTCCAGAGCTACCACAGCACCCAACATGTTCTCCAAGGCAGAGAGGGTACCTGGCACACATAAATCCTCAGAAAATGGAGCAAATCCAGCCCACTGTGCTGTAAAAATTTCCCATGCAACTGTCAGAGAAGTACACATAGTCAGCAATGGGCCAAATTAACTCTGGTAACAATATCTCGTGCCTAATTGCTCCCATCAAGGCAGGGCTGGCCATTGTTCTTAGAGTTAAAAATTAAGAGTCTAGCTCCCATGACACGTGCCAGACCAGTAAAAATATCAACACAGTTCCTTACAGCATCTGTGAAAATCTAGAAACTTGGGATGGAAAAGGTCTATTGAGTCAGCTCAGTGTGTCTTGGTCCAAGATTGTTCCTAGTTCTTGCATATATATTCCTCACCACCCCAGGAAAGCAGGGCCACAGGTACCCATTTGCAGCAGGAGGCTGCAACAGCTCAGGGCTCCAGGTATGAGCTGGGGCACACAAAGCCTGGAAAGAGAAGCTTTACTGATAACCACAACCAAATTAAGCTAAACAGATGCACTCTTTTGGGGTTAGTTGTTTTAAACCTTTCTTTTAAATGAGACAGGACAAGGTTTATGCCTTTAAAATAAACTGAAATGAGCAGAATTTCTATCAGATAATCACAAGCTTTTCATATAAGATGCACTGGCAAACCCAGCTATAGTGCAGTGAAGCTCTCCCTCTGGCCAGGTCCTGAAAGACATTTTCTCTGAGAGCATTCAGAATCAAACATGCATTTAACTTTTCTTTCCTTTTCACACTCCATTTCTAGTGATTAATGCTCATGTTCTAGATGGATGAAAACTGAAACAGATGTTATCCACTCACAATGCCGTTCTGATAACCCTGAGCTAAAGACTGAAATCCTTAGCAGATTAGCAGCTGAAATAAAAAATGGAAAAGTGAAGTGGGGAGTACGGCTGAACAAACTCTTATACGTTTTATTTCTGTGGATAACAATGCACAGAGGCTGTGTAATCTCCACGCTAATCTGCCAGAGGAAAGATTAAATGGCAAAATTCCAGCACTGAAACCTGCAAGTCTCCTCTGCTCTACTCCCTCAGTGTGAACACCAAACTTTTTAGCAGAATGTCACTGTGTACACTCTATTGTGTTGTTAAAAATGTGAGTTTTCCAGCTCATTTTCTTCTTATTGAAACAAAATAACAGTTTTTCTTACACATTCCTATGAGCTTATGGTATTTCTGCCATTAAAAATACTTGCAGCCACTGTATGGGTCATCTGGTGCTGGGAAGGTTAGAAAAAATATTTGAATTTTCACTTAAGTGAAAATTAGAGTGGCTTTTATCAAATAAGAAGACAGACTTTTTAGTGACTTTGGGACATTTTTTAATACTCCTTCATTCAAACCTTGGAAGTCTGTTGGAGCAATGAACCTGACATAGCTCTGACAGGGAAAAATTTAGTCTCCCTCCTTTGTTCTTTACCTCAGAGAGCTACAATATATCAAAAAGCTGTGCTGTATTAATCTATAGGCAGGACAAACCAACTCAGCTGAGAACATGCTATTGGAAACTAGAGGAAAGGAGGAGATCTGCAACATCAGTACCCTGAAGAGAACTGGCTGGAAATGTACCAGTACGTAGCTGAACTTATCAGCTAGCCCACTCTTTTTTTTTTTTTTTTTTCCTAAGACCCTCCAATTACTTTCTTTAAAGCCCAGGAATGGGAACATGGATGCAATAATCTAGTCCATTATCCTGCCTCAGACAGTAGCAGATGTTTCTGGGGAAGGAACCAACAACCTGCCGTAGGCTGGTGTAGGATAATCTTACCCCCACATCAGATCAGATCACAGCCTGGTCTTCAGTAGTAAGAGACTGGCTTCAGTAAGAGACTGGCTAAAAGCAGAGCATTTAATATCCTTTTGAGAGGGTTTTCTACTCTGGCCATATCAATGATGAATTTCTTTCCAATACCCATCATGGAGGCGAGTATCCTTCGTGTATCTGCTTTATGTATCAGATCAAGTCTCCTAAGATGCTTAACATTGGAGAAAAGACTTAAAACAGTAACTCAAACTCCCTTTTCCAAATTAAGAGAAGGACACCCACCTTGCTGTGTTTAACTTGTTGTTCTTTGTGGAATTCACAGTACAAGCTCCTTGAGGCCTCTTACATCATTGCCAGATCTGTGCTACTTCTATGTCTATCGATAATGCATAATAAATCATAGCAAATCAATTGGAAGTCCCAGCTCTTCCTCCTATTCTTAAGAAAAGGCCTACAGGCCTAGACAACAAAATTATCTGAAATTGTGTTATTTAAAATTATGTAGTATTTATAATGTGATGTTGACACAACAGGTGTAGAGCCAAGAGCAAGAAGATGAACACGATCCTTTAACGGTATGTTATAAAAAAGCACCTCCAAACTCATGAACCCCTTCCCACCACCACCTCCCAAGAACGGTTTAGTTTTATGACAGAACATAGGATGACTTAGCTGAGGAATAACAGAGCATTGCAAGTTGCAGGGTATTTGTTCTGTGATGCAAAATTCTCCAGATCTTCAGCCCCCAGTAGGCACAGGAATGTGACTCCAAATTGCTTCTAACCTCCAGGCTCCACCTCCTGAGGCTGCAGTTAAGATCCCAGTTAAAACTATTACTAAACCTGCACCTTTCCTGGCTCTTCAGTGACACCTTCTGGGACAAAAATAGACCAAACCAATCTTAGTTTTTCTGCAGCTCTTTTTACGTATAAGTAGGAGTCAAGTGAGACTTTTGGAAGCTGGTTGTCGAGAAATGGTGAGCCCACAAAAAACGCTGTGCAAATACAGCTGCCTGCCCCCAGTGCCCTGAAAAGCAGGATTTCTGTGGAGGCTGGGCAGGAGATGAGTCCCAGATGGCCACAAATCTGTAAGCTTTCACTTCTCCCAACACGTATTTTGATTTCCTGAAGTTGCTAACCGAGGAGAAAAAAATCACACTTGAACAGCTGGATCCTCCCTGTAAGAGCAGTAAGGATGAAGGTGGAAGTTTACCTTACTTTGGAATATCTTATCTTTGGAATATCTTCCTTTTAGCGACAGTGATCTTATCTTTGAGGGCAGGTTTTAGATGTATCTGTGGTGGGACTCCAGGACACAACTCTTATTTCACTCTGGCAGCACTGTAAAGGGTGGACTGCAATTCCCACTCCCATGCATCCCCAGTCATAAAGGACAGGGGCACATAGGGGGGTTCCCTCAGCTGCAGGGGGAAAGACACCTTTTTATCCACTCCCAGGGGAACGTGCTGGGAAGATAAGCAGGCTTTGCTAGGTAGGGTATTATCTCACTGGATGGGCTGGAGCTTAGCTGAGGAAGTGAGCACGTTTAGCAAAGAGGTCTGATCTTGAGCACTCACATATACAACCCCAGAATTCAGTGTTACTGTGCAAACTTACTGCCACTCAGACAAGTAGAAATATCTCATTTTCCTCTGTGCATAGTCTATTGCAAATAGACTTTGATCACACTGTGCTCCACTGATGATCCATTTGGTACTTTTTGGTATTTCCATCCTGTCCCTGGCCTATTTATTAATTTATAGCTTTTTACTGTCCAATCAGGCATCTTGGGAAACAGTTCTTTATGTGTTTTGCAGCTACTGTTTTGCAAAGAGAACACAGAGTGAGTGAAAAAAAATACTTAAAATCTGAGATGGTCTTCAAGTTTGACACACAACATCCTTTTGTCTGACCTGAACTAAAAGTAAGCTAGAAGGGCATCCTCTCCACCCAGGGCAGCTGGCAGTAGTACTGCAGTGGTGACATGGATACTGTGCTCTGTGCCCAAAGGCAGGGGGTCAGCAATTACATCAGTGTGACCTGCTCCAGAGTGTAAGTTAAGCTGCTCTGTGTAACTCTTCCTGGACACTGGCTGCTTTCATCAGTGCACATTTTCCTGAAGTGGTAGGGTTTCTTTGTACGGGAGGTGGTTTCCTTGTACAGGAGGTGCATCTAACATGACATGTTGGAGCCTGGAGAATTTACTTGTAAATAGGGGGTGCTGAGAGCCACAGGTAAAGATGGCAGTGTGCAAGGTAGAAAATGTGATTTGTAACAAAAGCAGAGAGAAGTCACTCAGGTACCCTCTGGACCGGTGCATTAATGATCCATGTCCTCCTGCTGGAGGGATGCTAGTGTAATCCATGAATCATGCATAACTTCAAAAGAAAAGAGGATCGAAGAATTGCTGTGCTATTGGATCCCTTCATTTGTTCTCTGCAGGAGCCAAAAGCTGACCTCTGTGCCTCAGGGTTAAGTGCTCCTAAGTACGCTGCCACGAAGCTGAAAATAAAGGAGAATGTTCTCTCCATTTCTGTGCTCGCCCTGTGGCTCCAAAAGAGTCCACACCTCCATGTGCTTCTTTCCTGGCCACCTGGAGATCCAAGTGTCTAATTCCAGTGGGTAGGGTTGTATATCTGTTTTCACCATTGGATAAGTAAATTGCTTCATTCAGCATCAATTGATGCTTGCTCCTAAGCAGATGAGGTCTTGCTAAATACATGAGGCCAGATCTGGGAATTGTCCTCTTGGTTTGGACAGTGGAGAAAACATTGCCCTCAAAACTCCCCCACTTCCCTTTCAAACTAGAGTATTATCCCCCTCTTATAAATTCTCAAATACATATTCTGGGATAAGCCTGGATTTTTCTCTTAGGCAAATCTATATATCAAAGCCCACAGAGAGCTTTTTGGGTTCTTTCCGTATATTAGAGCTTATCTGCACATCTGAACACAATTTGCTCTCAACCCCTTTTTTCAGAGTTAAAAGACAAATACCACATAAATTGTAAACCTCTGCGATAACAAGAAGGCTCAGCAAGAAGATTTTCTGGCTTTTCTACTTTAAAGAGACAGGATCTTATGATTACTCTTCACTCACGATATTGAGGCAGCCTGACCCAAACTGAGGCCCCAACACGCTGCCTTGTTTCTCTAAAGACACAAACGAAAGCAGCTCATGAGAGTAGAAGGTTTCCAAGGCAAAACATTTTGATTTACATTTGACCTCTTTAAAAAATTGCTCTCAGCTGTCCTCAAGAACTTTGCACGTTTTCTCTACACAGCTCTTTTACTTGCAACCTTTGCCATAGGCTGCATCATGCTTCATACCCCTGGAAGCACTGATTCCCCAGGAGCTATGGGTCAGTGCTCCAGAGAAAGGGCTGGGGAGCACCTTCCCAGCCCACCACATTCTGGCTGCAGAGCCTCTTGTCCTGCACTTTGGTATCTCCACCTTCAAAACCAGGTAATGCTTTCTTTTTGCATGTGACTCAGAAGGGCCCTGTCTGATGGCTGGCCATACCTGTGCAGGAAGGAAATGCTTCTGGTCCCCAGGTGTAATTGTACCAAAGGTGAGCATCCTCTCTCCTGGGCACCCTGCACAAGCTGCCCAGGATGCCGTGTGCCTCTCTGCCCCACTTGCAGGGATGTGTCAGCCTTGGGAAGGCAAAATGTTGGCCCAGGCAAAGCCAAATTGAGCTACCTACACTCACTCAGGCCTCAGCGAAGCATGTGCCACTGGTGCACATAATTTGGCTATCAACACATGTTCTGGTGTGCTCACATTTTAGGCATGTCCATGTTTTAGGCACTCTTTGCACAAATATTAATGAGTAGCTCAAGGGCATGGCAGCAAAGGACCAGGGTAGAATTATAACCACACTTGGCATGATGTATCAAGAAACGTGCCAGAGGGCCTATTACGGATTTTGGGTTAGTATTTGCCATTGACTACCACCGCTCATCAGGAAAAGCAGTGTTTTTAATAAACTTTGAAATAAGGGATAGATGAATTGTTCCAACTGCAGAAATCTAGTCACTGAACTTCTTCTTGGACACAACTTATCTTTGTTTTCTCCATAGCTGTAGACTGTGAGGGACTGTAAGTTAACCTGCCACATGGAAAGACGTCCCACCTTATACAACAGCAGTAAGGCGTTATTTCCGAGCTTGGAGTAACCACGAAGTCAGATAAATCCTCAGCAAAGCACCATGCCTGGAAATGAAGAGAAAAATTGTTCCCTGGGCTTTGTTCAGGTGCTCTACAGCAAGTGCCAGCAAGAGGGCCTCTTCCCTCCAACAGCAACGGTGACTGCAGGGCTGGGATCCTAGGAACAAGAGTGTTAGGCAGGAACAGGCTGGAAACACCACCTAATTGTAGATGGTACCAGTTAGCCATGCCTTAACAGATGCCCCAGCCTGCCCACACTGGGTCAGGTCCTGGGGTTTGGAAAGCATTGGACCAGGAGAAGACAGGTAAAATGCTCCAATATTAGAGCATGCTGCAAAAGCCCAGCTGCTTTGGCCTTCTCTTGTTACTCCAGAGCTGTGAAGCAGAGGAGGAGGCTGCACTCCTAAAGGGGTGAGCAGAGAGTTCCCTGAGTTCTGGCAGGCTTGGTACATCCTGCAGAGGCTCTGGGACAGCAGCGAGTGCCCCATCATCATTAATCATGAGGCTGAAGGAACCCAAAGATCTAAAGCTTAATAGTCTCTGTTGACATCAGTCTTTCCAGAAGATAGAACAACAACAGAAAAAAGCTAAATAGAAGTTTTAGCAGCAAAACTGCTTTAACAGCTACTGTAGGCCTAGTGAGACTGCTAAGGAAAGATAGAAAGCATATGGACACTTGCCTTACTGGCATAAATTAGAGGACAACAGCACAGCTGCAGAAAACACCATTATTGAGTCTTTAAAAATTAAAAAAAAAAAAATTTTTAGTACAGAGATATGGAAAAAAGAGGAGGAGATAGGATACGGTATCTCAAAAGAAATAGATACCTGCCTTGTTTCATATGTATTTTTGGACTCAATTTTCCCCTTGCATAAATCAGTAGGAAAGTCATCTTCAGCAGCATGTTTAAGTACATAATTAGCTTTAAGTAGATGCTTCATCCTGATTTAATCACATTGTTGCATTTGTGCCTGAATCAAAATGCTCTTAAGAATCTTTAAACTAGGGTGGTATAAAAGACATGTAAGAGGTCAAAATCAGATACTCCAGGGTGGTAGGTAAATTGCTACTGTCAATGAGCTGTTAGAACAAATGGTGTTATCTTTTACAAGAAATTACACTGGGCTATGTTATGACAAAGAGAATTTGTCTTTTCACCCATTTCCTACTCTGTTTCCCATCAGCTGAAAATGACTCTGCTGGAGTCAGAGCCCAAAATAGAGTGAAAATTCTTAGGACAAAAGCTAAAATGCAGCAAACTTTTGTGCATTACATTTAAAAATACTTAATGAATTACACAAACTACTTCCACAAAGAAATGGAGCAGCTGGTAATTGCTAAAAGCTACTCAGGCTGACCTGGTATTCTCAGACTGTTACTCCATAATAGAGTGGATGTTGCATGTCTAAATAATAAATACTGCAATTCAGCAAAGTAGTTCAATGTGTTTTTCATTCTCATTTAAGAGAAGCTGAGATAAGACAACACTCCATTATGGGGTGGGTTATGCCTTAACATTGCTGATTTCAGTGAAGAGTAACACCCTAAATTCAGGGAGTTACAAGAACTGCAGCAACATCTAAGAAGTCCCCATTATAAAATAAAAGAGGAGGCCTATTTCACTAGTTTCATCTACTACACAAAACAGCACACTAACTCATTCCAACATCATAGATAGCAGAATAGATAATCAATCAATGTTTAAATTGCCCTGTAAGACAAGGACATAAAAAGATGCACAGCTTGTTTCAGAGCTAGTTTCTAATGGGATACTTACAGAATCAGCAAGCCAGAAATTTTCTTGGCAGCCCAGTGCTACGTATCTTCACCTTGTTTTCCCTTTGCCATTCTTCAGTCAAGAGAGTCAACTTGTGATTTTCCAATACAGAAAATCCCCTTGGAATTTTCTACAGGCGAAAAAACCCCTCACACACCAAAACCTTTCCCGTATTCAGGATCTACCTCTTTTTGAAAAGCTAAATAAAAGTCTCCTTACCCTTGACATCACTCAGGGAGGAAGGAAGGAAGGCTAATGTAAGCACCTCAGGCCCACGTTATTTTAAAAGCAATGCCAGCTTCACACACCTGGCTGATGCCACACTGGCTGAAGACCCACGTTGACCACAGTAGCTTCAAATCCCCCTGCACACGCTGTCTCATCTCCTGAGTCAAACTGGGCTCTGGGGAGGGCCTCCTTTTTGTTCTCTGTCTGTACTAGACTGTGAACCATGGAGCTGCTTGGTGTTAACCAGCCCAGCACAAACACACTTCCCAGAGCAGCAAACAACACCTCCCAGAGCAGCAAGCCCCTATTTGCCACTGCTGCCTGCACCCTCCACAAGCACCCATGGCAGGGCCTAGGACCAAAGTGCAGGATTAGGGGTGTGGAAGTGAAAGAGCCTTGGGAGATGAAAAGAAGTGAGAAGTTGCCATGGGTGGCTGTAGTCACCTTGGGTGAGCAAGGAGGATGCACACACCTTTGTAAGTTTGGGTGGTGTGCATGAGTGGCTAATAATGGAAACATAATTGTTAATAATTAACGGAAACAAGATAGTGATTAGTCCATGGCATTTGTCATTAAACCCTGATGAAATTCAGCATGTGCAACCATCTTGGTTAGTTGGCTACTATTAATAATGCATAACTAAACCACTCCAAAACACCACAGAAATGGGAAAATATCCTTTAGTTTTGTCCCACTCGTCATACTAGGGAAGAAAAATTTTGATAGGTATGGCATTGCACTGGGACTTTAGGAGTACAGATGGAAAGCCTACCTCTTTCTGGGAACTGTAAGCCTTCACATAGTAAAATCTTTGAAATAATCTCTGAGTACTTAGAGATTCAGGGCCTTGGACAGGCTTGTACCGCCCTGCTACATGAAGTCTGCTTTAGCACTACTTGATCCCCAGTTAGCTGGAATAAATCTACCTCAGGAGCATCAGCAATTTGAACTGATTTATTCCACCTCACTTTCTGTCATGAGGCAAGAGCCTCTGGCTCGAGCTAATATGTTACAGTGCCAGTTGAAATAAATGGGGCACATGTGCAAACACTCAGGCACTTCATTTATCCACCTGTAAAAAATTAGTTTGGCACTTATGGTTCAGTACTGGCACATGTGGAGTTGTTGAAGCTGAAAGGTTTCAATAAATGTGAGGGAAAACTGCCTGCAGGCTGCTGGCCTGTCTCCTCATCCCAAGAGGGAGGTAAAAAAAGCAAAGCCTTTTCTGGAACCTGTCTAGTCTAGTACAAAGCTCTGAAGAGAAACAGAATGAAAAACAGGATACAAGCCATCTGAGACACTCCAGAAATGCCTGGCACAAAGCCTGGACAAAGCTTTGCTCTCTGAAGCCTGCAGTGCAGCAGAGGATGCACTGGGAAGCCACTCTGGGGGCTATTGCTCACCCTGAGCTCAGTTCTCCCTTGGCAAAGTGGAAGAAAGAGTCCATCAAATTGTGTGCCTTTCTTATCTTTACTAGACATTTCTCTTGGGCATTAGCTCACCATGGTCACTATCACAGCTTACCTTAAGCCACCTTCTTTACAGAGATTTTGGCCGTCTCCTGTTTAGAGGTTCCCCACCTGACCTCCAGAAGATTTTGGGGGTGAGATTAAAAACCACAAGCAACCTGTGGAAGGTGCTACTTTTGTACATTAATTCTTCTAGCTTTTCTTCTAGGCACATCTTATAGAAATGCCTCATGCAGTGAAACACAGCCCTGCGTAAGGAACCCACACCTGGAAGCGTTCAGAGTGAGGACCCTGCTGGGAAGGCTTAAAGGGAGGATTTAGGAGATTTGTAAGCTTTGTGCCAGCCTTAGACCTGAGATAAATGTCTCTCCAGAATGCAGAGCTCTCTCATTTTTCCTGTAGCCCTTTTCTCCCTGAAAGAGCTTTTGACAGAGGGAACATTTTTCCAGCCTGAGATTGACTAGTACAAATAGAAACTAATGTAACTAAACCTTGGAATTGCAAAAAGAAAAGATAAATGAGACCCCAGTGCTACCAACAATACAATTAGATGGTTTTCACATGGGACTGTTAACAATAGATGCTTTTCAAGAATAAATCTTTATGCTTTCAAGACATATGTTTTTTCAATCACCGGCTCTTTTAAGAGGCTCAAGATAAATGAGTGCAAAGCAAATTAATGGAGAACATAACATCATCACTTAACATTCCTGATATTGATTCCATTTCATTAACTGGTAAGCACTTTATACTCTCACAAAGATATTTTTGTACCTCCTCAGGTATCTAATTACAAGAATAACAACAACTTTAAAGAATCTTCCCCTTGGAGCCTACCTCTAGATGTATTTTCAGAACTATACCTTTTTTTTCAGTCAGGATTATGTAGAAACTTTAGTAGTGAGAAGGGGATGTGCGTAGTTTTTTCTGCAGGCTTGAAGCATTTGATTTGCCTGTTAGAAACACCATCCGTAAAACCTGCAGTCCTCACCCTCCAGAAAGAGTGGCAGAGAAAGCCAATAGATGAGTCAGAATTTGAGTGCCCAAATCAGCAGCGGGTGTGTGCACATCACTGTGTCTCTTTGAGGGTTGGCTTGCTGTTTGTGGAAGCCATTCCAGGACAAAGCTTGAGCCTTTCTGAGTCATGTTGGCCATTTCACCAGGGTTACACCAGTACTGAGCTGTGTTTTAGCCAGAAGATGGTTGCCTTGCAGTACAACATACACCGGCAACACAGCTCTTCTGCCAGCCCAGCTGGAAAACAGGACACACTGGAATCATTCTCCACGGCTCTGTGACTTCTCTGGCACTCAGGGTACCCTCTGCAGAGCAATCTTGTGACTCTACATAGCCTTAGATTCCAACAAAGCATAAGGGGTTTCCCATGTAGAGCAGATGAATAAAAAAGAAGACTAAAAACCATGTCCCTGGCTAGACAAAATTACTCAGGTCTACAGGTAACTTCAAGTTAATAATGCCTGATAAGAAAGGATATACTGGTCAAGAAGATGTGGGGTATATTGAAATAAGACTTCNATTTGCAAAATCAACAGAAATTTTCAAGGTGTTTTGCTGATTTTCAAATGGCTTTTATAGCCCTGACTAGAATGGAAATGACAAAATAACTACAGGAAATCGCTTCTTTCTGCTGCTCTCCACAGCAAGTGTTTAAATGCACAGAAATTAGAACTTTTTTCAGAAACTGAAATCATCCAAGAATTTAAGGAAGTACAATATGTCTTAAAAGACTAAATCTGCTCCAGTATTTCCAAAGCAACATGCAAGGCCTGAGGTGTGTGACTCCTACTGGCACTAGGGAGAGTCACAGCATCACAGCACGGGTCTTTGAGATGAACATGTCTGAGACATGATTTCACTAAGCTTTAAACCAGCACTGCCCTGCAAGAGCTTACAGCTTCCTGGGAGTACAGAGGGGAAAGCAAACACACAAAACCAGCGAAGAGAAAATTCTCTGAATAGCAAAGGCAATGTGTAAGGGAAAGGTAAGCAGAAATGACAGTATTTTTTGCATTCATTGCCTAGAAAATTGGCAGTGATCAAGGCGAGGGCTTTTAAAGAATGGGTAATCTGAGTTCTTTCAAATTGAATTCACCTCTAGTATGAGCTGCAACTGTATCTACACACATTTTGACAGAGACAGACTAAGTTGAACCTTTTTTATAAACACCTAAGTGTATGTGGTAAAGAATAAACATTTTTTGAGAGAACTACAGGTATCTACAGTCGTATAGTCAGTAGTGTAAAAACCCCAGTTAATGCACAGCAACCCAAACATTCACAGATTAGTTGATTCTGTTTTCAAAAGGGCATCACTGGTGGCTATAATAATTTGCCCTCTGGAAATGCTCACTCAATGACTATTGGGAGATTCCTACCAACCAGAAGTCTAACTAAAGTTAGATTAAAAAGTCTCTCAGATAGTCTGACAAGGTAAAATAAGTTCCGTAGAGTTAAAAATTTGCCTGGAAGGCTTTTCTCAGATGGCATTTTAGAATTATTTTCATTAAAATGAAAATAATTTGTGTCATTTTATAATTGACTTCAATGGGAGTACATTCCCATTAATGCCAAACATTTTGAGAATGTTGTGTTTGTTATATTCAAGTGTAAAATCACTGATGCTTAAGGGAGTGCTATCAGAAAGAGAGCTGAACTCCCTCCAGTGATTTAATTTGGTCTGCAACAAATCTCACTAAAGGAGACAGTTATATCCTGGATATTAAGGCTTTCATGCAGAGGTTCACCAGATTTCACAACTCTACAAGAAGACCTTGTTTAACTGAAGGGATTTAAAGCAACTCCTCAAAAAGGGAGCATGCAGAAACTGGTTTGATTGCCTTTTTATACCAGCAAGGCACTAGACAACATTGCTTGGCACATTGCTACACAGACTGACAGCCAGCTGAGAAAGAGCTGGGCATGACCTGACTTTGTATTTCATTGGAAAATTGTCCTTCTTATACCAAAGGCTTCTTTACCATCCTAAAAACAATCACATCAAGGAGATAAAGCTGGCTTTTCCTATAACATACTGAAAAAAGATAAAGAAATTAGTTCTTGCCCCACTGTTGATTTACAGCAGAATTCAGTCTCTAAAACAGTAATCTCAGAAGACATGAGGACTTCCCAAAGGGAGTCATGGTAGAGTTTTTCCCTCTTCCCCATCCCACCTGCTCCAGAGCCAGCTCTTCAATCCTGCATAGGCACCAAGAAAAATCAGTGATAAAACTTCCTTGGCAGGATCCTCTCTTCTGTGAGTAGCCAATATCTCGGTTGCAATCTCAGGATTGCTGTGAATTGGGACCAGCTATGCTTGCATTCCCTCCACAGACTCTGCACAGGGCCATGGAGCAGATACTGTCACACCAGGGTTGAGATTACAGTCTACCACAATGAGTTTTTACTTTGTCAAGTAAACTATGACACTGACAAATATTATCTAATAAAAACATTTCTAGTGTGAGGCCAAAGAAGAGGGTTGCAAGTTTAAATGTCATGGCTAAGGGTACATTGTTCTTCAAAGCAGAGGGAATATGAGGTGAAAAGACGCTAAAAATCAAGCTGAAAAAATATTAGTGCTTCTAGGCATGTCCAGAAACAACTAAAGAGAGGATTGTGTTTTGTTTGATAGAAGGGCTCTGTTGCCCAAATTAAAAATAACTGAACTCCATTTCTCTGAATTTACTTCACTACATTGCTGGCTTTATCTATTCCTGGCTTAAATCCTGAAGTAATTGGAAATCATTTAAGTAGAATAATTCGTGCTTACAGCACTTGACAGTTCAGTGTGGTGAGTTTTATAAGAGTTTTTGCAAAAGGCTTACAGTAGGCCTAAATTTGCATATTTGGACCTTTACTGGGACCACTATCTGAGCCCAGAGTGGTGTATTCCCTCTGTGGACACCTCAGGAAGTCAAAACGGCAAAAAACTAGTGTGTGAGAACAGATGCTTGACATTCCTAGGCCAGGGGACAACCTGGCAAGCACAGCATTTCCAAGAAAAGGTTTAAACACTACCTTAGCAGCTGCAAGGGCTTTTGAAATCCTATCCTCTGGAAATCATAACCCTATTTCTTCTCAGCTTCTGGCAGAGCCCACACTCCTCTTGTTAATAAAGCAAAGCATCTCCAAGGGATTCACAACCACTGGAAAAAAGCCTGATGTAAAGTAGCAATTTAATTTATAGAGCTCCTGATGAAGGCATTTTACTTTGGGATACGACATGAAGCTGTCACTAACACGACAAAACACTTAACCATGAATATGATGTTTACAAAATTCCTTGACTACAAATACAGGAGAGCCAAGGCCATGAATAATTGTGCTCCTGACTGGAGCAATTGCCCAGTCCCAAAATTTGATACCTTTGGCCCTCCTGCTCCTTTTGCAGGATGTGCTGGCACTGCAAGCAGCCTTCCTTCCTGTGTCAGTCCCCTCCAGAGCGGAGCCTGGTTCCAATCCCACATTTGCTGAGGCATGGGGAAAGCAGCAGCTGCACACACCAAAAGGCCAAAAAACCCAGATCCAACTACTCTGGGCAGTCCTGGCAAGTTACCTCCTGGAAATCACTAGTAACCTACACAAAGATATATCCTGGCAAAATACAGCCTGTCATCTTTGAAAATAGCTCTTTTCACTGACTGCCACGCCTGGGGGCAATGAGCAGGTGCATGGAAAAGAAGTGAGAGACCCAACGGGCCTGAAACATGGTGAAATGCTGCCCCGGGAAGATACTCCAGACTGTTCAGTGGATTTTGGGTTCATGTTCAAAGTCCCCTAATTTACATAAATCCTGATCTTTCTGCAGTTCATGCTTGGTCATACTCAACTCTGCTAATATGAAGGATACAATTTTTTTCACATTGCGTTCTCAGTTCTGTAGCAGTTCTGGAGTCCAAGACTTCCCTTCAGCTTTCCATTCTTAATTCTATAAGATTATGGAACACTTGGAAAAATACTAGTTGTTTTATGCCAGAATAAATGAAGGTCACTAGCTATGAGGAGTCAACCTGTTATTAAATCTATTTGTGTTTTAAAAGAAGGATCCAGACATAAGAGTACACATATTTCAAGAGAAAATTAATAGTATACTTCTAATATTCTTTAGAACTCTATAAATTATGTATAGAGCCATTTTTGTGAGGCCAGAAAACATCATTGGTCGTAGTCTGGTTCTTTGTTTGGAACAAGGCAGAAAGTGTCACTGAACTCACTCATACATATGTATTTTGTATTTTTAAAAACCCATACATCATCTTTATTTAGCAATTGTAAGAGGTGAAGGGTCCCCCACGAGCACTGGTAAGTTGTTTCAGTGATGGATTAGCCTCCTTCATGTAAAGATTACGTTTATCTGCTTATCCTCCACCCCCAGTGCTGATACTCAGGCAGCAGAGCCTCTGATGTACTGTTGTCTCTGATAAGAGATCCTTGAGCAGGACGCAGAGCTGGGCAGAGCTGGGCGAGGTAGATCAAGCACAACCAGCATCACAGCCTCCAGATACTGTTCCCCACCTGACCACGTTGTTCTTGTAAGACAAGCTAACGTGGCCTGCATTTGGGGATGATCTAAGGCAGTTACACCGCTCCTGGTACCCAGAAACAGCCACAGGGAAGCAATTTGGGTGTTCCTACACAGCATCCTCTCATGGCAACATACACTGCCAATATGCACAGGCTGCAGTCAGGTGGCACAGGAAAGGAACTCCTCCCAGCACGTTGGCAGGAGGCAAGACAGCTCCCAAACTGCAGTCTGTGGTGAGAATATTCCAAAAACCAGGTGCACCTGACTTCTTTCCCCACAGCACAGCTCAGCTGGTTCGAATGCCTGAGGAGAACCCCCTCCTCCTCTTACATTACAGCACAGAGACGCGGCCATGTAGAAACACCTCATTTTCTTCCTGCACCCACCTCCAGCTGAGCCAGGCAGCCCTGGCCCAGAAACCACCTTCTGCTTCGTGCTGCCTCTGACCCACAAGTCATCTGCTGCCAGTGCTTTTGCTGCTTCCTTCCAGGTCACTGCCCTGCCTCTAAAAGCACATTCCCTCCACCTTCACAACCTTGACAGAGTCTGATTTAAAACAGCCGCTGTCAGTATTCACTGCTGGAAGGCTGACCCTCAGCTGACAGCAAAGCAGGCAGATCCTTCCTCCTCCCAGTTCCTGCTCTATGTATGTATTTGCAGCAATAATGAAAGCTCAGGCACCTTCCCCATCACCATTCAAGACATTACAGCAGCCACAGGAAAAAGCCTTTTCCTCCCTGATTCTGCTGCTCACTGAACATCTGCTCCCTGCCTGTCCTCGCTGGTGCCCAAATAGACTTCTGTAACAAAAGCCAATCAACCTCAGGTAGTTACTGGAGGAGTCAAAGAAGACATGATTTGGTTAGGTCACAGTCTGATTGCAGCTCTGAATCTGCCTAGATCCATCAAAACTCCTGATGAAGTCTTGTTCCCATCTGTTGAGTAGATTATAATAGCAAATGTCTTTCCAGCCAAGCATTTTTAGAGGAACATTTCTCTGCAGACCCTTTCAAGTGAAGAGCCCTCTGACATCTCTTTGCTCAGGAGGGTCTGAACATACACTGCACCCTTTTGTGTTGCACCTGACTGATCCTTGTGCATGCAAAACCAGTCATCCTCTCTTCAGGGGAGTGCTATTTTCTTCTCTTTTCCAGAGATTCTGGGGATGTGATCCAGCTGATACACAGCTGATATGGGACTCTCGCTGGAGATACAAAAACACATCTCCAGTCATTTCAGCTCTGGCAGCTCAGATAAATCTTACTCTGCATCCAGCCATGGCCAGGACAGAAATGCCCTTTTTCAAAGGAAGCTGGTGAGCTTGGCAAACCACATCCTCTGCACCACGAGGGACAGGGGATGAACAAATCCCAGGCTGGCAGAACAAGGAGCATCAAAGTAGAAATCTGCAACAAACATATCCTGCCAGTGATTTTTTGATGGGGGAACTCAGGGCCAAGCTGGACAGGCTTGCCTCAGCCTTCCACTGCAGTCTGGGCAGCCTGTCACACCTCCAGGTGATATATTCTCAGCACTGGCCCTTGATCAGACTTCTCTGTCATTTCCCTGGGCCAGCACTCTAACATCTGACCAGAAATGCCTCCTTTGCCACATGGAAATGACTGCTAACATACACAGAGTTAGTCTTCTATATTTGCTATTTATGGTTAAGGAAATGAGGAAAAAAAATGGATGGTTTTTACATATATTGTCAAATTAAAAATGTCTTTTCTTTCTTATGGGGAGGGAAGGGACAATCCATATTTAATGCTACATTGTTTCCCTTATGAAACCCCATTTTATTCTTGTGTAATTTTGTGAAAGAAAATTGGTTAAAATTCCAAATAGCCCAATTCTCTGCTGCAGAAAAATGGCAACTAACTTCTCTGCGATCACCATGTATTTACTTACAGTTGAATGAAGCTGAAATGGCACTTGTCCTTGCAAGTGACCAAGAGATGTCATTGATACCTTCCACGGGGCTGGGTACCCACTGGCTGGTGAACTCAGCTGGCTTAGGCAGCGCCCACCAAATGGTGCCAGGCAACGTCCTGCACCTTGGTCTGAGGTTGCCTTTTTCAAAGCTTTAGATATTGCTCTTATTTTGAGGACAAGGACAGCTTGCCTCTGCTTGCCTCAGAGCTAGCAGGCCAGAATGACCTCAAGGATGCTCTTAAGACTTGTTTCTTTTCTTTTAAGTGAAGTGGCCCTGCAAATGGCTTATTAAAGTGACATCAATTTAGGAGTGGTTTTTTGCAGTAGAACTTTGTATTTCAGTTTCCCGTGTGGGGTTATACATTTCTGTTTTGTGCTCGGGGAGGAGGAGGCAGTTAAAAAAAAAAAGAAAGAGGAGTGAACTGAATATTCATGAGCGGGATTAAGTAACATCCTTCTCCTGAAGCAATGAAACCAAACAATTTTTAATGGAATTTGACTTCATCTCATGTAATCTCAATAATCTACTATACAATGATATTTTCTTTTAAAAAATGCAAGATATTTCATTTAAAAAAAACCCCTTTTCTTAGTTTTTCCTCAATTTGTTTTACTCTTTCTGGTAGCCAAATAAATTAATTTCAATAAAGCAGTAATATATCAAATCTCAGTAATAAAGATATTCCAGTATTGGAGGAAGATTAGTTTCAATTTTTTTTAGGAGTTTGAGTTTGTTAAAAAGACAATTCTGCCCTGGGAAATTTGGCAACCTATCTTTGAGCAGAGGGATTACAATATTACAAACAGATTATGTTTGCTTTGCTGGCCACACTGACGATGTCTCCACAAATTTGCTTTGCTGAAAGCAAATGTAAGGTACACAAAAGGGACGACACTCCTTTCCTGGTTAACTACCACAGCCACATCTGCATCTCCTTCTCTCTAAACACTGCAGACAAGGAATCCTGCCAGCAGGAGTCAACAAGTCTAGAAAGATTCTGTGTATTGATGCAGCACCTCCTTATGCTCCCACAGACCACCTAATTGCTCTTGTATTTCCGTACATCTCTCCTCCAGTGTATCCACTGACTCCCTCCTATATCCACCAACCACCAGAGGCTCTGGAGGATCATGAACTTGGTGATTCCAAGCAAAATCATGCCAACCACCTCATGCATGCCACAGCCTTCCTCTCAAACTTGTCATAACCTGTTTCCTTTTGAGAGCTGTCCCCCTCCGCTGAATTTTGCTGAAATGTTAGTGCTCCATGGACAGCAGAATCACAGAATGGTTGAGGTCAGAAGGGACCTCTGGAGGTCATCCAGAGCCCCAGTCATACCCTGCCATGGTTCTACAAGCAGCTGGAGGGTCCCTGCAGCCATGGACAAAGGAAGCTCTCCACCAGCCACCTTCTTTGGTGTGCAACTTAGCATAAGTTTTCCAATTCATGAACCCATTGGCTGGTTTGTGCTGTCTTCTTAGGAAACCTTCCAGGGCTTTTCCTTTTGCATAAGGATTGCATAAGCTTCAACTTCCTAGGAAACTGGGCTAAAAAAAAATTCAAAGCATATTAAGTGTCACAGCTAAGATTAGAGCCTGCAGGCAGGGATATGTAAACCAAATGTGTGCTATGAAGGAAGCAGCAGTGTAATTGAACGCAACTGGCTCCTTGTGAGCTCCTGAGAATCTCTCACATCTAAATTTCAGACCTCTGATGGACTCTCTAAGATGCAGGAATGAACAAATCTTAGGCTTAGCATGAGAAGAGACTGACCCTGGGCACAGAAGAACTGAAGGATTTGCTTTGATTTAAGGCACCAACTATCACGTCCTGTGATAATGAATTTCATTAACAGGCCTGATATCAAACTCTCATTACTAAAGGAAAGTGTCAGAAACAGCAGAAATTGCTCTCATTACGCATCTGCTCCACCTAGACCAATAAATGCTCTGCTCCCATGCTGGCAGGACTGCCAGTGTCAGGAGAGCAGCTGCACCACTCGCTGTGCTGGCAAAATGAGCTTCCTTACAGACCAGCAAAGGCAACGTACTGTGAGGCTGTGTGTGAGGACCTGCGCTTTTAAGGACAAGGAACAAACTGCATGGCAGCCAGCTGACCTACATTTACAGCTGAAGATGTAAAGCTGACCCACAGGGACTTCTGTCTAACCTACAAACACAGAAGGAGTGCTACTCAAGCGGACCATGTCTTTTAAAATTATAAACTGAGCAGGAGCAGCAGCATGGAGACAGGCTTTTCCTGCTGCCACGTGTAAGAAGCAAATCAGTTCAATATACCATGATAAGCCACTGCCAGCAGGGAAGCACATCCCAGGATAACTCCTACTGCCTCAATATGCCTTGCTGCAGTGAGGAAAGCAGTTTTGCTATGTGTGGCAAACAGAGCGAGCAGTGAGATGGCAGCCTGGGCTAAGCTGGGCAAACCAGGCCCTGGGGTCCCATTGCAGACAGTACAGCTGCAGCAGAGCCAGTGCTGCTGTGCTGTCCCTGCTGCCAAGCTCATGGCATCAAAGCTCACACAAGGAGCAACACCGAGCCACAAACACAGCTCGCCACGTGAGCAAGGATAACCTCCAAAAAACAAAGGGGACAAACAGTGCATTGTAGGGTTGATAGACCATAAAGAGAGAAGAGGAAGAGAGAGAGGCACAACCTTCCCCAGGCACAGTGGTGATAATTGCATCAGCATAAGAGAATCACACACACTTGGGACCAGATTTCTAACCCCCACCAAACAAAGCAGCTCTGTTGAGATCAGTGCAGTGCTGCTCCACACTGTATGAGGAGCTCCCCATTGGCATAAATCACCCTTTATAAAAACAGGCTCGCAGTTAATTTGCTGAGTCCTCCCCCCAAAACCCTGATTTTTCTTGAACAGAGCATTCCCTGTCCCTCTGTGGAGCTGCAAGGTCACATGACAGCTGAAGAGTACATGAGCCCTTTTTCTACTGCTACAGTGCTAAAGGGAAGATGTAAAAGAAAACTGAAAGTTACTACAAGACAAAATTGCATGTACTAAGCCCACCTCACAAAGACAGACTGTAAGTGCTAATTAAGCTACCTTGTCTATAGTTAAATTACATCACACCGTTTCATCCCTGAATGACAGTTCTATACTTTGGAATTTTATGAGACAAAACCAGAGCAAGGTTCTGCTGGGCTCTGTAAATGTATGTAAATAACCACAGAAGGAAACGATCATTAATAAAGCCTGGATAGAAAGACATCTCCCAGATTACTCAGTATTAATTTCCTTTTAGTTTCATTTTGCAGAAATCTAACCATCATTTATCAAAACTTCACACAGACTTTTCCTGCGACCAAGCAAATGCCTGGTGCAGATGCAATAACCTCGGAGCCAGTGCAGCTTAACTGCAGCACGAAGCAGGGACTGACTGCTGAGACACAGCCGCGTGTCTTACCTGCAACTCAGAGCTTGTGTTGGTGCAAGTTGCTGCAGTGGGTGTCTATATTTATCACACACTTGGCTGGGTCATGTTTGTTACCTTGGTTCTCGGGTAGAAGTCACCTCCATACAGGGTCTTCATGGCATTTCTGTGACACCCTGATGGGAAGTGTGATGCTCGTATATTGGAGCCAACATGAGACATAAACTTGAACACAAACTATTAATGTTTTCATGCATCATCTCTTTGTCCTTCCACCCAGCCAGAGCCTTGTACCATAAAAGGGGGGTAAGAAGTTGACTAAATACTTCCTTTTTTTTTTTTAATGTGAAACTTTGGTGTCCACCATATTAAACAAGGGCAAGAGGAATGAGGTTTGGTTTGCAAACCAAGTAGGACCATTTAATATAAAAACCTAATCTGCTGTGATAGAACTTCTTGAGGAAATTCTTGTTTCCTGTATCATGGATTCTGGAAAATAATTCAAGTCACAGAATCATAGAATATCCTGAGTTGCAAGGGATCCACAAAGATTATTGAGTCCAGCTCCTGGCACTGCACAGGCCAAGTGCTCACTGTTCCTTTCCTGAGACAAGTGCATTTTCCTCCCGTGCTTATTTTCAAGCATAATCTTTTATATTACAAAGGTTGAGGCATTTACCCGTGACTGTCCCTGACAAATCTTATCAGTTCAGCAAGTCAATTCCAAATTTTACTCCTCACAGATAACATTTCAGCAAGTTCATGATCAGCAATGCTTTGTGGCCAAAGTTAGGCCCTTTTTACTTGTAGGAAATAAAGACATTTCTATTCATTCAAGGAAGATGGACGAGAAGAACATTTCAAAAGTGATTACAGGATTCAACATCATAAGCCCCTAAACCACTTTTAAAAGCGAGGAGGTCAGAGGCTTTAAAGATGCTTTTGAAAACTTTTAAACATTTTACCCTAATCTTGAGCTACAGCAATTTACAAGAACCTGAGGAGATGATAGATCATTCCACAGTAAGGAACAGCCTGTCAGACATCATTTTTGTTAGCAACCATCTCCTCTAAGGACAGAGGTAGTGACCAGCATATATTCCACATGGCAAATTACATATTCCCTAAAACCTATACTAGTCATCTGGATTTATGAAACATTGCAGAACTCTCTCAAAGGAAACCAAAATAACAAGTATATAATCTCTCTGTAGTCCAGGCTGAAAATTACATCACATAGAGCATTTTCCTCAAAAATCCTTCCTAAGAAGTCAGCTGGAAAGAGAAGCCAGGTATGTTGGGGAAACATTATATATATTAGCGCTACAGCACTGGCTGAAAGGTCACATTCCTCCTTGTTTTCAGTGTCTTATAGCTGAGTTCCATGAAGCAGAAAATTAAAAGATTACACAATCTTTTAAAGTTGCCCCTCCTCATTTCAGTCACCTATGTGGAGAACAATTTTTTCAACTTTGTGCCTTGTACTAGCTCTCTGTGTGAGAGCCTATTTTAGCCTAGATTCCCACAAATCGCCACATTTTAAGGGTCTCTTCATCAAAGGAGCAATGCCCATCTGGACACACTTAGCCAGCCACATTTCATCACACACACAACATGACGCTTGGTTACAGAAATGCACCATCTGCTTTGGGGTTTAAGCTTTCATATTGTGCCCATCTTTCACAAAAGATTAAGGGGACACAAATCTTTGCTTATCTGGGGTCATGGGTTGAGTGAGTCTGTGCAGTTTTGCCATTTGCTACTGCCAAACCAGAAGCTGAAACTACTCTGGGGGTGCTGACAGTGTTGCAGTTAAAAGTGGCCACAGGTTGCTGTCTTACTGATGGAACTTTCCCAAGGAGAGTCCAACAGGCTTTCCCTTCCCCCTCCTTCCGTCCTGCATCTCCTTATCCCTGGGAGGTTCACACGAAAACTGTGAGGGAGGAAACCTCTTGTGTTTGGGGAAGTAGAAGTGTACATCCACACATGCTTTGTAAACACTTCAGTTGACATTAAAGGCACGAGCTGTGCATAATCCTTATCATTTTTTGGTAGGAGCACCCAGAAAGGTCCCAAACACTGGCTGCCCACTAAGATCAAAGTGGCTACAAGAGCTACACCATAAGGGAGGACATGAACTGCTCTGGAGAGATCCTATCACCCATCCATCTGTTGTGACTGTGGGTACTGTGGGTGTAGAAACAGGGAGACTCATTGTTGCCTAGCTCCTGTTTTCTCCTAGACTGCAGTGCTCTGCAGATAATAATGAGCAAACTTCAGCAAGCTTTGCTTTCCAAGATGGTATTTCCATGGAGATATTCCTGAATGTCTCCAGCTGGTGTCCTGGCTGCAGATTTCAGTTTTGCTTCTAAAAGGTACGATAAATAATGTGATTAAAAGCAAATAGGTTGTCTTTATTCCAAGGGATGTGTGTATCAGGCTGGTGGGTTTTTTGGTGATGTGTATTTTTCATACACAAAGAATTCTAATTTTGGTTTGGTTTGCTTTCTGAATTTCTCCTCTGGTTAGTTTTTGTCTGTCCATGCATGCCAGGCATCCTGGAATCTGGATGGTGCACCACGGAAAGACCCTTCCTGTTCTTATCCAGTGTGATTTGGAGTGTGAGGAGGTTGCTGGCTCTGCTGCTGAGGTGGGTGCAGCATGCTCCAAGCCTTCAGACTGGAAAACTCTGAGCCACCTAAGGTACCTTCTCCCAGTAGGATCCATTCCCTTACTCAAGACAGTATTTTGCTCTGAAAGCCCAAATCAAATGTTAGGTTCTGTATTCCCTGAAAATAAATGCCTTACTGTTGCAGAAGCTGCAGAGCATGTGATCAAAGGATGCCATATGGGCCATTTATTAACAATGAAAAATGAACACACCATTTGTCAGGCTGTAATTGAAACGGAAGAACAATTCCAGTTTTCACTCCCACTGTTGATCTGGTTATCTGTACCACAGAGCATAAACAGTTTCTTGCCTTATTACTCCTAGCATGAATGCATTGCACATTAGGTTTACACGTGGATATTGATAGTAAATATTTCATGTTATGACTCAATAATATGCTGGTACATATGTAAGCATATTGCCTACCAGCTTCCTACTTACATACATGTTAATGGAATTATGTTTATATACATATACAGAAATACAAATTCACATCCAAGCTAACCAACAAACCCAACAAAGATAAAAATAAAATCACTGCAGACAGTTTACATGTCATTCTGAATTCCAAGTGTTTTAAAATACTACTGCAATTTGCAAGCCCACATTCTAAACGAACATGCTGTAAGAGCATTGCATAGAAGCTATTTTAAACTGTCAAAATACAAATCAATGTATTTCCACTTACTTAACTCAGGTCTTAAGCTAAAACCAAAACATTTCCAGATAAATGCTTTATAAAGTCAAAGAAGCAAAGTTTTCTCTTGGATTCATTTCTACAGAATCGCCAAATATAATCATTAACAAAGATCACAAGCTTTATGATATTTTTAGTCGCCTCCTCTTTCTACTTTTCTCCATTTTCTCCCTTCAAGGCAAAATGGCTAGAAATGCCCTTATCTTTTATCTACTCCAAGAAAACTGAGAAACTTGTAACATTTACAAGGCTGAGGGAGGCAATTAGGGTGCAAAGCACCACACCAGAGGATTGACAGCAGAACAGGAAAAAATCTGCTGTTCTGTTTTGAGGCTGGCTGCAGTCATAGCCTGCTATAAACTGAGGGGCAGGCCAGAAAAAGGCAATTCATCCCATGTGACTGATCCTCATACCCTACCCTGCCACAGGGCACACCCTTGCTTCCCTGGGACTGCTCACAGAGACCACCAACACAGCTCAGGCACAAGGAGCACTCCTTGGGTATCCATTCTACCAGTGCCCAAAGTGAGGCCACCTCTACCTTTGGCTTGATAGTGACAGAAGTCACCAACATTTTGCATGTTGTGACATATTGAGTGATGGCAAAGGCTGAAAAAACAAGTAAGCAGCCTGTATTCAGCTCTTTCAGGGTTACTATTTTGCTGGAACACACCAGCAGCATATCAGTAATAGGGTTTCAAAAAGCCCTTCAAAGAATCAAGAGGATCACTCATTCCTCTCCAAATAAATTGCAGCCTCCTAGTGGCAAAGCTCCATTTCTACCATGGGTTACCTTCAGTGCTTCTCATTTAAACCTAAAACCAGCAAAATTCACATCTTCGCGCACAGTTTCCTCCCCTTTTTTCTTCCTTTCCAGTCTTACAACTATAACAGCCGCAGATTGCAACTTCACAGATGCATGTCTGACATTAATACAAAAAACTCTCCAGGAGGACGAACAGATACCGAGCTGGTATGTCAATACTATGTTTTTCACATTTGTTAAACTTACATCTTAACCTGAAATAAGCTCTAATTCAGATTCCACAAGAAAATCCCAGGAAATCACAAACACATCTATAAAACTAGGTATAAAACAGCCTCATCTGCCATATAATGACGGAGCCTGTGATTTCTAGAAAGGCTGTTTGAAATCCAGTGAGTATGAATGTCAGCTTCCCATGGCTCACTTGGAAGCCTCAGCCAGCAGGAACAGGAGCAGGAATGGTGCAGAAACACAGGAACAAGCAAAAATGTCATTTAGACTATTTACAGGGACAAATAAATGTTTAGAAGACACAGAACCAAAGTTTGTCAATGCTACCTGGCACAATTGCACAAAAGTCGTACTAAACCATATTTGCTGCATCACTTCTCATTAATAGAAGGTCTTACTTCATTCTTATAACCACAGCTGATAACAGGGCCACATGACCTCATGGACTGCCATTCCACTTGTCATGGGAGCCAGTTCAACAAGTTATCTCCTTCTGAGCTGAAATACAGATGGAGTTGCACCAAGTGAGACCTCTCCTCCCCTCTTGGACATAATGGGGAGAGTCCTCCTTACAACTACAGCTGCAGATCAGTGTTCATGTCTCTCCTCCACCTACAAACTTGGTCCTCCCACTCTGTCCTCTTCCCAGAGTAGTCAAAAGGTAACTTCAACACAGTTTGGGAAGGCAGCTGCTGTGCAGGTTGTTCCAAGAGGCTACAGCCAGCCCCATGCCGTTTGTTTCTGTCTCCCTAAGGAACCCACTGCATTCCCAGGCCAGTGTGGTACTGCAAAGCTATTCCAGCCAAGGCAAATCATGAAGCTGCTCAGGTTCCCCCTTGGCCCTCAGGAAGAAGAATGAAGAGAAGCATCATTGCCTTCAACAGTTGTGCTGCGCACAGCCCAAGAGTATGGGAAGTTCTAGCTCAGGAAATCTATGGGGACTGTATATAGCTTTACTCAGCTTTCATGTAATACTTTCTCTTACCTCTGAGGAAGCTATATTGTCCCTGCACTATGTTCAGCAGGGATCTGTTCACAGAAAACACTGACACCCCACTTCCTGCACCACCTCTCCTAACAAAAAAAACCTATGAAATATTAGAGAGAGGTATTTTGAACAAGTACAGTGATAAAATGTTGTTTCCCAAAGCTGTCAAAAATACCCATTTTCAAACTCCACTCCGAGTATCAGGGGCACTGCAGGTTGTTAGAGTGAAACTCAGGTTATTTAGCATCATTTTTGAAGCAGCAGGTATGATGCACTCCCGGGATTAGCTGCATTTTTGTATATTATAGGACTGCTGCAGTCTAAAAAGCTGCATTCCTTCATTCTGTTCCAGTGCTGCTGCTCAATCATCAATTCCTTAGTTAGCAATATTTTTGGGGGCTCTTCAGAAATGTTTATCTGGAGAGCTGGTTGCAACTGATGTAGGTGCAATGCAGTATCCTGCCACTTTGAGCACCACATACTTTGGGGGCTACATTAAAAACATTCTCTTCCTTTGCTCTGCCCTATTTTTGCTCTGTTGCAAAGCGCAACTTGCATAACGATCCATAGCATCAAACTTCACAGAAGTTACCCTTAAAAAAGAAAGGGCAAGATTAATCAGCAATTTTTAGAAGACTTGAGCAAATATTAGCAAGCAGCTCTGGTATTTTGAGTTTCCACTAGCAAAATAATAAAACCAAAGAAAACATTTTAACATCAACATCTTGCAGCTGCCTTTTGCTCTCTCATGGCTAAAAGCTTAAATCAATGTGTTGCAGCACAGGAAATAACCAGAGTAGGACACAAATGCAGTGTTTCAACTTAGATCATTGCAACAGTTAATCGAGCATTTTGTGACAGCAAGCCATTTACCAAGTACATTTTCACATAATTAAGCAGCAAACGAGACACAGTCCACAAGAGCTGCACATTTAATTGTGTCAGCAATTAGATCATAAAGCACTTTACGCATATAGACGTGGCTGTACGGACCAGTCTTTCTTTACTCACCGTGCAGCAAGGCATGGGTGCTACGTTGGTCTCAAAACAATTGCTTTAGAGCCCCAGGCAGAGCAACCTTCCTCTCACTCTCATCTCGGGCAAGTCAGTGTTTCTGGAAGGTGGCCAGGCAAGATCAGATTCATCAGCCAATAAAATTGTCTAAAGCTGCCGTTCCACAGGAGACCGTTCCTCCGGCTGCAGCCTCAGGAACAGCCAATAAAGGAGAAAATCAGCATCAGAGTGCAGGCGAGCGTTTTGCCCCATCCTAAGGGTCTGCTCTCCAAAAATCCAGCTTCCCCCTGCCTGTGCTGCTGTATACGGCCATCCTGCATGAAAAACAACTTGCACTTGGCTTGCCTGGCTAAAATAGGTGCATAGCTATTCTGAACACTGACAAGGGTAAAGGAATCATTCAGGCAGGTGTCTCATGAGCTGGGAAGCAATACAGTGACATTCAGAGCCATGGATTCATGCTGCATGAGGGGTACCACAGCAGACCTAACTTTTTGTGGGGCGCTGGGAATTACTGCTCACACAATATACTTCACTCGAGGACAGAGCTCATGGTGGGCAATGTGGAGACTGTGAAAACCTTACCCCTATTTTATCTTCCAGAGCTGGACCTGCTGCAGTGGCTGCAGGAAGCCATCCTGTCCTCAGCCCCACGTGTTTGTCCTGGACTTCATTGCCATTCAAAGGAGCCCTTGATTTCACCCTGCCAGTCCTACAGCAGCAGCAAAATATCCCAGTGTGCAACAAGGCTTCTCAGAGGTGGCAGTCAAAGCTCTCTGACATCCAGGGATCCTTAGGGCTTGCCTTTCCTTGGAAAAACTAAAAAAAAAGGCAGTCAAAAAAAACCCCAGTCTTACTACATGTTATCTAACCAACAGTAAATCCTACAGCTGACAAGGCATTTGTGGCAGTTATGCATGTTAGCAGGTCAAGAAAGGCCTGTGGAGGTCTTACTTGTAAATTAACAATCTGAAGAAGACCAGGCCTATGTGTCATCGGTCTGAACACATATATTTTGACAGCAGATGACACGTTTTGCCACAAAATCTTAGCAGAGAAAACGCACAGGTGGTCTATTCTACTGCCTTGCTGGCATTTACCTCTCCCAACCTCTCTGAGGTAAAAACTATTTGGATTTGTTTCCACAGAATTTTGCACCAAGGTGCTTTATCTGCAAAACTGAGTTGCCACCCAATCTGAGGGCAGCCCTGGTGAAATCCCACGTTTCCAGCAACATTTCTTTCAGTCTCCTGGCACAAATGAAAAGCAAATACCATCCAATCTTCATCAGTAACATTACATACCCTCACCTACATTATTGGAGGACAAAGCTGTCTGTAGTGCAGACAGCCCTTTGGAGGGTTAAGACTTTGCAAAAAGCTACACCACACCTTGAAATGGGAAGGATTCTTAATGAAAAAGCAAATGGTAAGGAAAAAAAGATTAGAATACGAAGGCTGGAAATTAAAATAGATTAGATATTAGAAAAGGGTCAGCAAGATTGTCATTAACAATAACTGGTTTTTGTTTTCACGTGCCATTGCCTTTAATCTCCTGGTTTATATGGATATATTTTTACATATTTATGCAAAACCTCTGCTCTCTTTTTACATATTTATGTGAAACCTCTCCTTTCATGATGGTACTACAGCTCTTTGGAGGACAACAAGCCGAAGATGTTTCCCCCAGAGCTCTGAAGGCAGCGTTACACTGGAGGAGCTGGAAAAGAGGCTCCTCAAGAGCCACAGTATGCTAAAATCAGGCAGCACAGAGGCACAGCCTAACCAAATTCAGCAGCCTGGACTTGGTACTCTGATCCCAAAAAGCTACATGTGCAAGCATTTGTGATCTGGATTTTCCTTTGATATAAATTGGCATAGACCCATGTCAATTCACAGAGCCTTTCCTTCCAGCTGGGGATCTTGTGCTATCTCTGGAAAACACAGGGTTCCATTTGGAGCCATGGTATGCTGCCATATCACCCATTCAAGGGCAGTGCTGGGCAGGGAGCACACACCAACCTGAAGGCAAGTACCTGCTGAGGGCTCCCTCAAATATGGTCTTGGGGCTTGGAAAGAGGCTTGTCAAGTAGTAAATGCAGAAAACAGTGCCTTGGCTGCAAAGAGGCAGCCAAGCTGGACATACACTTCCTTGGAGCAGCTGGCTTGAGGAAACTAAGGGACACTTGACAGCAGGTGAGCAGCCCCCTTACCTTTGGGAGCAGGAGAGCACAAAGCCAGCGGCAGGCCAGGACCCACACCAGGGACATACAAAAGAAGGGGATGCCAAGCAGGTTCCCAGAGCAGCCTGCGTCCAGGAACTTCTTCATTTTCACATAGCTGAAAAGAAAAAAATCAGTCAGCCAGGCAGCTGTGCTGGTGTCCCATCCCACTGGCAATCATTGGGTTGATTTAGGCTGGAAGTTGTGCATGTTGTGCTAAAAACCTGGTGAACACATACATTTTCTTCTCCTGTGTGTTTGGAGTGAGGTCAAACTGCACAGAGAGGTGCTGGTGCAGGGTTTGGTTTATCACTCATCGTAAACTTTCGTTTCAGGATTTAAATGCAGAAATGGAGAACATTTTCTAAGCTGCTTTCTACACATATTTGAGGTGGTTTGGGCTCTAATTAATTTGGAACAAGGCAGGGAGTTCAGAAATGTTCCTTTTCTCTCTCTCACATCCCTGTGTCCCACTTTACTTTTAAAGTGGTAAGGCCCATCTAGATTAAGGCACTAGGAGGGAGAAGGAAGAGAAAGAAAAGAAATCTAGCTGAATTAGAGATGGCTGACAGGGCATTTCATCAACCCAATTGTGTACTCAAAGCTTTTCAGAATCCATAACAAGAGTGGCCATGCAAATCAGTGAGTCATTGCAACAGCTGAAGGTGAAAAACCCTACAAAAGAAAAAAAGAAAAAAAAGCAGATCTCTGCTTATCTACTGAACCTGCTCAGTGAGGAGTTTCCATAGCCTGTTTGTGCTTTGGCTGACCATAGCCCATTTTTATTCTCTTTAGCACATTTATCCTTTGTGAACTAGGGTGTTCCTTCTGGGAAAGCTACTTCACTTTCTTACTACTAGGATAGCCCAGCAGCATGCAGGAAGCCTGTGGCACTTCAAGGAACTGAAGCATATCTTTGTAGTTAGAGCTAAGGCTGTTAAATCTGCACTGGGCTTCTCTGTAACACAAGATCAAAAGCTGCTTCCCTCTTCCCCATCTCTTCCAGCACCTGGAAATGCAGCTGGCATCCGTGTGTCCTCAGTGAGGGGGCTGGGCAGTCTTAAGCTTTTAACAGCAGTCTTCTGATTTTGTATGTTTTACGGGCTCAGTATTCGCATGGTTCTTTAACACTTAATTTTTTTAATATATAGATGACCTCCGTGTTAAAAGAGAATGTATTGATTTTTGGAAGAAAACTGTTTTACACTCAACCCTTCACACCTACTTTGATCACAAAGGACAGCAGGATGCTGTGACTTTCTGTAGTTTCACCTTTTCTAGCAAGGAGTGATGAAAGGCCATACATATGAAAAAACAGTAAAACAATCAGAAGAACTCAGACTGGTTTTTCACCCACCTCAGGTCTAAGCAGTCCCTCCTTGACAGGACTCCGGAAACATGGAGAAATCCAAGTGCAGTATGCACCAGAAAGCAGGCATTGGTCCTAGAGTACAAAAAAAGCAGCCTGCAAGAGAGTAACAGAAAATTATTTCCCTGTGAATTGTGAGAAGTGAGATACCTTCTCTAGCAGCAGGCAGGTCAGCAGGCACAGCACCCAGTGGCTCTTGCTTTGAGGGGGAAGGCTGCTTTGGACTGAGCAGAATGTGGAAGGAGAGACAAGATCAAAGAATTAGTGTTTCAGTGCTCAGCTCCAGGTTGCTTCACACAGTCCTACTCCATGAGCAGCCTGTGATGAGCAAAAGGGATGAAATCAGCTCTGTCAAAGCTGGGGGGTTTGTGTGGCAGGTATCTGTAATAAACCCCTTCTGGGTATGGTGTCCTGTGATCTATCATGACGGATACCTAACTTATTCATTAACACAGGAAAGGAGACCTTAAGTGATTCGCAGCTAGGGAAAGAAAGAAACAAGCCATGTTGCTCAGAGCTCTGATTCAGACGAAGCAACTCTGCAAGTCTAATAATGCAGCTTTTGGCCTTTGGAGTTATTTATGGGAAAAGTGAATTTGAACAGACCTGCTGGGTTTGTTCAATAAAAGGAAGGGACTGGGTTTTTATTTACACACACAGCCCTCCCTAAATCAGTTTGACACTTGCAGTATAGAGTTGATGCCCTCTACTTGGCAGCCTCATTACCATCTGTAACAAATGTAACATCTTATAAATAATTTATGCTGTAACAGCAAATACAGTTTAGAAGAAAGAAAACATTTAGGGAATCTGGGATCAGAAAAGGCTAGAGTGAGTCAACACGGGCCTCTCTGTTTCCATGGAATTCAGAGCATTACCTTACCCACCTTAGCTGCAGTCAAACAGCAGCCCAAGTGACCGGGCAGGAAATATTGCATCAGATTATCAGGAAGGAAAGAAGTGCACTAAGCAGAGAGGGAGATCCCCCAGGAAGGGAGCGTGCTAGACTGGAACTCAGAAGGAATCAAACTTGTTTTCCGTCTCAGTTGCTGATTTCTGTCCCACTCTAGGCTGACCCCTAACTGTGAGGGGGAGGAAATCTGTATAAATAAATGAAAAATTTCAGCAAACAGCTGTTCTGGCATAAATACCTTGTCACATCCCATTTTCTGCTTGTTGAAACAAACTTTACCCGGGCTTCCTCTGCTGCACTTGGACTAATTTATCATGCATTATATATGTTCCTCCGTCTCAGAGTTTAATCATTCATGAACCACTCCACCTTCACTTCTTTCCCCTTCCACGAGCACAAGGATCAGGGGGCACAGTTCATCAACTCAAGCCCTCCATCACCGCCACCTCCCAGGTGTGAGCCTGCAGCCTGGCCCAGCTCTGGACATTGCTGGCTCCTGCCAGAGATCCCCAAATCCATGTGTTTACTGACGGGTTTGCCTCAGACCTCGGGCAGGCCTAGGAGCACTGCATTAGACCTGGCTGCTGATGCACGGAAATGTCATCTCCCCTGGAGCTCCTTCACAACCCTCCTGCCCCTCAAGCGGGTGCTGCGGGCTGGGGGCAGCCCGGTGTAACACCTAAAAATGTGAGGTGGCCACCAAGGCGTGCACCAGAAACCCCAAAGTGAGGTTTGAAACAAATTCTCCTCAGCCCCCACAGCGGTGGGAATGTCAAGGAGCTGCCTCAGGGCCTTGGGGCCCTCTCGCCTGGGACAGGACTCGCTGTTCCTCCCAGCACCATTTTGACTACATTTCTGTCTGGAGGAGAATGTCTGAAGAAGGCAGACCTGCCCACCGGGTGCCAGCTTACACAGGGACCTTGCCAGTCCTGTCCCCAGCACTGGCAGGAGTGGGGCAGAGTGGATGTCGTGGCCAGATCAGACGAGGAGCCCAGGCCTGATGGCGGCAGGGCGGCCAGGAGAAGATCCAGGCCTGGTGTGGTGCCCGGGTGCTGGCAGCACAGGAGTGGCCTGTGGGGAGAGGGGCCAGGGGCTGCCCTGTGATGGATCCACCCAGGTCCAGCCCATTCCTCCCCAGCCACACCACTGTGCACTGCCCAGCCTGTCCCTGAAACTGGTGCTGCCTCCGGGACAACGTCCTCCGGTGAGAGCACAACTCTCACCTGCAGCAAGGAGTGAGGGACACTGTGAGGAACAGCCCTGAGAGCAGCCCGGGCTGGAAGAGGTGAGGCAGCGTGAGGAACATTTATAAACCCATGGAATGAGGAATTACATACAGCACAGTAGCTCCTTCTGAGAGCCAGGATCTTAAAGCTGTTCTCAACTACCACTGCCTTGGGAATTTTAATTTGACTCAGGTGTGTTCTCAACAGGATCATGCATGGGAGCCATGAAGCATAAGAAAACACTTGATGCCAGCCCAGTCCTTTCAAGTCAGCTCCCAGCATGCAAGTCCAGCCAAACTTAGAAAAAGTATGAAATTATTACTGGTTTCCGTAACTTAAGTGCCAGATATCATTGCTTGCATTTTCTTCCAGCCCCCATTTCTAAACAGCCACAAATAGATTTGTTTTTACAAAAAACAGAGGACTTTTCTCCTCTTTTAAGTGGCAGTGATATCCCACAGTGTAGAAGAGGTATAATCTGCTGTCACCACTGCCAGGGCCCTCACCTGCACTGTATTGCAACTTCATTTAGCACAGAATGCCTCAGTCAGCACCACTGGTGAATGCATCAAGTATAACGTGCTTTTTTTAACTTTTAAGGCTTCCCCTCCGGCTTGTATAACATTGCTCAGATGATCTCCTAATTTCCTACATGCAAAACTCAAGCTCTTTGTTCTGAAACCACACAGCTTTCATCTGCTGCCAAAAGGGAATCCATCTGGGTGCCGTGACTTCCACCCTTTGAAATGAGTCCTCCCCACACCCATTAGTAGACTGGAGGCCTGTGGCCACAGTTCAGGATGCCTGCAGCCACAATTCAGGATGCCTGCCTGGTTTTGGTTTACCAGGCAAGCAGGGAGAATTGCAGAGAGCAGGCATTCTCAGCCTAGTCACAAATCCTTCCTCACAGCTAAACCTTGCAGGATGGGGCGATTTGCCTAGGTGTAGCACTGTCCTTTCCATTTGCTTTCTGCCTTTGCTGTGAATTTAGTTAGGGGAAAAGATGGCATTTCATTTAACTGTAAAAGATAGTTCGGGTTTTTCCATCCCTTAGAGCACTATGGAATTGGTTCCCTGTGCTGCGGCTCTGCTTGGTGCAGAGCGCCCGGGGCTGCTACTGGAGACTGGCCCATGATGGAGATAAAGCCTTTGCAAGGCACGACTGAAACACTGTGAAACTGAAGAGCAGTGAAACACTGCTCTGTCCACTGCAACTTCTTGGGCTGGCCCCTCTGCTGCTTTTGCATAGCAAGAACGAGATCATAAAGCCAGACACATCCTATGGCAACTGATCGACCCGAAACGTCTCGTCCCCCACCCACAGTCCTTAGCCCCGGCAGGTCCCGCTTGCCTGGCCACCCTCACACCTGCTGCCTGTGACTCGGTGCAGCTCAGACCCCCACCCCACGTTTCAGTTTCATTGAGGCTATTTCTAGCTGTAATTAGTCAATTGATTCCCCCATATGGGAACACTGAGGCATCCTGAGACTGTCACTTCAAAGGGCTTTTGTCAGATTTGTCACCAATAATTAAAGCGTCTCCACCCAAGCAGACTGCGCTTTTGATCAAGGATAAGCAGTTTGCTCCTGACTGTGGGCCAAGGAAAGCCATAATTTGATCACAGTGCTGGCAGATGTCCTAGTGAGCAGGGGAAACTCACTTTGTTATGCTTAGTAGCTCCTGCCTTTCAATCATGGGAAATAATAATTTGACTATTAGCATGTAAGAATTTTCCTTACACACCAGCAAAGTTAAAAGGCCACTGTCAGCTTGGAACATGATGCCTTTCCTATGGAGGCTGATGAGAGGCTCCACACTCATCTCTCCCTGCTGTTTGCCTGTTGGTTTCTGGTACAGTCACAGGTTATTGAGATGTTTTATTTTTTGCAATGGAAGTATTTAACTCTGCAGAAATGATTTCTTTTTTCCTTTCTCTGTTGTGTGAAACAAGAAGAAGCACTTTGCTTCACTTCTGCAAATATTTGCAGTATACACCCGCCATGAAACACACAGGTTTTCCCTCAGCATAGCAAGAGTGCTTTTTGCTTCCTCCAGCCTTGGGAAAGCAATTCATCCCCACAAAGCAGCTGCTAGCAAAGACATCAGTTCATTTTTCAAATTCTTTTTGGGGTATTTCAAAGATGATTGTTTGTCTTTGCTAATGATACCAACACTAAATCGCCTACAAAGCCCTTTGATTTTATTCTTACTCCACCCATTTTGCTGAAAGGAACTACTTCTGAGCAGTTTGCAAAACTGCCTTCAAATGTCTCCTAAAAATTTTGTATCAAAGAAGTCCAAAAAATGGCAGACAATTGCAAATGCTGCTTACTCAAGTGACCGTGGTCACCACGCTGCTGTCTCGTGCCTCAGCTGCTGGTTGTGTTTATCTCCTGCCTCTGGCCATACCATTGATTGCAAACTCCAATCAGGAAATGGTCCTTCCCTCCTTGGCAGCTGCGTCCTCAGCCCAGAGTAAGCAGCCACCTGAGTCCTCCAGAGCCATCCTGCCTTTTCCAAAATAAACTAAACAGCAATGTCCTTGGAAGTTGAAATGTTCGCTGAGTGAAAGCTCAGCCCCAAGAAAAACTGTAGTGTTGGGTTTTCTCTGGGTGCAGAGAGCAGTCTCTGCAGACTGTGGTGCTGCTGTTTGTGTTTTCACAGAGATTCTGGCTCTACCTTGTAAAAGCATTTACAACATATTGATCACTTCATGTAATAAATTGCAACTACAACAACATTTCATCTGGAACCAATTGACCGTAGTTCATAGAATAATACTTCCATGTCCTTCTAATATCATTTAAAGCCAATGACTTTGAGAGAGCTGTAAGGCTCTGGTTTGGTAATAACATTGTGCCTTCCTCAGGCTGACTTATAAAATTTCATTGCAATAGAATAATGTAGCCAGAGGAAAAAAAACATTAAAAATAAAAAGTAAAAAGATATCTAACTTCTGTCTGTGAAATGGGAAGTGGATAACCTAAATATATGTGATGGATGGCTCAGTGCAATACTCTTCAGGAAAGAGCATATATTTTCTACAGCTCTTTAGAATAAGGTCCTAACTCAAATCTATAAATCAGATAAGAGAATACTGTGTAAAAAATACATGTCTTGAAATAGGTCAACAAATAAAACAGTAAAATCTGTATAGGAGAGCTGTTGGGGTTAGGGGAACTTGCCTTCAGTTCTACATGGCGCAGAATACCATATGCAGAAAGTTAAAAAGGATATTACTGATTGACATCCATATACATTCAGATTCCCTATTCTCTGTCCCACCCTTTTCTAACCATGTGCTTAATATTGCTCAGAAAAAAAAAAAAGAAAAAAAAGTAAGCTTGGTTTGCCAAGGCCCTGTGCAAACTGCCTGCTCTGCATATGCCTACATTCCTCTCTTGTCTGACTTGCAAGAATAGGGGAGTAGAGATAAGGTCATGTTCCACATGTGACAGGAACCAGAGCTTTCTTTGGATTTCTCAGAATTTCAGTCCCTGTGACTAAAAAACACACTTTAGGAAACAAACATGGAATATATTCCTCAATCCTGATTGAAACAGCCATGTTAATCTTTACCTTCAATTGCTTTAAAAATATGTCCAAATGGTGAATACATAAAAGAGAAATCCCAAGAAAGATTTTTTTTCAGGTGGAACTGTTCAAATCTTTCTTTAGTGGCATTTTTTAAAAGCAACACTTTCTAAAACAATAAAAAGCTCATTTTCAAAATACCAAGTGGCAACATCAAGTGTCTTAACAGAAATAACATGACTGGTACTAATGTGATGCCAGTGACCTTGACACAAAAAAATACTGATTGCAGCAAACACTATGAAATGTATTTTCTGGCATCTCTGTCACATTTTAGATCCTCATGCAGAGGGAAACCAATTCAGTAGATTCAGACCTGGCTTATAATTAATTTACAGTAAGTTTAAAGGTTTGACTGATCCATATCGGTCACAAATTTTTCTCTGTATTTTGCTAAGTGGCCTCCAGAGCTCAGCTTTCCTTCAGCACGTGACAACCTGGCCTGTCACCATCAGCACTGGGAGCATCACTCAGGCCAGGAGCCAGCATCTGAGAGCTGTTCAGCTCAACCAAATCCTGCTCAGAGCATATCTTCCACAGGACCGGTGCTGATACACGAGCATGGGAAGTTCTGATGTGAAACGTTATTTCTGGTTTTGATTTATTCCTTGCTCAAAGGCTGTAAGATTTGTAAGCAGCTGGGCAGTTGCAGATAGATCTTCCAGAAGATTTAGAGCTCTCCCACAAACCCATCTCCACTATTGCCTTGTTTGTAAAAAATTTATCTATCACTAGAGCTTTGTATTGAAATCTCACCGTATTTCAAGTGGGAGACAGAGGAAGCCAAAGTAACTCAGCAGATGTTGCCGGATGCTTTAAAAGCTACATTTAAAATCTCCTCAAGGACCTATGAAAAAAAAAGGCAGGGGAAAGTCACGTTTAGTGTTACACACACACACACACATACAAACAAATCCATTAAATGAAACAGCCTTTTAACTGTTATTCATATTGAACAGTATGAGCAAGCACGTCATTGTTTGCTGTCTTTATTGATGTATCTGCACTGTGTTCAGCAGTCCCATAAATCTGTTATTGCTGGGAACAGCTGTGGAGCAGACTGATAAGCTGGGAAATGAGCACACAGCTGGTAATGCTGAATAACCAGCTCCAGGCTGGTGCCAGCCAGAGCCCTTACACCTTGGAATATACACACCATCAGAAAATGCCTAGGTATCAGCAACACTGATGTGTAAGAGCACTTCCCAAGGTGGCAAAGGATTATTTGGCAGTATCAGGCTATTGCTGAGCTTAGGAGTTTCTGAAAAAAACATCACCTGAGGAGGTGCACAACACTCTACATAGCCCTGTGGAGCAGGCAGACAGCCATACACACGCACGGTGGCCTAGGCTTAACAAGTGACATGGGCCAGGGTAAGGAGAAGGAAGGGGAAACAGCACAAGGAGCAGAGGGAGGTTATCAGAATCTGGGAAGGACGTGAAAAAGGAGCAGCCCTGCAGGGAAAGCTTCCCTTGGGAAGATCAGTGGTATCATGTGCCATCTGGAGGCTTAAACCAGAAATGAACAGGATGGATTTCCTTTCTGGAGTGACAACAATCACCTTTTAGGTAGATACATACCTTAATCAGAGCTGACATTAGATCATTATCATAAAGCCTGTTTTCCTTCTGATAGCATATTCCTGACTCTGGAAGCACCACATCAAAAATCTGCCAGACAAAAAAAATACAGCAAGTCTAGAAATCCCTTAGAGAGGATCCGTGATTTCCTGTCCATCCTGCCCTGCGGTGTAAACAAGGGCTCAGACTGGCACTGTGTGTGAAGAGTGCTCTGTCCCTCACACACTGAGCACACAGCTCTTGTGTGTCCCTAGAAATCCTCTTGTCAGCACTATTAATACACCAGGGATGTCCATGAGACATCAGCACTACACTTGGAACATTGCTCCAAACAATCTGGCTTTTCTCTGACTACTTGGGAAGTTGGAGATAAAATGTGAATTCAAGTAACTCACTTGGGATCAAACTAGACTATCTTCTCAGCCAGAGGGGATAATTTGCTAGCTTTGCTTTTGGCTGTCAAGAAATTATGTATATTAATTTAAAATGAAATAAACCCAGAGAAAGCAAATTGAATGAATAAATTAGGTTCTGCTAAGTAAAGGCACAAAGAAGAACAGGCCTGAATTCATGATCTTTTTCTTCAGATCTAAGAAACAGCTTGAGAAGGGCTTCTCCCCCACGTGAGATGTACTAACAGCTCCTTCCCTTCAGCCAGCAACACAGGCAGGAAGCAGTTCCTCCTGGTGCTTCCAAACTCAGGTTTTCTGCTTCATTTGCCTCCTCCTCCCTTTGCAGGCAGGAGGCTGCCATGGGCAAGGGGTTTGCCAAGTCCAAGGGTAAGGGAAACAGAATGAAGCACAAGATCCGAGAGAGGCACTGTTTGGTACCAACATCAAAAACACTTCTGCAAAGTGCTGAAAACAGAACAGTTTGCAGGCAGAGGTTTTTCAACACCACGAGCTCTTACTTGAGGAGCTGAAAGGGACTCCCTGAAGCAGTGCCACAGTAAAAGAAAGGAAGTACAGCAACTTCTCTGGTGAGTACAGGAAGTGGAGAACACTGTACCTGCCCACCTCAGAGGCAAGTAAACTGTTGATCTTCGCTTGCCCCTCATTCCACCCCTTGACCATAGTGATCGCATCTGCATTTTTTAATTAGTTTTTACTCAGAAAACCCAGGAGGTGCTGAGACCTTGGCTTTTTGGTTTTGCTTCAAAATAGCACACTGTGTGAAGTTTTCAGGTGTTTTTCGCTCCCAAACCCCCATTTCTGACCCTCTTCCACAAAAACACCCACATGTTCATCTCCAAACTCCATTAAAAACTGGGCCTGGTAACACCCAGCCAGGAAGGGCATGCAAGGGCAGCATCAATACATCCCATTTATCAAGCCAAGAACAGGACAGAAACATGGCATCCTCTCCTCTCTGACCTCCATCTCTTTAATCTCCAAGGCAGTAAAACTAATACATGACAAGACCACGTATAGAATGTGATTTCCAGATATTCAGGTTCAGCTGTACCCACCCGAACAGACTAAGGCTCCAAATGACAGCTAGAACAGCTGGTTTTCTTGAAGTTCTAATATCACAAGGATAGGACTACCATCATGTGGCTGGCACATGGTCCCGCTGAACAATGACAAGACAATCACACTTGGCTCTTCCCATCTCACCATGCAGGCGTTTCAGAAAACACAGCAGTTGCCACGGAGGATCACAAGATTTTAGTTTAGTGTTAAGCACCCTGTGATGAACTGGAGAGCTGCTGAGTGCCAGTATCACCCTGCAAGCATGTGATCCTCCTTGGAAGTGATTCAGATGGCAGCCAGGAATGGCAACTAAACAATTTTAGGAGAAAGGGACTTAACTGTGATAATTTTCTATGCATCTACAGACAGGTGATCTGTAACCCAGCAGCCAGCTATAACATTACGAAGATATTTCTGCATCCCCTTCTGTCACCACCTCTGGACAACGCAAAAGAGACGAAGAAGTCCTTACTCTTGTTTCTCTGTGTCTTCAAGGGATGAAAAAGTCCTCACTCTTGTTTCTCTGGAAGCAAACAAGTCCTAGAAACACTGGTCCTCCCCCAAGGCTATTTCAGTGAATGGAAATATTTTGATGGGCCTTGGATGATGGTCCTGTTTCTTTACCTGGTATTAAGTTGTTCATTTAGAGAAGCTACCAACTGCCAGGACACATTAACATCAGACCCAGGGCCTGCCACAGAAGTCTGAAAGACAGATTAACACCCTCCCAAGGAGCTTCAGTGACTGCAATACACAACTGACTCAACTGCCACCCCAGAGGATGGGAGCCCACTTTCCATTATAAAGCCCTTCTGAATGAAATGGGTATTTCAGCAAATTAATTTTATTCAAAACAAAATCCCCACAAAGGAAAAATAAAGACAAAAAGTGCTCTAGGATGATGCTTTTTAATTGTTATTTTTATATTTTTAAAAACAAATCAAACCATTAAAAATATTACAGACATGTACTGAAATTTCCTGTACAACAAATATGAAAACAACAAAATTTGTACATCATTTCAAGATATTCAACAGTCACTTATTTGAAACACATCAACTTTTCCCTTCTTAAGCAGGCCCCAAATGGGAAAAAAGGGTAGAACAGAAATACAAGAGATGCAATTGTCACACAGCGGAGCTTTCATTGGACAGCTTTAAATAAGCAACAGTGAGAAAAAACACTGACCAAAGAGACAGAGCTCAGCAATTATAACACAGAGAACATCAGAGGGCAGGGAGAAAACATTTGCAGGAATTCAAGTCACCTTGACCAAGACACACCCACAAGGTAGTGGAGCATTACCTGTAGTCCTCCTCTTCCTGCAGAGACATCCTATAAGGAATGTCCTACTTATTCACACTGATGCTACGCCCAGCTTTACGTTTACAACAGTTTAAGCCTTACCAACTTTTTCCACCTATACACAGGACCAACAGGTAATTTACTTCAACCTTCAGTCTCTTCTCACAATGAGTCAGTTTTGGAAAAACACCTGCCTTCAATTCTTTAAAAACGGATACTCATTAGATGATGGCACAACTGAGAACCTGATGCCTGCTTTCAACATCAAAATAATGCGACAGATCCATCTGTTTTCTCTAAGAGGATCTGGGCAGTGGTTAGGCGGAAACACATACTGTCCTAGCTCATTTTCTGATGTTCTGCTGCAACAGAATAGAAACAACATGATCTAGCATGGAAGACTCAGCTCCCTCTCCTCTATGCTATACAAAACAAGGGCCTTCTGAAGCAAAAGAGCACTTGCCACCCTAAGGCAGCAAGTTTTTGGGAGACCTGGAAAAATGAATACTGGCTCTGTGCTCTGCACAGATGTGCAGTAATTAAAAGAGTAAGAGAGTTAAAGAAAATAACATGACTGTAAAGGGCAGACTTTCCTCCCTCCCAGTTCCTTTGGAATGGTTCTGTTTGGTCCAAGTGGTTTATCTTTGTCATCTGACAGCAGCTTAGGAAGAATGCAGGTGAGAGATCCACTTTGTGGGCTGCCAGTTTGAATGGAGCTGGGCAGGATCATGAACCTCATGATGAGGGTTTTTTAAAGTATTTCCAGAGAAAGACAAACAAAATTATATTCAAGAAGCCACAAGTGGCTGCTACAAAGAAAAAAAACAAACTACAAC
The DNA here is from genome assembly GCA_013397115.1 of Edolisoma coerulescens. Taxonomy (NCBI): domain Eukaryota; kingdom Metazoa; phylum Chordata; class Aves; order Passeriformes; family Campephagidae; genus Edolisoma; species Edolisoma coerulescens. The sequence continues at coordinate 202,144 of VWZW01004544.1, forward strand.
CAACCAAACCAAACCCCAAAACCTAACAACTGAAAGTGCACTGTGGTTTGTCCTCCAGTTTTGCTTACACAGCACACCACAGTTTCACACCAGGTTGTGAAAAGTTCCTCAGGATATTTGTAAAGTTACAGTTGTGCACCAGGAATTCCTATGTTCTCCTTCAGCTGACATTGGATCCTGTGAGGTTGCCAGGTTCCACTGTAAAGCCACATATACTCCTAGCATCTGTAGCTTTTTCTGACAACTCTATTAAAACAAAGAAAAACTCCCAAAACAACGACAACAAAAAAGCAGCAGAATTCCAGGGACTCTGGTTATTAAACCTTCATAAGATTTTTTCCCTGCTTTATAGCTATTCTATAGCATTATTCATAAACTTCATATTCATCTGCAATGCAACCAGTGCAACGATCCAAAACCCAAAAAACAGACCCTCCCCCCACCCCAAGCTACCTAAGTCCTTCATTGGTAATGCCATCCTAAGTCTTAACAGTTATGTACCAGCAAAATAAATCCAATCTGATCCTTGACTTGTGAAATCAGCAAACAGGGGATTTCTGCTTGTTCCTTCTGTTTCTAAAAGGACCAGTCAAAACAAAAGCAGCAGTATATTGCAAATAATTACAAAACAATTACACTGGATCAGTGAGATGCAGGCAGGTAAGATGTGTCTCAGTTCTGAATGGCTAAAATAACCAAGGAATTTGTCTTTACAGCAGAATTTTGTGCAATGTCTTTTGGTAGAAACGGTAAAGCCGGTCGATCCGTTTGGGAGTGCTTGAACACCTGGAACCTTAGTTTCAACATTTTCACAGATTTATATATTTGAGGAAAAACAACAACAATGATATAAAGACACCAACCTGAGAAAAACTCTATTAGAGTGAGCATTATTCAGTAAATCAAATATTGCACCTTTAAATAAATCACTATAAATTGTATAAAAACAGGAATATTCAGCCAGGAACAGGGAGGAGCTATTCTGTCCTTCATCCACACCCCCACACACCCCTCCGTACACACATTCACAGATTCACTTGCTCTGTTTTTAACTACAGTTAAAGCTCGGAGTGACAGAACACACTCCTTTTTCCTCTGGCAGAGGCACCGAAACATTAAGGCAGGGGATATTTGTGGTGAAATGCAAAAACAAAGCTCACCTCCAAACTTCTGGAGAGTCCTGCCAACAGTGCAACTACAGTTAAGTTTGACATAAGCCTTATTTAAAAATCTGTGTTCTCATTAAGTTTCAGTACAAAAATAGAATCTCTGCTGTTTTTTTTTTTCTAGAGTAGCAACTAGAAAAGGCACAATTTCCAAGTATAAATGTCCATTTGAAGGAGCCATTTGTACTCCTTTTTTAAATAAAAAGGAACACAGAAAAAAAAAATAGATCACAGAGGCACATATCTATTAACTAAGTAACCAGATACAGTAGATAAAATATGTTCCTGAAACTTAAATATATTAAACCAGCCCACAAGCCTGGTGTCTGTAAATGAAATCATATAAAATTGTAATAAAAAGCTTGTGTTATTATTTTAATATTTAAATTCTAGTTCACTGTTCATACTGCAAATGCTATTTCACCTATCAGTACTGTTAAATTCCCAAGAAAAAGCAAGATTCCTCTGTTAACTTCAAAAGGTTTTGCTTGGGTTTTGTTGTTTGGGTTGTTCTAACATCAATCTGCAGCTCCTGCCAGCATTGTGTTTTTCCTCCTGCAGATCACACCTCTGAATGCAGACAGAACTGGAGAAGCCAGACATGAGACACTGCACACAATCCCAGAAAACACGAGTCGAACGCCTCCCTTTCCTATAGGCAGATAACACCTCCTGGAGGCACTGGGTTCCTTCTGGACTATGTGTGGTAGCCATTGGCCTTCCCAAAGGCTGGCCCAGGTGTGAAGTTTTCATAGATGGCCATTGCTGTCATGTTTTGGTAGATAAGGTCAGTTTTCCTCTCTCTCTGGGATCTAATGATATCCATGACACACTGGTTTAGGAAGACGTACTGGTCCTGATGGGAGAAGAAGAGAAGGTAATGCATTTCTTAAAAATACCTGATTTTGGAAGCAATTCTGCTTCTGAATATAGGTTTGGCCACTGCACTGTTATCACAGAGCTTATTTTAGAACTTATATGTATAGCTCATAGAAAATAGAGCTGGAAAGGACTACATGATGTCATCTGATCAATCCCCCCTTTAAAAAAACTAGGATCAAGTTTTGCTGTCTAGAACTAGGATCTGTCATGCCTAACGCTATCCCAAAAGACTTTCATGATGGAGATTTTACAGACTTTTTCAAACCAGCTTGAGTTAGTTCACACACCTTTCTGGTTCAAAGTGATAATTTCAGCAGGAACACTTGGATTCCTGCAGAACACAAAAGCAAAGATGCATACCGAGACCACTTGACTCCAGATAATTCTGGCTCACAGCTAAAGGATAAAAGCCACGTGGGTAAAAAAAGTCTGCAAAGAAGTCTGCAAAAAAGTCTGCTTCAGGATTTTATTCCTTCCAGCTGCAAATGCCAGTCCTACAAAGTACTCTGTAAAGAGATCGCTTGAATGTACTGTGGTCCCTGGCTGCAACTACTTTTGTGGGGATGAGGCAGGAAGGAGGGAAGTTAAATGAAGAGCAATTTTATCTCCTTAATATCTTATCTTCCTGTAATTCAGACCACACCTGGACGATTATGCACATTTGAGGAACGTGCTGCTGGATGGGAGAGAGCCTCACCTCAGTCTGCACCATGAGGGGTCGGTGCATGCGGAGATCGTACACCACCCCATACACATCCACCGTGTTCTCCATCTCCATCTGCTGGATCAGGCGGTCGATGGCGATGAACGTCCCTGTCCTCCCGACACCAGCGCTGCAATGACACCGACAGGCTGCTCGTGCTTCCTCTCAACCACCTGCTCACTGCTGGCCTGATGAGAAGCCAGTGAGGCCAGGATGATGCCTCCTATTATTTCAGTGGCATGGGTAATAGAAGTCTTGGCAGCACAGAGGGGTGGTTCTTACCACCACCAAGAGGGGCTTCTCAGCCTTACACGTGCACAAGATTATATATACAAGCTCTTGAAAGGACAACTTCTCCAGCTCAGTTTTCCAGGCCAGGAGACATGCTCTGTTCTAACCACATTTTGTATCACTTCCTTTGCTACCTACAGAGCACTGCTAGTTTCTGAAGCAGCAGGGCAAAGCTTTTAGTTTGGCGGGGTAAATAGCCCATGTCCTTAACAGAGAGGCTTACTTTGGTTTTAATCCCACTGAAATAGAATTGACTGTAAAAAAACCACAAGACAAAAGTGTGTCTAACAGAAACACCTTCTTCCTACCTGCAGTGCACCAGAGTAGGAGAGTCCATTGGATTCTGGCTGTTGTACTCATGAACAAGGTGCCTGAAGTTGATGAGAAGGTCTGTTGTCTCCGGCACTCCGTGATCCGGCCAGGAGGTGAAGTGGAACTGGCGCACTGTGTGGCTCTCAGCGGTGTCGGACTGCAGGAACAGATGTTAAAAAAATCCAAACAACAAAAAAGACAATGAAAACTGGCTTCAGAGGAGTAACAGCTAGGCTTCCTGACACAAGTACTGGGCCAAGCTCAGCTTCACCAAAGATGCCTGTCACAAACTGTGCAGTGATTTGACCAACGATATTCCAGTTTCCCTCTTCCTTCTGCTGTGGTAGAGAACACTTTGAAATAATTTCCTTTTACTTTTACTTTACTCCAAGCTCATATCTGCTGCATTTTATTTGCTGATGGGGCTAATTTTTCAGTCCAGAAGACATTACAGGTATCTACATAAGCACAAGGTTATTTACACACTAACAACCAACAATCAAGGCAGTCCTTACCTTTTCTACAGTGAAATCCCTTATTGTCCATTCTGGAAGGACAACTTCTGAGACCATTGTCACAATAATGTCACCATAGCTCTTGGGTTGTTTGTCTGGCCAGTACTGCTCACATTTTGTCTACGAAGAGATTTACAAAGTTAGACACATCACACACAGCAATGAAAAAACTCACTTCTAAATAGCACACCACCTGAAGCAGGGCTAGAAAGCACATCACCCTTCTCAAGGCCTATTCCAGGGCAAGAGAAGCTCTACCAAAATCATTCTTTAGAGAGAAGAACACACCCTTAATGACAGTGATTCCACCACCCTCCTGAGACAACCTGTTCTAGTACTCAGCAAAGATAAAAATAGGAAAAAGCTCAAAAAAAAAAATTGTGCTTTTTTAATTTAGAAAACAGTCTTCCACCAAGAAGATGGTTGTTAAAAGATAGTGGTCAATCTCCAATCTACTAAGGTAACAACAAAATTTGAAGAGATGCAGCTGCCTTCAAGAGACAATTCAGTATTGGTAACAACATACCCGGGCTTGTTCCATACATTTTGTCAGCATAACAATAGAGTAGATACTCTTCTCCCAAATCATTTGCCAGAAGTCTTCTATAGTATTGGGTAACGGACCCTGTGCAGCAATAAATGCCTTCTTTGAGTTATAACCCTAAGAAGAAAAAACCAAAATAAACATATATATATATACACACACGTCAGTGAGAAATAAAAGCTGATTTTAAACATCATTATGAGCTCTTATGCCTACATCGTAAAAATACACACTATATTTCACTTCAGCTAATGAAGCAACTTACAGGCATATAGCTTGCATTAATATAGTCACCAGTTCCAGAGCTTTGATTTGAAAGTTTAACACGAGAAATATCATCTGCAGAAAGCAAAAAGGAAAAGACAATTATGAATTTTAGAACTGGAACCTTTCAGCAAAATACTGTTTATCTAACATCTGGTTTCTAAATAAAAGGTGTTCTAGAACAATGTGCATTTTAAGAATAAGAATATAACTTTAGGAATCATAAACAGCAGTAGCCTTCAGAAAAAGGAGTGGCCAGGATAAACACTCAGAAACCACAGATTATTTTGGTTTTAAACATGGTTTGGTTTTGCCCATTTATATATTTTTAATCCAACATAAAATTTACTATAGTTTTAATTACTGGATACAAAAAAGTGATTTGTCTCCTGCTACCACGGCAGCTGATATTTTTCCTCCAAAGCATCCTTAAGTACCTTTCACTGTTCACTTTTCAATTCCTTCTGACATCCTGCTCCCTTAGGATCCCCACAGGCAGCTTGACAGGGCTTAAACTCTTAGTTAATCTGCAAAGCTGGCCAGCAGGGTCTTAATATCTCTCACAGCTCTGCACATTTATTTGTCTGTGGTCAACTGTTATCCTCTTGTGTTTTCAACCTGGATTGCATCTTTCTCACAAATGGAAAATTGAAGTTAAGAGAAAGTTCTTTAAATATTTCTGGAGAAATATCCTTGAGGGAAGGCTCTTTCAGGTTTGCTTATACACTGACTTTGGGAAAGCAGCTGCCCAAATTCATTAAATTGGAAAATGACATTTGAAACCTCTGGGTACTATTAAAGCCACATTAGCCAAACTCAATGGTTTTCACTTAAAAACTCAACCAGTAGAAGATGCAAACCCAAAGAGAATAACTCACATGGTAAGACATTGTTGTATCTATTTTTCCCCCTGTTCTCAGGAAGTTCAGCAGCAAATTTGGGCTGATGAACACCAGCAGACTTGAGTTCCTGCAATAAAAGGAGGATTCATGAGCACCTGGTCCTGATTTTAGCAACCATACTGAAATGCGACAAACAGAAAAACAGTCCAAACACTCACGGCCTGTGCTGCAAAAGTAGGCATGTTAAACTGGGATAAATGCCAATAAAAATCATCTTATTACAGAGCAGGAGGGTGACAGTGGCAAATCTGAGAGAGAAGGGATTAATTAATACAGAATGTAGGAATAGCAGCATGTTTAAAACCCACAGATGGACTTTAAAAGCCTGGAAACAGTTTTGTGGAAACAGACACTGATACCAACAGCAGCTCCTTCTGTCCCCAAGGCAGGGAGCTACTGCATGAGCTCTGCAGACATTACAGGGAGAGAGGAGCAAACACAGCATGAAGTAACTGAAGGAAGCAAAATCTGAGAGGAAGGCAAGGTGGAGCACCAGCCTGTGAAGTACAAAGAGACAGAATTTGATGAAGAAAGTCAATTCATAGCTTTGAGGAGAAGAGAAAAAGAATGAGATTCTTTAACAGCAGACATGACATCACAGAATCCTCCCTGACACTTCCTTCCTGTCCTTTGTACCTTGCAACAACTGAGCTTTAGCACATTTCATAGAAAAGCTCTTCTGGTCAGTAAGAGAATCATAATTGCTGTTTCTCTGACTGAGCAATTCACAGGTGTGGTTTGCAAATCACACCCACGCACTGGGGGACATCAGTGAGATTTGCAACAGACCTGTCTTGATATGTATAAAAAACCCCAAAACAACCTAAGATGAGAAAACTGAAGCGCACAGAAATTATATAGTGTCCCCTAGGGTAACTCTATATATGACTAGGGCAAGGAATTGAGACATCTGTCTCTGGTGAGAGCTCTGACAAGCAGGCCATGCTACAAACCACAGGCAGAGATAATAATTCAGGACAGGAAGTATTTATCATGCACTTCAACTAAATTTGGAGCTGCATAAGGGAAGGCTATACATACAGCTTATCCATCTCTATAAAAAAGGACCCTTCTCTTCTCCTTCAGTGAGCCTTGTGCATGCTCCATAGGAAAGATGATTTGTCTTTCCAAAAATATTTGTCATGCAGCTCTCTCTCCACTGAGGGCACATACCTCATACTCTTCAGCAAAACCACAGTTGGAGTCAGCTTGCTGCTTCTTAAAGTATGACTCAAAGTTCTCCACTTTAATCATTTTTGATCTAAAATGAGAAAAGCCATGTGTCAGCAACAGGTATTAGGTAAATAAGCCATTAATTAATTGAGTTAATGTGTTAGAAAGTATGCTTTACTTACTTCTTGATTCTTCAGGAGAGGGTGAGGGGAAGAAAAAAAGGCTGATTAGAAACATGCAGTTGTATTTTTCATTCTGTGAATCTAAGACTGAAAGCATGACTGTTAGTTGCAGCCTCAAAATGGTGCATTTACAGGGGACAGGATATCAAGCACAGCATTTAACTGCTCTGTCAAATCAAAGAGAGCAAAGAGAGAACAGTGCATCCTTCAGGAGAGGAACATCACACAAGGTGTCAGTCAGCTGCTTACTCCCATTGGATTGACCCCATTCCCTGGTGTATTTTATGTCAACCATCAAAGTCTACAGAGGTGGGATACCATGGGATGCTCTAGCCATGGCTTTCCATCAGCACAAAAATTTATGCCAAAACCAGTAACGTGATTCAGCTGCAGTGCCTGTGACTTCCAGTACTTTGTGGCTACCCCCTCCATGGCCAGCTTGTACAACCACAACATGATCTGAATTAATGGCTCAGCACAAAGTAGTCATTGAAAAGAAGAAAAATTCAGGTCACAGAACTTATTTTGCCTTTGAGCACTTTATCAACAATTTGGATTGTTCCCTCAATGTGCATGAAACCTGTGTTTCATTCAAACATCCTATTTTTCAAAACCATGTGGAGCATTTGCGTGTCTAATAGTGATTCATGAAGTGAACACTCAAATCCCTGTGGTGTCTCTAGAAGTCTCAATCAACATGATTATTTTTAGTCTGCATGCTGGAGTCTTTCAGTTCCATGAGGAATTAATACTTCAAAATTCTCTACAAAACTGCTCAGAAAACAAGTATCTGATTTCCGAGTAATTTTTGCAAATATCACTTGAGCTCAGAAAACAACATGAGAAAAGATATGGACTTACTTAATTGGAGAAAAGGACACTTCAGTATTTCTTTTATCTTTCCTATAAGGTGAAAGAAAACAACATAATAGGTTCACAGTAGAATTCAATGGAATGTATATGAGATTTCTTATGACAGCTATTTCCTGTGCCTGTTGAGAACAATTTCTTTAAAAGCTTCTCATTCTGTGAAAAAAACCCCAAACTCCTGAGGCAAACTTTACATCTGGAATAAAGAAAAACAACTTCATCCTCCTTTTGGTGATGTTGTGCAATGAGTCTGCTTCTTTCTGTTGGAACCAGAGTATAAAGCCTGGACACAAAGCACATATTTTGGTGGAAGATGTACACCTGAGGGATCTGCACCACTAGCTAATGTCTCAGGAGAACTGCTACCAATCCCAGAACCACTACAGGAAGTGTTCAACAGTCATGTGTCAGTCATTCAGTGGTGCCTGAATGAAAAGAAATGTAGCTAGCTTTAAAGGAAGCTCTTCCCATGCTTGTACACAGCTATTGGCTACAATTGTGAAAATAACAGCAGTTAATCAAAGAAACTAAGAAAACTGGACTAAGGGCCCCACAGCTAACTCTAGAGAAAGGATGTACTACATGGCCAGAAGCAGGAAAAAGCCTTCATGCACTCTTACATCCCAGATTATTTGGACAAGATTGGAAACTGAGAGACCAGCTCAAAGTCATCATCTTCTGGAAATTCCAGGATAGAAGTTTCATGTGACAGGTTATAAAGCAATTAAAAAGAATGACTGATGGATAATTTAAAATCAAACCATCTAAGGTACAATTACACCCAATTACTTTTAGCACAATAATTTGAGATGTTTGCTCACTTCGGGACTGAATGACTTCATCACTATTCATGAATGATGAGGCACTGGCAGCGGTTGCGCCATCCCTGGCAGTGTTCAAGGCGAGGTTGGATGAAGCTCTGAGCAACCTGGTCTAGTGGGAGGTGTCCCTGCCCATAGCAGTGGGGTTGGAACTGGATTATCTTGAAGGTCCCTTCCAACCCAAGCCATTCTATGTTTCTATAATTCTGTTCTGTGAATTAAGATTTATTATGTTTAGCTCTTCTGAACTCATAATTTGTTAAGTTTTAAATGGGGTTAAACGAAGTTATTCAACAACTGGTTTGATACTTCAACTCTAATCTGTAACATACAAACAACATTTTTAATACAATGTATTTTGAAACATCTTGACAGACATGTATGATGACAGAGAGAGCCCTTTTTAGGAGGAAGATAGTAAAGTGAAACACTGGTGCTCCTCAACACAACCAATACAGCAACACACAAACATTACCTTCTCCTTCTCCAGAATATGAACCCCCCTATAGCGACTACAGCAAAGATAGCCAAAAGGCATCCAATAACCACTCCAGCAATAACACCTGATAAAAGAGAATAAGTGTTACTTGTTTACTTCTTCAGTAACTTCTAACTGAATCAAAGTGCTACAGCAGAACCATGCAAGTGACAAAGCAGGCTCCACTCTACTAAATATCTCATCTTTACCGTCCTTTGTCAGTACCCGTATTGAAACCTCATTAGGAATAATAACCAGAGAATGTTAAATTAATATAAAACTGGGATCAAAGGACCAGTATCTGCATTTCAATACACCTGCTTCTAGTTCAACAGAACTGTGAGAACATCAGTTGCTACACCAAAGTCTCACTGTGCTGTCCAATCCCTTTCAGCATGCCACAAGTAGCACAGCTTTTGGCTACTCCTGCAGTGGAATCTTACATGGAAAAAAGAGATCACCCGCAAAACTAGCAAGGTATGAATTTAACAGAGCAGTGCCACTGCACAGCTAGAAAGAAACAGTTCATACAGAGAAACCAATGTGTGTTTTGATATTATGAAACTTGCCATAATTAAGGAATCTCCACACGCTGTGTATGTGCCAAGCTGCCAGTCCTATATTTGACATTAACTATACCTGGATCCTGGGGTAGTAAAACTGCTTCAGAACAGGGTGAAAATGATACATAACTATCTTCCCCTTCAATCATGTTGGCCATAAAGGTTATATTAGTGAAACCTGCAACACATGCCCTGTTGAAAAGGAATAAGAAAAAAATAAAAACAGGTTCATTACAGGGTTTTAACAGCCTTTAGCAAGATCTGTAATCTTTCTATTAGATGATCTTTTTAGATTTCAACAGCAGAAAACTTAACAGAAGAGTAGTTTGAAATAAGTACCTGTATGAACAAAGAGGGATCAATGGTCCGTTTTCATAGCCATACATTGTGTTTCCCTTGCCGACATTAATGATGTTTTTACCATTCTGAGAATGGGAAGAAGGTGATTCTGCCTGCTCTGTTTTTATGACATACGTAACATAGGTAGTTGTCTTCTTATTCTTGAAATCTTTGTATGTGTTGTTCAATTTAGACTTCAAAGAGTCAGGACCTTCAGGAAAAAACCAAAAAACATAGATATAATTCATCCCCTGGTTTTCTATCAATTGCCACAGTGGTTGAGATGGTCACATTAACCACAGTTGTCATTCCTCCACAAGTACAGCCTGAAATAAAAGGCTGAGAGCAACAGATAGTCTCAGAAACCTCTTCTACCGCAGTGTTATCTACTGCACTACCTCTCCCCAGTGTTGGTTTAATTTGCTTTTGGTTTTACTTCGACCATATGTAGTGGAGCTTCTGTGTTTTGTCAATTCTCTTATGTAGAGAGTAAAATGCAAATGGTGTAGAAAAAGTCAATCAGTATTTGGCAACATTGTGCTACCCAAACAGCATCAAGCCTCATTCAGGGTGACACTGAACTTGTCCTGACCTTGAGATCCTTGTTCTATCCTACAAGTCTCACACCTAAACTGTAAGAGATGAAAGAGGTAATTCCTGCCTTTCCTTGACATAGACAAACACTGGACAAAACAGTGATCAGAACAGTTTCCCCTTCAGAAGACTAAGAACAGGCTACCACAGTGAGCAATGACCAACAGGGCACCATTTGCAGAACAGCTCCACTTTACAGTGTCTGTTGTTATAGCAGATGAACCCTAGAAACCTGAGGCAATTACACAGTTGAGGCACATGTAGCCTAAGAGGTAATAAACAAAGTCAACCTACCAGTTGTCCAACAACTCAAGAGGAAGCAAACTGACAAATCTTCCCAGTGTTGAGGGAGGACAAAGAATCTCGCTCATTTGACAGAAGTTCGCATACATTGCTCTCTACTGACTCCCTTTACAAAGCTAAAAGCTCCTTTTTAGAAGTGGGTATAATACTGAATTCACCTTTAAAAAGGAGAAGCCTTACAGGAGGCTCTGAAAGGTGGAAAAGTTCTGGTAAGTTTTCTAGAGCTGTGCAGACAAGAGGTGATCTACCACCAGCAGAAAGCTCTCCTCAACTGTAACTCTGCAGCAACAGGGTGCAAGACAACTCTTCTAAAGCACTAACTTGGTCTAATTAAAAGCAGATGAGGTTGCAATTAACTCAGCTGCCTGAGATATGTTCTGTCCTGTCTTGCACCTAGTTTCCATTCCAACAGGATGTACATCCCTGGTTATACCTGCAGATCCTTGTGGATGCCTTGGATATCATCCTAGGACATTTCAAACAGCCTTAGACACCATGTCTTACACAACAGAATAAAGTCCCCTCAGTCTATCCTAAAGATAACTATGTCTGTTTTAGAACAGAGCAACAGTCTCAAGAGTATTTGTGCTATTTCAACACGATAAAGCTGAAGCAATGCTTGGCTGTGAGGCTGTCTTCTGCTCCCATCAAAGCACTCATGCTACATTATAAATGTGGGAAACCTTCCTTATTTCCCTCAGTCACATCCTGCAAGTCCTCCTTCTTGAATACCTTCCAATCCAAACCACACAGGAGAATGCACCAAATCTCCTTGTGACTAACCAGGACTGGCTGAAGTTACAAGCAGAGCTGCGTGCAGAAGACTGACAGTCAAATCAGCAGTTCTGGGGCAGCTGAGTAGGCATGTGAAAAATAGGAATTTTCTGCACTGATGTGATGAAACATATGTATACACATATATATGCACACACACATGCATTTCTTGGATGTGTATTGCATGGAAAACCACCAAAGGAAGATCTACAGTTAAAATTCTGTGAAATGAACTTCCAGTGTTGTAACAAAGGATAGGCGTGAATGTCAACTCCCACTTAGCACAAACTGTCTCCATCAGGTGCCTTATTCCTCCAGTGCACTGGCAAAAAAGAAAAGTTGTTCAAGCAGAACCTATGCTGCAAACTTAAGTTCCTTAATTTAATGATTTATCACTAGACATTCACCTATCAGAGACATTTCTCAGTTTTGATGCTTTAAATAGACCAGTCTGATGGGCTACCCTCTAGTTTTCTGTGGCATTCAACCTCCCATTAATGCTGTCAATGATATTTAAGCCTTCCACCTGCACCCCATCTCTCTTAAATTGATTTGAGTAAAATCAGGAAGAAGGCTCTTTTCCTTTTAAGACCTTACTGCAGGCATCTTCCAGGTGAAGAAGGGAGGGGGAAAAACATTCCATACTTCAAAGCTGCTTCCATTCCCTGCTCTGAAAATTATTCTGTGGGAAAAGAAAGGATACTACACAATCTTGGGGAAGGGAATCACTGGCAAATCAAGATGGGAACAGCACAGGGGCAATACATATGAGATTTACCTTCAAAGATAAGTCAGGCAGGAAAAGACTGAGTGAAAACAGGGGCCTTCTGGAAACAAGGAGTGACCTGACTTCAAGCAAGCAAGGTATGTGCCTCACAATTTCTGAAAAGTGATTGAAAATTCTGAGTCTGCTTTTTCTCTATCCATTTAACACCTCCTTAGAGTGTAAAATGTAATGCTGTCTGGTAAATTGTTTCAGCTACGAGATAATATCATAAACATCTTACCTTGTTCTTCTGTTGTAATCATTACCGCGTAGGCTTCTAATGGACCATTCCGTGAATCAAAATCAGAGAATTCAACAGACAATGAGCTGTGACTGATGGCCTTGACTGAAGGAACTTGGCTTGGAGGAGGGGGGTCTATCAACAAAAATATTTTTTAGTACATTCAGCACTGATAAAAGTTTTCCAAACACGAAAAGGCTGTGATACTGACAATGTTCACATAATGCATATTTACTGTGCATCACATTAGACTATGAATTAATGTAGTGTTCTATTCATAATCTGCAGGTTGATAATGTAGTGCATACCAAGTCTGGTATCCTGCAATCATGAAGTCAATATTTTTGTCCTACAAATATCTTCCATTCTCGGATCTTAATGCTTACCAGAAATGCTGGTGTGACACAATTTGTCCACTGGAGAGCTTTCAGAGCCATTTGAAAGAGTTATGATAGAAACATTATAGGTGCTGAAAAAATTTAAAGATGCTGTTTGGAAGGTTTGCTCAAAGCCTTCTACCGTGCAGGGTGGAGCCAACTGTTCCCTTGAAGTATGTGTATCAGATATTTTAATTTTGAAGCCAGAGTTGTTACCAAAAGGACATTTCCACTTCAGCATTAGGTAAGGCTGCTTGGCCACTGGTTCACACCAAAGAGAATTAACTGAGACAGTTACTGCCAAAAGAAAAAAGAATAACAAAATAAGAGGTGTAAGAAATCAAGCCTTGTCCTTAACAGAAAAAGCTGTCTATTTGTATCTTTCTCTTTGTATGTTACGTGTATAAATGCTTGTAAAACTTCAGTGTTCCCTTCCCCTTTTAAAAAGATGCCTACATGGCATCTACTGCCTACACAAGGACTTGTTACTTTATGAGGAAGACAACTATTTCACACACTAAGTACACAGACCTATTCTGTGCTCTTTAACTCCTCCGCAGACAGGGTTACTGGCAAAATTTAGGCTGAGTATCTATCAAGATCAGCAACATTTTCAAAATACTGTTCAACCCTTTAACATACTACTCTAAGAACATTTTTATAGTATGTAGACTGCCACTAAATCCCTCTATAATTATGTAAAACTCTTAGTGGCCAACAAATAAAATTAATATAATCTCTGTCCATTAAGAGCCCAACAGTAACCATCCTTAAAAGCAGCAACTAAGACAAATCAGTTTGGGTGAGAGTCTTCTAGGACATGATATAAAAACTTCAACCTTATGACCAGATACAGAAAGATACTTAAAAAGTTAATGTAGCAGTAACACTGAGAAGAAAGGTCTCTCTGAACTAAACATCATGTGACTTGGCCTACAAGACCAAAACACTTATAAATCTACAATTACAACACACACCAAATTTATTTCCTCTCTTGGTAAGGAAGTATTGGGTACTTTCAAATACACGGGTTATAGACTCATGTAATAAATTATTTTGTTGTTAGAAGAGGCGTTATTTTAACAAACTAAGGAGAAGCACAATTGTGTGCCAGAAGAAACAGATTTAGTAAAAATAGATGTGAGTGAGTGGGACTTACTTCTTCTGCATTTTATAAATATTTACTTTTCTTCAGTAACACTGTCAGCTACTCCTACAAATATGGTGAAATTACAGGAGATTACAAACAAACCCTGGAACAACACCTCTGACACTGTATGTCTGGTTTCTAAAGGAGTAACCATGACTTTTAATCTCTATCCTATAGGCAGTTAGAACTATCATCTATGCTCCATGGGAGAAGTCAGAGACCAGCATACTCCACCCTGATTTGGAAAAGAGAGCTGGGCTCTGTGAAAGTCGAGGGGAGACTCCAGAAACACTCAGGAGAGGAGTATTTTGTGACAAACAGACAAAAAAAAGCAGAGGGCACAACCACACTTCTATGTTTTAGACAGACTGAGCATTATGAGTAGCCAAGCAGAACTTTCAGAGCACCAGTGACTCTCCAAGTTCATCCCAGAGCCCCTTTGGAGAACCCACTCGGGAGCACTGGGACAGATGCATTTCAGCTCAGTCAAAATGGGACAAAACAAAGGAAAGGACAAGGCAGCACATGATCACAACAAGTAGGAAAATAGCCACAAGGCCTAACATGAGGAATGCAGGAGTAACTCAGCCTTCTCCTGTCTGCTGATGAGCTGAGCAAAGCAGCAGGGCTGACAGCCACACCACCCAGTGCTGCCCAAGCCCAGCTGCAGCCATTGGCCCTCCAAAGGGGGAAGTTCCCCAGGCGTAATGTGCACTCTGTGGGAGCTTTTCCAAATAAGAACCTGAGGGCCTCATGCAGAGGAAAGAGAGGGAAATAAAACCCCATACACAGAACCCCCTTCCACACGTTACCATTGCTAACTCCAGGTAGGCTGTGTGGAGCACTTCTGCCTAACATAATATTGTATTTCAAACCCAGGGCAGGTGGGCAGAGCCCTATCCTGCACAGCAAAGCACAGACCACCACCAACAGGGATGAAAGAAAATGTGACTTACTTGTATACAGCTCTATGGACACTCCTTTTCCTTCTGTCTTATTATCAGCTGCTACAGCAAATACTGTGAAGGTGTACATTGTCCCAGGGATTAACTCCGTAATTTCTGCTTTGGTGTCATTGAATGTCAGGTTCTTCTTGGTATCATTTACAACCTCTATCCTGTACGTGTAGGAGTCAGAAGCGCTGTCATTCACCACCCATGTTAAATTGACAGAAGTCACACCAACATATTCTGCCTTGAGATCAACAACCGGGCTGGGCTCTGTGAAAGGCAAAGCAACAACTTGTTAACCTGCAGGAACAGCTGCTCACAGACATGGAACACAAGGAACACAGCCCCACCAGTGCTTCACTTCCCTCACACCACCCATGGTCCAGAGTGCAGGAGCACCCCAACAACATCACCAGGTACTCCTGGAGGCTGTTGCACCAGTGGGCAGCTAAGAGAGAACTGATGGAATGTAACCTTGAGTAGCATTCATCTCCCTCTGACACCCTAAAGCAGAACAATGCCAGAGCTCCCAGGAGTTTGCTTGGAAATTCAGAGATGTGGTCAGGAGAGATGTAAGGTTGTAGAGGGACTGGAGAAAGGAGATGGTGGTCTGTGTACAGCAAAAGGTAAGGAACTTCAAATATCACTGAAAGAAGAACAGAGGTGATGAAAGGTGGCAGAGGAGCAGCTTGCCTAGGTCATGCCATGAATGCACTCCCGTGTTATCTAGAGTTCATTCTGCTCCAGCCACAGGGCCCCAAATCACAGTACCTTTATATGGGAGCCCTTTAAAAGAATGTCCTGAGGCCCTGGTACTCCAAGAAGTGAAGGCAACAGATGTACCCACATAAACCCCAGGCCAGAGAGGAAGTTCTTGGGAAGAGTACATTCTGTCACAGGCCTTGGTAACCACCTTCAGCAATCATTGTTTTGAGGCGCTTGTTTTACTCTGGTTTTTCAAAGAAGGCTATGTCTCTTTCAGACAAACATCTATGACTGCAGGCAGCACCTCTGCCTCCAACACTACTAAATTTCAGCCCACGGGCAGGTGGCAGAGCCCTGTCCTGCACAGCAAAGCACAGACCACCACCAACAGGGATGAAAGAAACTGTGACTTACTTGTATACAGCTCTATGGACACTCCTTTTCCTTCTGTCTTATTATCAGCTGCTACAGCAAATACTGTGAAGGTGTACATTGTCCCAGGGATTAACTCCGTAATTTCTGCTTTGGTGTTGTTGGATATCAGGAGTGACACTGGCGTATCATTTACAACCTCTATCCTGTACGTGTAGGAGTCAGAAGCGCTGTCATTCACCACCCATGTTAAATTGACAGAAGTCACACCAACATATTCTGCCTTGAGATCAACAACCGGGCTGGGCTCTGTGAAAGGCAAAGCAACAACCTGTTAACCTGCAGGAACAGCTGCTCACAGACATGGAACACAAGGAACACAGCCCCACCAGTGCTTCACTTCCCTCACACCACCCATGGTCCAGAGTGCAGGAGCACCCCAGCAACACCACCAGGCATTCCTGGAGGCTTTTGCATTAATAGCTGGGTAACAGGAAAATTAGAATGAGCCATCTCAAGCATGACTCATCTTCCTTTCACAGGCAACAAGAGGGGCACAGGCCACCCCAGTGCCACCAGTTGCAGGGTTTCACCAGCAATGCAAAAAGGTAGACAGGAAGGAGAGAAGAGTGGAGGGGAAAGACACTGGTGGTGCAACTCTGCACAGCAAAAAATAAGGAAGATGAAATATCACTAGAAGGGGAACAGAGGTGATGAAAGAGACACTTCTCCAATCCTCATGCCCTCCACTTCACTCCCATAGAAGAAAGGCCATCCAGACCCTCTGGAGATTCTCTCTCCAGTACCCTATTCTTTCTCCATCTTCAAAAGAGGGCAATTAGCAATTACAGACAGACAGCACAGGTGAGACTTTTGGGAACTGAGTGGTCAGCTACAATCATACATGCAGGTACATTTCAGGAAAACACAAATGACAAGAACAGTCATCCATTTTCCTTCAAATGCACTCTGTGGAATGATCAGGCTGGGCTACTCCATTGCAAGCCAGCTCCAAAATGGTCCCTCCAACAGAACATGTCAAGACTTTTAATACTCAACATGGAAAAGTGCTGGATGGCCAAAGGAGTTCTGATCTGCCGGAATCTCTCTCCTGGCTGCACCACAATAGCAGCTATAGGCCCCCAAATCACACAAGTTCACCCAGCACAACACGCTCTTTATAGGAGCCCCTTAAAATGAGAATCTCAGGCCCCCATACTCTAGAAAACAAATGCAAATGCCCCTTTCCCAACTTTGGAAGAGATCAGTGCTTAGGGAAAAGTCTCTTCTCTTCGCTGACAGTCTTGGAGCCAACTTTACCAACAGCTTTCTACCAGGGCAATTCTGCTTCTACACTAACATCCTGTGCTTGGAGATTGGCCATCTCCAGCTCCAGGATGGAATCATCACCTCTGCCTGCAACAGTCTTAAATTACAACCCTTGGGCAGAGCCCTGTGCTGCACAGCAAAGCACAGACCACCACCAACAGGGATGCAAAAAACTGTGACTTACTTGTATACAGCTCTATGGAACTTCCTTCTCCTTCTGTCTTATTATCAGCTGCTACAGCAAATACTGCAAAGGTGTACATTGTCCCAGGGATTAACTTGGTAATTTCTGCTTTGGTGTCATTGAATGTCAGGTTCTCCACAGGTGTACCATTTACAAACTGTATCCTGTACGTGTAGGAGTCAGAAGCGCTGTCATTCACCACCCATGTTAAATTGACGGAAGTCACACCAACATATTCTGCCTTGAGATCAACAACCGGGCTGGGCTCTGTGAAAGGCAAGACAACAACCTGTCAAGACAGAGAGATACAGAAAGAAGAGCCACAGCCACATTTCCCTATTCCACAAAGAATGAGCATCACTTGGAGCCAAGCATCACTTCTACTGTGCCAATGCCCTCTTTCAAGCATTCATGCTGAGGCATCTCTGGAAAGATCACAGGAGCTCTGGGGGATATTCTGTTTCATTTCATATGCAATAATCACTTGTTTCCACAGTGGTTTTCCAGACAGAGAAACAGATGGAAATCAGGGAGGGAAACAGTGCAAGCTGATCTTGGTCTGTGTTAACTCAAAATTGTGCCCATGAGTTGCAGTTTGAGACCTTCAGCCCAAACTCTCCTCAATATCCAGAGAAAGAAATGGGCTGCTTGAGCAGGTCCAACAGCTGGCACACCTCAGGGGGCTGTGTCTGCAAGCCCGTCCCAGCATCAATGCCAGACTTACAGATAGGCAGCTTAGACAAGCTTATCGACTCAGTAGCAGCCCCAGGACACACTCCTCTAAATTGCTTCGTAGGGACAGTGCCTGTTCTCTTTGCATTTCTGAGCTACACACAGAAGTACTGTCTCCTCCTATCCCATATATCTAGTCTGGGAAAAAGGTGCCCTGGCACAAAGCCAACAAGATTGGCACCACATTGATAATGCAACCCTAGGAAGTGGGACAGTCACAGCCCACAGGAACCTCAGGCCCCAGACTCTGCAAAGAGCTCAAATCAATCTTTAGGAACAAAAAGTCTCTGTGACCCTGGCACCACATTCCTGCAGACCACATCTTTTGGTACGAGCTGTGATAACTCGCTCCCAGAAGGGTTGTGAGGGGTCTATTCAGCCCTCAAGTCTGGAGGAAAAGGAAAAGTCATGCTGTGGTAGCAGCTGGATCTCTACATAGTCTTGAGCAGACGTGCTGATGAAATAACTGATTTACAGGGGGCACATACAAGCACAGAGAATTTCAGTCCCTTTGCCAAGACTTTGCTGCATCCACATGCACAGACACCTGGAGCAAAGAAATCAACATCACAACGAGAAACAGGACCAACTTGGAAACCCAAATTAAGAAAGCAGAGCAATTTGGTGCAAACAGCAGTTACTCGCAATTGGAAGGCACCATTTCCTTACTTGTATACAGCTCTATGG
>VWZW01004545.1:6726-47915 GCA_013397115.1 Edolisoma coerulescens
CCCCGCGCGGCACCACCCCCCGCCGGCAAGGTAGGCCGGGCGGCAGCGCCAGACGAGGGGTGCCCGCCCCGCGACACGCTTGCACCGCGAAGTTCCGCGTCCCTTTAACACTGGGGCTGCCCCGGGCCGGGCACGGGCGCCAGCGGGGCCGGGCGGCAGCCCCCGGGTGGGCAGCGGGGCAGTGCCCCGGGTCGGGCCGCCGCGTCCCCGAGCAGTGAGCGCGTCCGGGAGCTCCGGGTGCCCCGAGGGGCGTCCGCCGCTCCCCGCCCTCCCCTGCCGCCCTCTCACGGGGAGGAGAGGATGCCCAGGCAATGGCAGGGACCCGTGAAGTTGCGGGATCGGTGTACGACCCGTTTTCTCCGACATCTTACACCCAGTGCCGGTGGGCGCACTCGAGTTACAGACCAGGACCAGGCTGCAGGTACTGCGGAAGAAATTGGGAAAGGTTTTATCCGGTTTTCCCTGGATCCCGTTACCTGCGGTACGGCGTGAGCAGAGTTAGAAGCCATGTGAACCTCTAAGCCAGTCAGAGGTGACCTGTCGGGAAGGCTGTGCCGTGGCTGTGACATTTGTGTGTGTGGCAGAGAATACCGTAAGACATAGAGTAGTAAATGTGAAAGAAAAAATACTAGAGAAGCAATGATTTTGTCCCAAAAATGTAGCTATTGTGTACGAAGCATGATGTGGTGAGCCTCCTGGTCCTGGTCCCGCTGCTGGCTGAGCACTATCAGTGTCCTGTGGGAGAGTTCCCACGGCTGTCGGCGGGAGGTTTGCGCGCTGATCAAGGAGGTCGTGCACGGTCCTTAGAAGCTGAAAGTTAAAACACTGAGTTTGAGCAGCTTTTACAGCCCTTTTACAGTTTGCAGCGTATGAAACAGGTAAAATGTAAACAATGAGATGGGGACACAGTGCATGGTGAAGTTTGACATTCTGTATACTTTACAAATTGCGGTGCTAAGAGTAGATAACTATGCCCGAGACAGTCTCAAACACTTGGACTATCCTGGAGTCTTTGTGACCAACACCAACTCTTATCACTGAGTTCACCGGGATCAGTTCAATGGAAAATACAAAAAGTTTAGTAAGTTCTGCCTCATCTCACAAAGTGTTTGTAGCTTCAGATCCTTTTTGTATCTACCCCACAGTACTGAAAGATTTTTATTGCTAGTTTTTAGAATCACTATTGTGCCTTTTCTTGCTCATGAAAAGAAAACAAATGCCTGTACAGTTGGAAACTTAATACTTAAAGACAGCCTGAGCTTAAAACCCTTACTGGACAGATGGCTAATTTTACTGGTCTGACCTTGTCTCTTAGGGATCTAGTCCCATGATCCTTGGCTGTCATAATAGCCCCCATTAAGTACTTGAGGAAATTAGGCAGACAGTCGTTGTGAATGAGATGATTAGTAGCTTGCATTAAAAATGCTGGATATGTGAAGCTGGGGAGAGAAATGTGTAAATATTTTTAAATATTCCTTGACTGTAACATACTGGCGTACTTGTTTCCCCTAGTCACAGCAGAATGGCAGTCGTGGGGAAAATATATTTCTGTACATTAAATTAAAACAGCCTAAAGCTTGGAAACTAATTGTAGCGTTGTGAAGGAAATTAATTGATATGTTAGTATTGTGTTTACCTTACTTTCGCTAGCACACATTTTATGTGAATTTTTTATAACACGCTTCAGATTCACTGACTGATTCAGTCATTCCTTTCCTGCTTCTTTTGCTGTATGAGTTTTATTTGGCACAGTTTTTACAAAATCTGTGCAAACATTTGAAAATCCACTTGTAGCAAGGTCTGAAGAGGGAAATCCCCCAGACGGTTTGTGTGCAGTAGTATATCTATGACTTAAATCCCATCTGCATTTTGCCAGGGGCTGTTGGAATTGAGGGCTTCCAAGAATCCCATGACTGGGTCCTTACTGTGAAATGTTGCTCTCAAAACACTGAGAACAGGTGTAGTTCCAGGTAGCTGGAAGATCTCTGCCTTGTTCTGCAGCATATCATATGCTGGGTGGTTAAGAGTGGAAAGAATAATCATTTCCTCACACATCCAAAATTACACATTCAGTGAATAAAGAAGAGATAAAATAGTAGAAAGTTCTTCGGGATTTTTTTCTTTCATTTTGCCCTTTTAATGGTGATAGAAGTGAGACATGTACAGGAATTGTAATTGAGGTGAAACCAAGAGGTTACATCAAGAGAGAAGTCATAAAAACAGTTCATCTTCAATAACAGAAGCTGACTTGGAGGTCCTGTGGGTCAAAAGAAAAAAGATAGGAAAATGCATCTCCATTTTTCCCAAGTTTCAGTTCAGGGCTTAGCTTACAAATATCAGTTTTTTAATCCCAGGAAAGCAGCAAAGTGAGACATCTGTTTGTGAAGTTAAAAATATATAGTAAAATGGCCACAAATGCAACTTCTTAAATTAATCTTCGGGGAAAAAGGCTGTTGTACTCAAATACAAGACATCCTGATGACTGCTAAACTCATTTGAATGTTTATTTACAGTTACATAATACATTTTCTGGAGACAAGGAAACGGGATGACAGACTCTTTGGGAAGGGCTTAAAACAAATCCTTAGACACCGTGTGGTGAATAGTATAGCTGGGAACAGATTAGCCTGGGATTCTCTATATCTTGTACTCCCAGAAGTTGGCACTCATACTGCTGCTTTCACACTGTTTTCTTGCTTTTGCCCTCTGCAAAGACACAGGTTTTCACCATCTCTGTTTCAAGTTTCAACTGGTTGAAGATTAGAGTCTAAAACTAGCTACCAATGTGTTACACTGCTACTAATATGAACACAATATTTAATTTTAATGGTTGTCTGATTTTAGAGAACTTTAGGGGAAAGAGCTGAGCAGTCCTGTGGATGTTCATAGCATAAAGTTGTTGCACTGTATTGCATTGATGCCTCTTTAGTAACAGAGTGTAAAATTCCAACGCCCTGTAGAATAATAAAATGGGTAGGTTGGTCTGCATGGAGAATAAAAATAATCATATGTGATGCTTAGGAATGCTTCTCCTTTTATAAATATATTGTGCTTGCCAGCTAATATAAATAAAGAATTTGGCTTGTATCTCTTTCCCAGATGTCCATGGCAGTAGACATCACCGGCTTTCTGTGTAAATGCTGAAGGAATCAGACCAGTTAAGGTCTGAAGACTTTACAAGAGAGTAGCACTCAATATCAGGGCTGGATTTTCAAAAGAGTACAGATCCTTGGTCAGCACTACAGCAAATGACTTTTTTTTTCCAAAGGATTTGGCCCTGGGATACTTGAATTCTTTAGAAAATCTGACTACAATAAGAGCTGCTAGATACGGAACACTTTTGAAAGTCTAGCTGTATTTATGTATCAAAACAGGTCAAACTGCCTTGAAATCAGGTCTACAAATATGAAAAATGCAGCAGTCTTTGGGAAAGAAGGTACTTATTTGAGTTTTCAAATATTACAATTTTTTGGAACAACAATAGGATGAATTCTTATTCACTGTCATAATAAATCCCACACGTAAAGCGTGCAAGAGTAAGGTTGACTTGTTGCTGAATGCAAAGTGTCTGAGAAGAGGAATGACTGAAGCTGAATGATTCCTAATGTGAGGGATGTAGAACTGTCAGAGTGCGTATCTATGAGCTAGAACTAATAAAGAATATGTGTATAATTAATTTGGGGGAAGATTAGTATCATCCTCTTATAGCTTCAAAAATGTCTTCAATACCAATTAAATCAAGCACTAATTATATATGTATTTGTTGTTTGTCACATTCAGATGTAAGTTGTGTCACAATTTTGTGTGACATTCTCATTTTGATTTGACTTGCTCTTGTACCTCTGGGGTCCATAGTCTGGTAAATCCTGAAAACTGGTCAATCACATCACCACCTCATGCAGATGTGAGCATTCCGATAATACTCTCCAGGGCAGCAATAGGAACGCAGTGAATTAGTCCACTTGAGCATGTTACTTTGTATGTCACTGTTACTCATTTTGAAATATGTTTTCTGACTTTAGTTAGTCTCACTTGCACCAAAATATCTTGTGCCCTTTCCACCATGAAATTGCCGTCTTCCTCTGTACAAGGAAACTTTCAGTAAATGTTTTTCTTGGGCACCATTTTGCCAATGCCCATGTCTGAAATGACTATTCAGACTTCCACCACTGTTCAGAAAGGTAAAATTAGCCAAGACATTTTAAATATGGAATTATACCTATACCAGATACTGGGGTTCACAGTGATGCTTCAAAGAGGAGGGGTTGTTTTGGAGTTAGGGCACTAGAGTGATCCTTGGGAAATTGTTTTGCCTTGAGGCTGTCACAGACTGTCTTTGACAGCTTGCCAGTCCTTCACAGGCCAGATTTTCATTTTTTAAAATGGCATTAGAGTGATTTTATGCTTTTATCCTTTTCCAACCATGCCACTTTAAGACAGCGCTAAGACTCCTGTAGGGTGCTCAGCACAGCTGTACCCCAATTTTAGTCAATGCTTTAACTGAGTGATAATATGTCGGTGGTTTTCTCGGTGTCTTCTAGTGTGCCTTGCAGAAAAAATAGCTCTTTTTTTTCTCAGTGACCCTGGACTAGACAGGACAGCACTGTATACTGTGTGTAGCTCATTAGGAGTGAACACATCCAACAATCAGACTCACCTTAAACTTAATGGCAGGGATTCTGGGTGTCAGTCACCCAAAAGACATCCTGAGGAGCAGAATAGTACCTTGTTGTCTTAAACCAGAAAATTTGAGTTCATGAGTTCTCTTCAGTGCCCCTCAGACTCATTGATTAGCTGAGAGTATACTTGGAAGTTTCTAACTCCTCAGTTCATGCTTATATTGGGACTCAAATTTTTGCATGTTTCTGTTTATGCTCTTTTAATGTGGTCTTATTGAAAATAAAATTAATTTAAAAAAGGTGACTAATGTTCCTTCATGTCCTCAAAGCAGGATTGATAGGACTTTTTCGCAACTTTTCCATCACAAGGAAATAAAACTCTAAAATGCTTATAGAAAGTTTTTCATATTAAAAAGTCATTAAAGTATATTAAAGATACCTGTAATCTAAGCAAACAGCCATGAATAGGTCTTTCAGAGTTTATTATTTCATTATTGAGTGTACAGTTGGGTGCCATATTTATCAGTGAATGTGCAACGGTGGTCTGTGATCACATAACAAAAAACTTTCTGAACCACAGGCACACAGGAGATTATGTTAGCTGTGTGACCTTGAATAAAATTTCTTAATTGTTTTCTGTGCAAACAAATGATCTATCTAGAAAAAATTCCTCAAGCCAAACAAATCCCCAAACCTGTTCTTCATAACTAATTCCATCTGAAAGGAAATACTTTTTGGTAAGACTAGGCAAGATTTGGTTTCCTTTTATTTTTTACTTTTAGTGAAGATGCTTACACATGAAAACCAAATTAGTTATTTCATATAACGCGACCATCCAAACCACAGCAAAAGATGAACATTAGTTTTTCAGACTTTTCAGAGCCACTGAGCTGAAAACAAGCACAGCAGAATTCATCTTTGAAAGTAACTGCTTCAGGAGGGCATAAGCCACTGAAAATTGGAGGCTTAGGGGGAAAGCTCCAGCACAACCAGGTACCTAACTCAAACCTAGATAATGATATGCTGTGTGATGATCCATAAAACTCTGCAGGTGAGAGGTGTATAGTGTGAAATACACCAAGTTCATGCCAGTTCTTCCACTGGGTGTAGGGTAGCTACACCCAGGAGTAAAGATTGCTGTTGAGGAAAGTCCCTCAGGATATTGCCTCTAATGAAAAAGGAATCCACACAATATTGACAAAGGGAGCCATTTGTTCAAAAGGAAGAGGACAGCTATGTGGTCGTGGGGGAAACCCTTTCTTCTGTTGGCTTGGATCCCTGTAGTTGGATAGCCAAAATGCATTGGCTCTCTTTTCTTAAAAAGATCTCTCACTCAGGCATTGCCAAAGTTATCCTGGATAGTTTTTTAGAGCTAGGAAATATGAACCATATGCAGGTGCTAACATCTGAACCTGGCTTTCTGAGTGTATCCCCAAGTAGTGATAGGGTGTCTTTCCCCTTATATATATTAACCTTACAGCTAATAAAAACTTTTTTTTTTGCAACAGTGCAGATAGCAGTCGTGTCAAGAGCAGTTCTTCTAAGAAGTGGGCACCGACTGGTTCTGAGTTTCCCCACATCCTCAGAGGATAGTCAGTCCAGTCTAACTTGCACAGAAAGATCTCTGAAGATGGAAGAATCCCAAGCCAGGGTATTCTTCACACCTCTCTCAATTTTAAAAGTAGTTTAAAATTGCTGGCATCTATGAAAATGATGGTATATATCAATACCTACGTACATCTGGAACTTGTAAAATTGTCTTTCTAAAATGATAGGAAATGAACATCCTGTGAATGTTGATCATGCTTCTTTCAAGCACAGAAATCATTCTGATCTTTCTGCTGTGCCAGAGGTATTGTTGCACATACAAAGTTTTAAATCAAGACTGGCTTTGTGTTGCCGGGCTCAAAAATCTTCTGATAAAAAATCCTAAGGGCAAAAATTATACAGTATTTCACTCAAGTTTAATTGCTTTTATGCATGAAAAATTGCAACTAGAATATCATTTTAGGAAAAAAGAAGCCAAACCATGAACAAAACCTGTCAAACTGTAAATGATGGAAAGTACGTGTCTAGGACCAAAATTTTTGTGGTTTAATTAGTGATTGCAGAAGCCAGAATCTGTTCCTTGGAACTGAAATATGAGGTCTCTTTCATATTCTGCTTTCTAGACAATTGCAGAAGGTAACGTGTTTCTAAAAATAAGCAGGCATTTTATGAAGATGACTATTTACAAGGATGTTGGCATTGCAGCTGGTGCTCCAGCCATGCATGGATATCAGTGTCCTGCTGGCATTTTTAGCTCCTGTTCCCATTTCATGACGCTCTTGTTCCCATGTGAACCTGTAGTGTGCAGGTTGCTAATGTTCCCATCATAACTGATCAGTCACAATGGCAGAGTTGAACTTTGCAACCAAGAACTGTTTCTCTGCCCATGTGTGTTCCAAAGGACTCACTCAGCAGGGTGAGATGGGGGCCTTCCAGCCAATTACCTCTGCGAGCCATAGGATCATAGGATGGAAGAAGAAACCCGCAGAATATAAGCAATTCTTTCAGGGACTTCCCGATAAAGAACAAGAAAGCACCTAAAATGGGTTTAAAGGAGAAAAAAAAGTGAGCTGTTTGGACCAGCTGATGCCAAGCAAAGGGCATGGTTTGCATGAGGTAGGCCTGGTAGAGGTTTAAGTCAAAGGGCTGGACTCTACAGGCTGCAGAAGACAATGTGCCAGTGGAGCAGGGAATGCTTTGAGAGGATTAGGGAGCGTTAGATACCAGCTATGTGGACATCATAGCTGTGCCTGGGTCATGTGCTATTTTTTCCCTTATGTATTTGTTCTTTATGCTGTGATATATTTTCCACATCTCATTGTCTCTTGCACCAAAGAGGGTTTTGTTCTTCCCTGTCAGTCTCTCACATCCTGCTGCTTGTTACTGGTTCTTTGAATACACAGGCCATGTCCCACACTAAATCAGTGCAGGGATTCAGGTTTAAAAAACACAGCTATTTCAGTCACTTAGTAGAGACAAAGAATTTCCTCTGGTTTTACTGATACTGCTGGTGAATGGAGAGGCTTGCTGACTGCAGAAGGTATTGAAATTATCCTATTTCTTACGGAGGAACTGAGTCGGGGAAGAATTTCCTGCTCCTTGAGTAGATTTCAGATTTTCTCCCTGACCTGGCCTTCAGCAGCCTTTAATAAAATCACAGTTGCAATTAAGCAGGTTAGGGTCACAGTGCAGTGGCAGCCCCAGTGGATGTGCTCTTTCAGCACTCCAGAGTCCATTGGGAGGAGTGTGTCCTGGAGGCTGAGGGAGGTGATCCTTTCTCCCTACAGACCGCTGGTGGGACACACCTGCAGCACTGGGTCCAGTTCTGGGCTGCCCAGTGAAAGAGGAAACATGCACATACTGGATCAAGTCCAGCAAAGGGCCACCAAGGTAAATAAATGGGAAGAGGTGAAGAGGAACAATTAAGCTTTGGAAGTGAAATACTTGTAGGAATCATGCAAATGTATATAAATGATGGGGGAGTAATGAAGATGGAGCTAGGCTTTTCTGAGTGGTGCCTTGTGACAGGGCTGGAGGCAATGGACACTAAGGGAAAGCAGGAAATTCCCCTTAAGATGTTGTGGAGTCTCTGACCTTGGAGACATTCATACCCCTTTAGGCAAAGTCTTGGGCAGGTCTCCAACCTGGTGCAGCTGAGCCTGCTCTGAGCAGGGGTTCAGACCAGGTGATCTCCAAAGGTGCCTTCCAGCCTCACTCCCTCTGTGATTTGGCAGAGTGTCACTAGGATCTCCTGAAAATGTGTTTCAGCTCTTGGGTTAGCTGCCTTTGAGCTCTCCTCCACCCTGTCATGGACTGAAAACACCAACTGGACCAACTACTCTGCTTTCTACAGAGAAATGAGTGTCTGCTGGCGTTGTGATCAGTACGAAGCGTTTGGTGGGAGGTTGCTACCCTTTGTGCTGTGTAGCTCTGTGAGGCCTGTGCCAGACCCTCCGGGATAACCAACCCGCACGCTGATTTTTGTGATACTTTCTGGGATGGGACCAGATCGTTAGTATCCACAAATAATGAGCTTCAAAACAATCACTCAGGACCTGGAGGGACTGTGGGAGCCCAAATGCTGCATGTCGTGTCCTCCCCCTGCACATTTGTTGCCTGTCACATGGTCAGCTTTGTCCTCTTTAATCTTTTTGCATGTTTGTATGTAATGCATGTGTGATTGTCTGATTGTAATTTTTTTCTATCTGACCACTTTTCAGGAAGCTCCCCTTGAATTCTTTTTCCTGCACCAAGTAAGACATTTCTTCAAGAGCTGTTTTGTTCTGCGTTTCAGCAAGAAAGAAATGTGTAGTAGATAAAGTGAACAGATTAAGGGACATCAAGGAGAACACTTTTCAACTATCATGAACAACTTTGCCATGTGTTCCATTGAGATAATAAGATTTGGATAGTGAGCACCTGAAATATAAGTGATATTCATTGATGGGAAAAGAAATTTTCAAGTTATTTATTTGGCATTTTTACAATTTCACTGGCCTTTTTACTTTTTTATATATATATATAAAATGCAACTATATTTTCTGATAATAAATATGAAGTCCTTCATATGGGGTTCTCATATGTATTGTACCCATGTTATAAATGCTCCGAAAATGCAGCAGGGTGACATTTATCTTTATTTTTATCATTTTGTTTCAGAGGAGTAATAGCCTGCTTAGTAGAGTTTCTTTTCCCCAACAATGCCCTAAGACTCAGTAATGAGCATTAAGCACTGTGTGATCAACTTTCTTAGCGTTTTCCTGTTTCTGCTTCCAACTGTTTTCGGAATGCCATGGTTTGTGAAGCTCCTCCAGTATTTGTGTTCCCTAGCACCTCAGATGCATGACCCATGAGACAAAAGAGAACAGCCTTTTTTTCCTGGTGGAAATGGGTTGGATTTTATTAGATGACTCAAATCAGTGCAAAAGGGATAGGAAAGTAGAGAGAAATGCCTGGAGGAAGAGGGATGGAGGAATGGGGAGGTGGCAGAGGGAAAGGCATGAGAACTCTCCCTTGCCACTGGCAGTAAGCAGCTGCTTTTGCTCCGTGGTAGGATGAAACTGCTCTGAAATGGCACAGTTTCCTTCATGTGCAGAGTTTCTCCTGCAGCTCACTGTGTGTGCCTCAGCCCAGCAGCCTGTGCCGACCCACCAGGCTGCCTGGCTGGAAAGCTGCTGCTTGATGCTGCATTGAGTGCATTTTAAGTGATGGATGTTCACAGTCTAGTCCCACTATAGGAAACCATGAAGGGAGACAAAGTTGGAGGAAATTCCAGGATATGCTTCTGGCATGCTGGTTCCTAAGCAGCTCATCCCACTGATTACTAAAGTCTACTACACAGATATGGTGACATACTGCTGCTCGATTTCAGCTACATACTGGCACTTAAATTGTATCTCTGAGACACTTTTTTAAAAAGTCGTTTCAAAAGCGGTGAAGCAGCTGATGAGAAGGCAGGCCGTGGCAGGGCAGGCAGTGTGCTGGCAGCAGGCAGGGCTGGCTGCAGCCTGCCAGTCACTGGACACATCCACAGGGACAAGGCAGGCTGGAGCCCAGACAGGAAATCCCAGGCCAGGAAAAATGTTGAGCTTTGCATTTTCAAGCAGTTTGTAGGCTGGAGTTGGGAGGGGTGCGCCTAAGTGTCCTCCCTTCTCCAGGAATAGGAACCTGGCTACCAATTTCCTCTGCCAGGCCAAGGTGCTGCAGAGATGTCAGGAATTAGGACAGCCATGCCCCAGCACTGGGGCTTCAGTGGGCAAAGCACAAGCCTGCTTTAGGGGAGTGAGCATTAGATTTTGACTCAGACTTCCAGAAATGCACTGGAAGTTATGCAAGAGGAGTGTCTTGGCGGGGGTTTTTACAGGCACCTATGGAACTCTGGAAGTGGAAAATGCTTCCATTAGGTGAAATATTTCACCAAGTTATCTAGGTGCAGGTACAGGATATGCAGGTATGCATTTGTGTGAATCAAACTGGCCTCTGAGCAGTAATTATTAAAAGCACAAGCCTGTGAGAGTTACCTAGAGACTGCCCCATGTGCTCCTCATGTGACTAGGGCAAGACAGATACAAAGTAGACTTCTGCTTAGAGCTATGATGTTCCCTGATTTTTATAACCTTTAGCACCAGCAATTCTCCAAAAGTGACTCCAGGGCATAATCATCCACAGATAGAAATTTTTATATATATCTCTCCAATTTTTTTTTTTTTTTTTTAAGCAGTTATTCCTTTTCCNCCTTTTCCTTTTCACTGCTGGAAGTCGGTATTGCACTGTGAAGAGCTCCCCTCCTCTCTCCTTCTCTTTTCTGCAGTTGGAGTCCTTCTGGGAGCAGAGCCTTGCTCCGGGAAGGAGGGTAAGGCGAGAACCAGGGCTTCCCATTGCTGCCTTTCTGTTCAGTGATCTGCAGGCCCAAGGTAAAGCAGGAAAAGCCACGACAAAGTCACCAGTGGCATGGTGCCTTACATCGTTCTTAATGGGATTTGTGGTGTTGCACTGCAGCTTAAGTTCTGAGCTTTGTCTCCTTCGTTCCCCTTCCCTGGGCTATATAAACCCCAGTGACCGTCACCTCAGATGTCCCTGGGGCAGATAACAGATGCTATACAAGCATCAGAAAAACATCACATGAGTCCAAGCCTGTTATTTGTTAAAATGTTGAGGGATTTTTAAAATTGTGGTTTCTTTTGCAGTGTTTTTAAAAGACTAATGAAGGTCAGGTTAGTCTCTCCAAAGATTTGTGCGCTGTGGTTTGGATCAAAACCCAGGATGCCTCTCCAGGGCTGTGTTACCTGCCATCTCTGCTCTGGTACTCAGCGTGGCAGTGTCCAGGTGATCCAGAAGGTTTTCTTTTGTCAGGATCTGATGCAGTGGAAGGTGATTCATTCAGAGAAATGAATATCAAGATTTTTTTTTGTGTGTGTGTGTATGTTTCTGCTTGGGGTGCACAACCAGGACAGGCTGTCTGAGATTTTCCAGTTTCAAGTCCTTGTCTTTTGTAGTTGTTGTGGCTGTGAAATTGTTGCTCTCTTACGTACTGCTGCTGGGCAGTGGGAGCTGGAAAAGGCTTCAAAGAAATTTAAAGATGGCATATTTTTTCATTTAGAATTTCCTGACCTTTTCAGTCTGTCATGTTGTCTTCCTTCCACTGTGGTGTTTGCATAACTTTCAATCTGTAAAATAAGGGAAGCAAAAGACCTTATGACTGTTTATTGTTTTATAGACAAGAATTTCACCGATATTTCAGTGAGAGAGGGACTGTTTCACCTCTAGGAGTGGACAAGCTTTTTTACCTCGAAAACAGCTAGTACAATGATAAAACGCTATTTTAATAAAACCCAGGGTGAGTTTTTTATGAATTGGTGAACACAAATAATGTTTCAAACAGAAGATATTGCAAGGTATTTCTGGAAAGTCCAATTTAGAATTAGTTTGAATTGTTTTGCTTGGGCTTTTTTATTCCTGTTTTCTTACATTGTGACATGTTAGTAGTGACAGCTGGCATTTCATCAACAAGTTTCACTTGTTTCACAGGACACAAATAGGAGACACATCAACCTGGAAAACAAGGAGCCTTTTAGTCAGTACCTCTTAGCTGTTACCCACAGAGATTTAAAAGTAAAATAGTCAAATGCTTATCTCCTTTCATTGGCTTATGCCCTCTCATTAAGAGTAGTACAGAAAATGGAGTATAAAGATTTTGATTTTCCAAACTACAAACTAGTAAAGATGAAATTAACCATCTGTTTTCCCTTAAATGTATTACCATGTTATTGCATGTGGATTGTATCAGTGAATTATTTGCATATTATTTCAGGATCTGCAAGTACCTGTGACTACCTGCATGCCTTGATACAGCAAAAACATCTAAAAAGAAAAGATAAGATTAAATTCAAAATATAATTAAAATTCTGAAAGAAAAATTTCTAACACAAATCCTTTCAGATAGTCCATTCATCAGTATTTTAGATAAAAACTAGTTTTCAATCACTATTATTTTAATCTAATTTAAAATTTGAATCAGTTTTGAAATTTGCTCTAAAATAGTAGTACTAGTAGTAGGTACTAGTAGGGATGAGCTTTATCCAATTCATCCAAAGTGCTTCAAGTGTGAAGCCTGTGGACATTAGAAATATATTTGGTTTGAAGTAGGATTTTTTTCTCATAACTGTTCATCACTGTAGTAAGATTTTGGTGTCAGTCCATGACTAGAAGGAAGGAAAGAAGAACTGTGCCTACACAAGCAGTTTTTTTGTAGTAGCTGAAGGAAAGGATCCGGCTGAAGTGGTTGCTCCTGAGCCCTGCACAAGGCCAGCATGGCTGGCCTGGGAGCAAAGGGTGGATTCATTGGAAGTGTTTCTATTGTGTACTCAACGTAACTGCACAAAATCACAAGGGCAGACATGGAAGTGACATTTCTGCTGGTGGATTCAGTGATGGAAAAGAGCATCCAGAGGCACTGGTACAAAGCATCATAGAATGGTAGAAGATTAAGGGGTGGAAGGGGCCTTAAAGACTATCTAATTCCAATCCCCTTGCCATAGGGACACCTCCCACTAGACCGGGTTGCTCAAGGCCTTATCCAGCCTGGCCATGAACATTGCCAAGGTTGGGGCATCCACAACCTCTCTGGGCAACCGTTGACAGTGCCTCACTACCCTCACAGCAAAGAATTTCATCTCTTCATTACAGTAAAGGATAACACCATTGCCTGGCCCAGGCTGGGGACCATTCCTCAGAGGCACACATTTAGCCTGTAGCCACCCTGATGGTAGCCCATGGGTGTTTCATATATGGGCAGAGGCTGTTGTATGTAGCAGTGAGAGCCACAATGGAAGTGACATTTGTGCTGATGGCATAAACATTTTCACATTTAATCTGAGTTGCTTTTGTGAAGCAAAAATTTAAATAATGGTCATTATTTTGAAATGGCAAATTTTACTCCATCTCAGGAAAAATTTACTCCATCTCAGGGAGAGTGCTTATGTATTCTTCAGCTCACTTGGAGAGCTTGTTTGGTGACTTCTTTACTGGTTTGGTGGTTTTTGCATATTTTGAGAACTACAGAGCCAAAGACATGTATAAACGAGAAGGAAAGTAGCTGTAAGCAGAAAAGTAAACACAACATTGTCAGCTCAACATTGTTTATCTATGGCTAAATCCTCATTAAGTTCTTGTGTTTGATATACTTTCACAATATACATTCATAATATGTGTGAGAGTGCTCCCCCTTGATTAATGGCTTCTTTGCATGGTGCTGGAGTCACTGCTTCCATTACCATAAAAGCATTTTGGACAATATAGAACTTTCTGTGCCTGATGGGCCAGAAAGGAGAACGACTGTGTTTGTACAAAACGTGTTTAATTTTATTGTTTATATAAATTGGCTCCTTGTCCTTTATGATCAGAGCAAATCTCCATGCCTTCTTAGGTATTCACTGGACCCAGCTGCAGAGGACATTGGCAGGGGGATCATCACTGAGGCAGATCTTCAGGGCATGCACAAGTAGTGGATATGTCTCACTCCCCTTGCCTGCAGATTCCCAGCCCACAGGCTGCAGAGGGGAGTAGGCTCTGTTGTGGTTTTGCACTGTGCGTGGTGCTACCAGGTTAACAGAGAGTTCACACTGAGTTTTGAGAAGAGGTATTTCTGACCCCAGTTGTAGGAGAAACTACAAATACCCCAAGAGTTTTACCCTTGAAAACTCCTTATTATTTTTAATATTCTAAACATGACATCTGACATAAAGACATAAATGTTTAGACCAGCTTCAATATCTGTTTTTAGTGTGCCTAATACATGATGCTCTGTAAAATCATGCAAAATACATTAAGCTCACATTTATCTCGAAATGGTTTGTCAGTAGAGCAGTGACAAGTGTTGCAGCAGTTGTGATCGGCTGACCAACCGCTTTGATACGGTTGTTCAAAAGCCTTGACATCTCCTGCAGCTCAGTGCCATAAACATGCTTGTGTCAGATCCTGCCGTCACTTTGCCACAGTTGTGAAGGGAAAGCTCAGTCCAGAAATGGACATTTTTTACTTTCTGCTGGGCTGTGTGAAATTCGGACCCTGACAACCAGAAGTGACTCCGAATCCCCAGACGCACATCACTGAGCTGGCAGGCCAGGAGCGGTGACAGCAGAGGACTGTAGGACTGCCATGCTGCATGAGATACATCTCTCTGCCTTGCCCTCTATCCTCCCCAGGAAACAGCTCTGTGCACGGGTCACAGCTGCCACTGGCTTTCTTTTTCCTCTTGGCTCCTAGTTTGGGCATGAGGCAGCAGGTCCCCAGCAGGGTGAGTGCCATGTGCCTGCTTGTCACATGGCTTTGTCACAGAGAGGGCCGGATCCAGTGGTGTGGTGAGCTCTAGCCATCACCTGGGGCTGCTTGCAAAGACAATGCTAAGGCTGATGGTTCCCAAGCATATATCCAGCCATATCCCTCTTGTGTTAGGTGAATTCCCTAACTTCTAGGGAGAAGTAAACAAGGAGGATAGAAATATAGGCCTCTCTGGCTCCTTGCCTTTGTTTTCCCTGGCTTAGGCCAGGGCTTTGTATTTACTCCACAGTGACAATTTATAGGCCAGTGTAGCTGAGGTCACTGTTTGGCTCTCTGTGTCGCTTTCATCATCTGCAACCTGGAGATAGTAGTGTTTTCTAGGGCTGAGTGAATAATTCATTATGTGGTTCCTTATTAAACAGATGTTGCCTCTCTGTTTGCAGATAGTCTGCAAATGGATTGCATTTTGTTCAAATTTATTTGTTGTTCCAAATTATTCACCAAATACTTTCAGTAAATAATGTTATTGGCCTATAGTGCATTCAGAATATGAATTTGAAGCCTGTCTTACATGACTATTTGTCATTGCTGGTTAAAATTTGTTATTTCAGCAACTGTGCCTTCCAGCAAACTTGTCTCATAGAGCTTCCCCAGAAAGTAACACTATGAATATGTTAAGAGTGAGTGTTTAGGGGGTATTCTTTCTTCGTTATTACTAATGCAGCTGAAATGCTAACCTGCCTCACTGGGTGTTGTGAAGATTGGAAAGGGGTTTTCTGAATGTGAAATGCTTCTTAAGTGGACACGGATACTCCAGCCCTGGCTGCTCATCCCTGCCACTCTTTTAGGTAGCAGGTGGTGTATGGTTCCAGCTACTGCTGAGTGCAGGGCAGGAGGTGAGCACAGGAGGTGGCACATGCTGTGTTAAGAGCCCCTGGGCCAAGCAAGAATCCATGCGACTAAGTCCCTGCTAATGAAGGAAATGGGTGAGGGCCCAGGGGACATGGCATGGTTTTGGCTCTCACCCACCCCGCTGAACTCCTTTCCTTCCCCAAAGATGTCCATACTGACTTACAGATGTGGTGTGTGAGCTGTGCTGTCTTCCAGAACACTCCTGGGAGGCCTTCCCAGTACTCTGAATCTGTGGCACAGATGGTACAAGCAGTATGAATGTATGAGTGTCCCTGTGTTTGGGTCCTGAGTAGTACCCTGCATTTCAGGAACACATTTAAAAGCCTACGAGTTGCTCAACTGCTTGAAGCACTGGGTACTCCTGAGCTGAGCAACAGCTCACCCACTGAGAAGAAGAGATGTCCTCCTTTGCTTCCCCTCTCCTGGTGTTCTTCTGCTGCTGTGGAAATTAGAACTGGAGAGGGAAAAGGGGCACCCAAGTAAAATCTGAGTAGTGGTCTATATATGGTAGTTTGGAATGAGGGCAGCACAGGCCTACTCTTCAAAGCCATACCCGCCAGGTAGCTACAAGAGAGGGCTTTTGGCCTATATCTCCCAATGCAACACCACTTTGTTTTCAGCAGATAGGCTGGGGCCTCCTCTGGATATTCTGCTGGATTCACTGAACTGCACAGCGTTCAGCGTGCAATGGAAGATGCCAAAGCAGCATGCAAGCACCATCACGGGGTACACGGTAAGTGATGTTCCCTGCTGCTGCCTGGCCTCAGCCTGCACACACTGAAACCAGTGGGACAGCCCCTTCTAACACACAGCGCCACTGCCCACAAAGTGGCCAGGAGACAATGGGCTTGAGTGGATTGAGCTGTAACCTTAAAAAACAAGCAGTTCATGCTTTAGAAACAAGCTATGGTGGGAATTTGGGTTGGATGCCAAGGCCTGCAGTGGATATAGATTGCTTTTCTGTTGCGGTTTTCCTGCAAGGCTCTCAGTGCTCTCTGCAGCTGATAAAACAGTAAAGTAGAGCAGAGCAGGTCGATATTACACTGTGCAAATGTGGGCCATGCAGATCCTTTGACTTGTACTTCCAGCCTGAGGATTACTTTAGCAGAAATATGTTTTCAAACTAAGCCTCTAAAACTTCCCAGACTGGCAGCAGGTACAAGAGAAGGAGTCTCTTTCATGGAGTCTCTTCCTGGATAGGTACTGTACTGCATAGAATCCCTGGGAACCCACCAGCCTTAAATATCAAAAGGACTTTTGTTTTATTCCCCCCTACCTCAGAAGTCAGTTTCTGTTAAAGAAGCTGAATGATTTTCCTGTTGTACTCAGCAAGTTTATAGGGAAGTGCCTGACCCCCATCAAGGCTCTGCCATGCTATCTTCTGCCTATAGGGCAAAACAGAATGGCTAGGATAAACTGGTTACTGTGTTTTAATGCGCAAGAAGAAAAATAATGAGCACTAACACGCCATTCATTCATTTTTGTTAGATATTGCTTTAACAGGTATTCCATGGCAACGGAACTCAGTCCCAAAACGGAAGTTAGTCAGTGGGAAATTACCACCAAAGATGCAAGATGTTGACTCGAATGTGTTGCCTTCCCCTTCAACAACAACAACAACAAAAAAATAGCAGTTGTTCTTACTAGCATTTTCTGTGGAAGGATTTGAAATTTCCAGGAATAAAATACCCAAAATTCAGTTTTATGTAAAAAGGTGGGAAGTAGAATACTACTGAGTACCTTTAGTATTAATGTACACTAAAAGAGTGAGAGAATTCCCTGCAATACATATTTCTGGTACACATGCTCCTTTATCCCAGTCTTGTAAATGACACCAGTGCAGCCCAGCTGCAGAGTTGATTTTATTGTTATGATTTTATTGCTATGAACGACAATATAGTAGTCTAGAACTCCAAAAAGCACTTGCTGTGGCCAGGACTTGCCTCAGGTGGGCTCTGAGTAGCTTGGTCCATCCTTCTCTGTGAAAACAGAGGTGCAGTGAGTCAGTGGCTTAAGTTGTAAACAGTTTTCACTCTTCACACATGCAGATCAAGCATCTGAGCTCCACTTCTCTCTTTGAGCCTTAAGTTGGTGTGTGGCATGATAATAAAACCAATGACAAGCAGCATATATAGTGTTGTACCCAAAATGTCTTCACTGTAGTATCTTGACCCTCTGGCATCTCTGAGTCTCTGTGCACAGGAAAGCAGATTCTCTGTCGCATTAGTCTCCAGTACATGGCAGCAGACATGGAGAGACATTTTATGATAGAGCAATTTTTATAATGTCATAATCATGTAATGTTCACATCTTCCTTACATGAAGTAAGGTGTCTAAGGGGTGCAGAGCAGTCCCACAACTCTTTAGCTGTCTGTGCTGACCACAGACAAATGATGCACAATTAAAAATGTCATCTCAGGTCTGCACTACAAACACTACAACTGTGTTTCACATTAGATAAGTGTATACACTTTGTGATGGTGTCCTTTGGTCACACTGACAACTTCCAGCAAATATGTAAGGAATATCAAAGCAATATTCTGCTTTTCCTGCATTTGAAAAGGTAGGGGATCATGGCCTCAGATGCTGTCCTCAGTGTGAGAATGGTGCACTGGTGCACTCCTTCTTAAGTCATTCTGAAACCCTGAGTTATTGCTTTAACTGGTTTGACTGTATCTTCTTCCCAAGGTCTTTTACTCAGAAGTTGAAGGTGACAAAGCAGTTAAACAGCTCTCACACGATGTTCCCCTGAGTTTGGATATGATTAGCATGGTGAGTATGGCTTTTCATCAACAATCAGAGCACTGGAGTAGAACATGCAAGTGGAAACTTGCAACTGTCTCCCTTGTTGTAGTTTTGTGAAATGTGGTGAGGATCCGAGCCCCGGATCTGCTCTGGGTGTTGAGCAAAAGGAAATCACAATGTTTTTCTGTTTGTGTAATGCACTTTTGCTCCTTCTTTTCTGACTGTTTTATCATGTAAAACTATTGGGACTTGCTCTCAGCTTCCTAGTACTGACCTTTGACATCTACTAAAACAGAACTTTTAATGTTGAATATGCATTTTCTGTGCATTTTCACACATGGAAGGGGTGGAATTGTGTGAGCCTATGCACAGTTAGAGAGAGTTGCACTATCAGTGCATGTGTATTGCAGTGCCTGACACAGCTGTGTGAGTTAACACATGGAGTGTTTTGGTTCTGTGTGAGATTGTGGCCTCCTGAAATATGGCTGCTTTAGTTGCAGTTCTGCAAGTTCATATTCTAGAAAATTCCCCTAGCTGCTGGTGTTTATTTTGTTCTGGAATACACTACTTTTTCTCATTGCTCTCAATTTGTTTTTTAAGTTATGTTTTTTCTTTTATATGTCCTTTGCATTCTTGCTTCACGGCTTTTCTTCATTTGCCCCTTCTCTTTCCTTCTTCCCTTTTTCTGCCCCACTTCCTCACTAGAAGCATGAGTGAGGAGGATGCTCAAATTTACTGCAGTTTTCCATCACTCTGGTTGTCAGTTCTGACTTCTGCAGGATTCTGGGATCACGGTGAATGAAACAATATTGCTGTCATGATATATCATTTCTTTATTTATGCATTATTTTCTCCCTTCTTACCTTTATCTCTGTATTCCTCTCTCGCCTTTTTTTTCCCCAAAAAACATTCTTGCTAGTAGTGCCAAGAAAAATCAAACAGCACACTGTTTTTTTTATCTTAATCCTAACAGCAGTACTTTTTAATCACTGGGAGAGGAGAGTCTGTATCCCAGTACTCATATGGATGATTAACAGCCACATAGACTACTATATGCTGCAGCAGTGGTCTTGTTTCAATTCCCTGACCAATTATTTATGTGGTTTTGCCATCATTTTTTATTATGTTAGTTCTTAACAAGTCCTATTTGCTTTTTCCCAGGGTCAGCTTGAAGGACAAGCAATTTTTGTAAGTATTGCTTCACATAGAACTTGGTCACAGATGTGCTTTAAAATGAAATTGAATGTTTCTGACTTGGTTTTTCCACAGACTCACACACAAAAGTTGATCTCAAATGTTGATTCTGTGTAGCACTTATACAGGTTCTTTTGTGGTCAAAATGTAGCAAATAGTAGCCCCAAAAAGCTCAAAATCCACAGGTGAACAAGGTGGACACGTGTAGGAAAAGTAGATCCCTTTTTAGCAATGGATAAACCTTTTTCTCAGTCGCCAGAGGTATTTATGGATGGCTTGTTTTGATGGAGCAAATTTGTGTAAAAAATGAGATAT
The DNA here is from genome assembly GCA_013397115.1 of Edolisoma coerulescens. Classification (NCBI taxonomy): domain Eukaryota; kingdom Metazoa; phylum Chordata; class Aves; order Passeriformes; family Campephagidae; genus Edolisoma; species Edolisoma coerulescens. Next base: position 26,838 of record VWZW01004545.1, read on the forward strand.
ATCCAGGCAGTGAGGATTTAAAGATGACAGACAGTAAAAGGGAAGAACAAAGTCTGGCACTTGGAGAGGAGATGAAGAGGGAAAAACCTGAGCCAGTCCAGAGAAGCCAAGAAGGAGGAGGAGCACAGGAAGAGGCCAGCCTTGCAACGCCCAGGAGGAAGGAGTGGGAGACTAGCTACTAGTCTAAAACAAGTCTGAAAGAAATACCAACTCTCTTAATGGCTTTGCAGCTGGTGAATTAATCAGATTGATCATTTCCAGTCCTGCACTCAGTCCAGTCTGCTTCCTGTGAGCAGTAAACAGGTTGGGTTTATTGAGAGCAGGAAGCAAGCAAGAGGTGCTTGGGTTGGGTAGGAGAAGGACAGCAATTCAGTGTTTAACTGAAATCCCTAGCATCAACAGCCTCTTGCAAACTTTTTTTTCTGAGAGCTATTTTAGGAATAGAGAAATCTCACAAAGTTGGTGGAGCTCACAGAGCTTTTGTGGTCTGAAATAAGGGAAGTCTGGTTGTACTATAGGAGGCTGAGTCCTCAAGATGCACTTGAACCAGGACTATCTGGTTCAATCTTAGCTGAGCTGAGTCTGGATTATGGCATCTCAGAGTTGAGGTTCCACGCTGGGCCCTTTTTTTTTGCTTGATAAAAATAACCCTTCAGAGGGGTACTTGTGGAGAAGTATGAATGGCTGGGATTAATCAGCTCCCAGCTGTCATTAATCCTCCAGGAAGTGGTGTTCTCGATGAAATGCTTTCTGTCGTATTCATACCAAACTCAACAGAAATCTGCAATAGTTTTGTGGTTAAGTCTGCATAGTTAATATTTCCATCACTAAGCCTCTCCTGGTGCTGGATATGACCCTGCTGCTTTCTTAGAGGCTTCTCTGGGTCGTGTGAGACCGCTGTAGCAAGAGCTGATTTGCACCGCCTGTTGCTGTGCATGCCTGTGTTCATGTGCCTGTGTGTTAGCGAAGTGGATAATGTGTTATTGTGTAGTATATCATCATAAAGTAGAGAACATGTAAGCAACAGCAGCCAGGAGAGGCGCAGATGCAGTACCATTTAGTAAGGTGGTTGTTCTAACTGGGCATAATATTCAGGAACTCCAGCACACACAGTTAAAAAATAAGAAAGATCAATAAAAATTAGTAGGCTTTAAAGGTGGGAGGTTTTAGGTTGGGCACAGAGCCCTGGAGAGCAGCACTGCTCCCTGTCAAATCACTAAACATACCAGTACAAAATGGGAAGTGACCAGCTGAGACCAGTAGTGCAGGGAAGGAATTGTCGTCAGGGGAGAGAGTGTCATTAAACCCAGCTCAGTTCCTGCAGCTGTGTTGTAATCCAGGGTTTGATGGTTTTTTGGATTAAAACAAAACAGAAAACAGACATTCTTTTGGAAAACAATTTGTAATCCTGGTGTCTGTGAGGCAGCTTACTGAGCCTCACAAACAGTTCCAACACACTTGTAGGGAAGGCAAGCTGTGTGGCAGGGAAGGGAGGGATATATGGGATAATCTAAATGCAATTGGCTCCCCTCCAGAGAAAAGGCATCACATTGCCTCACCCCATTCAACAACGTGAGATTGTAATCAGAATACCAAATGTATTTTTTTAAGATTTTAGCAAGAGAGTTATGCAAGACAAGAAAGTGAGGTTGGTGAATGTTGAAGTATCATCAGCAATCGAGTGTTGAGTTTGGGGCATCAGGCTTCAAAATGTAGCTGTAATCTGAGTGGAGGGAGGACTACAAAAATACGGGGATAACTCTTCAACATACTACCTAAATTCATTATCTGTGAGGCCACTCTGTCTCTTCTGAGAGGGTGAAAACTTGGGTTTAAGACCTGTCTTCTAAATACATGCAAAAAAAGAAAAGAAACATGTACTCCCAGGCTGCTGGACAGTGGGGCACAAGGAAATGTGTTTCCTTTCCAAGATCTGACTTGAAAGTGTTCCTGGTGTGAGGTGGGTATTCCCTGACATTGCCACAGGTCAGAGTAGCTTGATGATGTCCTGAACATTCACTTACTCACTGATGTCCTGATTCTTGAAGATTAGAAGACATTTGGTCTCAGAGATACCCACTGTGTGTTCCAGAGCTGTGTTCATAGAGAGGGCGCTGGCAGAAGGAGGCAGGTAGCCACGTATGTAAGGCACAAGTGCACTGTATTGAGGTTTTGAGGGCACACACGTTGAACTTAAATACTTAAGTAGATATTAGGGCTTTGATCTTGACTGGCCAGACACTCAGTGAGATTCCCTCTGTTTAGTTTATCGTAGACTTGAGTCTGGAGATAATATATATGAGGCACATACATGAAAATCCAACTGTTTGCAAGCACCAATTTCCTGAATAGTGTGAAAATGAAAAGACAAATAATGAAGGATTTTTCCTTATTAGAAGGAGTGTAATAAAGAGGAATACTGGCAGGAATAAATGCACAGAGTTTAAGGGCAGACAGACAGTACCTATGGCATGGAGGATAGAAAGGCAGGAGCACGTGCATCCATACTGTCACCAGGAGGAGGTACTGGGTTTTCAGCAACTGGCTTCTCAGATCACATTGTGAAAGATCTCAGTCCCTTCAGCTATGAGACTGAAAGACTCGGATTAATCTTTCAGAGTGAGTGTTCTTGCTGCCTCTCTCTGGACAGTTACTTTTCCAGCATTGTTATCATCTCAGATTTGTTGAGATCATTCGAAAAGATCAAGGGTGAATGATGGAAAAACAGGATAGTGGTCAGGTCGTCCATGTTAATAGGAAATCAGTGTTGGTGCTCCAAAACCACGTCCAGAGAAATGACAGATGGCAGGGTGTTGCCGAACAACATTGTAGTAATAATGTAAGTTCCCCAAAGAGTAGAGAGGAAGTGTTTTTTTCCAAAAGACCATCAAAAGGAAATTTAGCAGTTAATAAAATTTTGGGATTGTTTACTATTTTACTGCAACTGGAAGTGCAGATTTAAAGTCTGTTCCAACACGAAGAGAAAGGAGAATTCCACATTTTCAAATGCACTGTGACTAATCTGTTTAATATCAGAGAATGAAAACTAGAAGAATAATTGCTGTAAAACAGTTTTTTTGTAAGTGCTTATTTTTCACACCAGAACAGTCTGTGGTGTAGAACCTGGTATTTCTGTTTACTTGTGTATGTTGTCAAAATTCATAAATCTGGGATTAACCTGGACAGACAGTCCAGGTAGGCTGCACAGGTAAAGTACACTCAATTTCTGTATACATGTACACATTCCCCATTAAAGATCAGATCTATATGTCTGAGGCTGATCCATGTTACGTGCAGCAGCCAGTGATGAAATGTAATGTTTTGGTGACGTTTTCCATTTTCTGGGAGATTTGAACAGGCTCCTCTGAAGAGTATTCATCAGCACAAGCTCTTCACATGGAGCTGAGCACGGCCTCCTTTACGGTAGTTGTCTGTGGGTTAATCTTTCTGTGTTTATGGCAGAAGGACAAATAAGGGAAATGCTCACTTCAGGTCAAGGCTGTTAGCTGAGCTCGTAAAATTGTGAGAGATGATGGGATAGGGCTCTGCTCCGTGAGAAATTAAGGATCATCAGTTCACACTGCACCAAACTGCTTCACTCTCAGGAGGTTTTATGGCCTCTGAATTTAAAAGAGAAATAAAAACAAACAAGAAAAAAAAAAAAAGGGCAAAACACACCACAGTGATACCAAATGCTAGCAGTTGGCTCAAGGGAGGGAATAGTATGTGACTTTGACTTCACTAGTGAAAAAGCTGGATATCAAATACAAATGCTCCGTAACCTTATGAATTATTCTGAGAAATGGGTCCAGGTCAACCTTGTGGATTCCCCTGGGGCAAAGCTGCAGCTTGAGAGGAAACATGATTCTATTTGTGTTTGTTGTTTCTGAGCTGCACTGGGCTAGGGACAATCTTCCTAGGAGAGTACATGGAAAACACCGTGTAAGATCCCCGAATCCCAGCTCACAGCACCATCCCCAGTTGCCCAGAACTGCTGTCACAACGTGCTTGTCTGCTCTTGACTTGGCAGGATGTTGTTATTGGTGACCTGAAGCCAGGCACTCCACACCGCGTTAGCGTTGGGGCGTACGGCTGGGCAGGGAAAGGACGGCCCAGCATGCCCAGAGAGGTGACAACTTTATCCCAAGGTAACGCTGCCTGCAGGGCTCTGTTGCAAAACTGGCAGGGCAGATGTCTGTAGCACTCACACCTAACCTCTGTCATGTGCAGCATCATAGTACTTCTCTGTTACTTGTCCACAAATGCAGGATTTTAGAGGGGCAATAGGGTGACGGGAGAAGGCTATGAATTTGATTTAAGTCTGTGGGTGTTGGGTTGTTGTGTGTAGCAACCCAGCTGCTTCTCTAATGCTATTCCTTTGCACTTCTTGTTAGATAAGTGCATGCCCCCTGCACCACCCTATCAGCCCCAGATCGTGGTGGTTTCTGATTCAGAAGTTGCGTTGTCCTGGAAGCCTGGAGTGAGTGAAGGAAGTTCTCCCATCCAGTACTACACGGTGGAGTTTATCAGGCAAGTTTGCCAGTGGAGCCTGAATTTCAGTGTTTGTCCACTATAGTGTTTTGGGTTTTTTTTAACCTAAACTGCACTATTAAACTGCATATATATATGTATATGTATATATATATATGATTTATTTACTTACTGTGTATCATATGCTTAGTTTTCCTCTCGGTGTGTGTTGAATTACCATGAAAATTTAAAGACAAAACCAGAAATGATCCAATTGGTTATAAAATCACCAATAAGTTATACTTTCTGATGGAAGAAAAATAAGGTCTAATTTGATCTGTTCCCTCTAATAGTGGCCTGGGTGAATGAAGCTTTAAGTTTCTCCTGTCATCAAACGCTGTTAAACCATGCTGAGAAAAGAGTGTTTGGGAGAGTGGTTTCTGTGGGCTGCCTACAGAAAATAATCCAAGGATTGAAAATTCAGTATGCTGGACAGTTTTACCTGACAAATGTTATAGAATCACAGAAACATCAAGATTGGAAGAGACCATCAGGATCATCCAGCCCAATCATCAACCCAGTACTACCACTGTAGTCCCTAAACCATTAAACCACATCATGCAGTGCCAGACCCAGACATCTCTTGAACACAAAGTCAGTTGGGTCTCGAGCTTGCAGGATTTAGACTTGCTTTGTTATGCTAATGCTAATCAAGTTTACATGAAATGTTGATCTCTCTGTTTAGATTTGTGGGGGGGGAAGTGGCGTGTGGGTGGGGCCTTTTTTTTTGTTCTTTTATGTTGAACTCCAAAATTTGCAGCAGTAGAACTGAACTGTCAGAAGTTGCCAGTCAAATTGCTTTTATAAGCTGCATAAGAAGGGTCAGGAGGAGGTGATTGTATCGGCAAGCATAAACAAGTATTTGTACTTGACTGTTCATATGCTTGTGTGAGCTAATATGTGCATACAAATCTATTTATTTTTATTCGCCTCAATGTTTACCCTTACAGTGAATGTAAAATTCACCCTTGTAATCCTTTGAGCGAATACTTGATGACAGGTTTTAGTTGAGGTTCCTGGAAAAGAAGAGAGACTTGATTCTTTAACTATTTTAATCTGTAAAGGTCAAAAAAATCATTCTTCAGGAAAGCATAGTCATTTTTTAGAAAGAAGCGCTGTTGTTAGAACAGACAGGAAGAACTTGATTTTCGAAGTATGGGTACAATCTAGAAGATACTGATATAGCAAAAAGATATTAATATAGCAAAAAGAATACCCAGACTGAAAACCTACTTTTTAAGTGATGCACTTTGTGTTTGGACTGAAATGCCCCATATTTAGTTGGAGGCCATCTAATGTTCAGGGCACTGCGAGGCCGGACGTGAGGGCTGAAGATACTTATCTCCTTTGTTTAATGTCTGCTGTAGACATATGATGAAATTTCTTCAATATCTGTTTCTTGAACACAATTTTTATCTGAGCTTTTTGCTCTCTCTCCATCACTTCTCTCTCATTTGCTCCGTTGATGGGGAAGGGATTTTGTTGAGTTCTGACTGACTGCACTTCTATCACCTCTGTGCTTTTACTGGAAAGTGGAACCTGGAGGCTTATGTACACTTCTTCATAGCACCAGGAGCCTGCTAATGGAAGAAGTGGGCACCATCATCTCCATCTGACACACTGTCAGAATGTTTTTGTTCAGCCAGGGAGTGGAAAGCTGCCTTTGCTGTTTAGGTCAAAAGATGCGAGTGATTGAAATTTAAGTGTTTCATCTGCTTTAGACTTTGGGAAAGAATTTGCTAACAGCAAAATGTTTTGATTACACTGTTTAGTTTGAGGTTTAGAGCTAAGTTGAAAGTGCCTTTGGTAATTTTGGGATTATGCTCTCTTAGACTTGGAAGCTTGGTTATATATTTGGAGTAAGTTCAATGAGCCATAAGCCCTAATGGCAGTTAGAGGTAAACATTTAAGCTTCATTGTATTTTGCTGCATATAGTTCTAATTACTATAAAATGTATTATCATGAGTTAAAGCTAGTAAATCAAACCAATGTAAAACTAAAACAAATCAGTTCAAGTAAATCTAAAATTGAGTCCTCTTATGTCAAAGAAATACACCATTATCCTGTGATTTTGCAAAATTAATAACTTTCTAATGCAAATCTGTAATTTCACTTGGGTACAGCACAAATGTCTAAAAACTATGACATTGTTTAAATAATTTCCATCTCCTTAGAACTAACTTTATGACTTTAACCCTAGGAAAAACATGTTGGGACAAAACACTCCTCTCAGTTGCTCAGCTGAGATACTGGGGAAATTCAGTACATTCATGAAAATTCAGTACATTAATTGTTTTGAGATACCAGAATCTAATCAGAATCAGAGCTAGCCTGCAGCCTGTCTTTACTCAGGGTCTAAATTTGGTGCTTTATTCAAGCACTTGCCTAAGGGGTTTCCCTTGGGACCTGTTGGTTCACTACAGGCAATGGAGGGGTGCAGGTGGCTTCAGATGTAGGATGAGCTGAGCTAATTCAGGCTCTGCTCTGCTGCTGACTAAAAGAGGATGCTAAGGAGATGACAATCCCAACTTGTCTAAATGCTGAAAGTCAGGAGGGAGACCGTAGGACTCACTCTTCACTGGATAGTTCATAGGGAATGTGCAGTAGAATGTGTTAAAACCAAAATATATCATGTCTGTGCAACTTTGTAGGCTCAGTGTAAATATTTTGTTGGTTAATGGCAAGAAGTATTTAATGAAAAATTACATTATTATGAAAGCCTCTAAAGTGAGACCCTGGACTTAAGCATATGAGTTTGGGTGTTTTTCCTAAAGATGCTATATAAAATTAATTCTTAAAAATGTCTTGGCTATTTTCACTCAAATACTCCAAATACTCAAATTTTTAATCTGTTGAATGCCTATATGATCTTTTAAACTTGGTGACTAACTTATCCAAATTTTATACCCACATAGCAGAGACAGAACCACAAGTGTTTCAGCAGCACATGTCCTAAAACAATCAGGTCACTTTCTTTTCATCTCATTGGTATGTAGATGAAATCAAAAGCTTTTAATATTAATCTTGGCATGCAAAGGAAATTTTTCAGTATCCTGGTAGCGACATGAAACTTCTGCTGCAATGAACTAGGCATGTTCTGCTGACAAAACTGGGAGATTTATTAGTATTCAGATGTTAGGGTGGTGCAGATTCAGCACAGTGTTGTGCACAGATTTCTTTATTAGTTTGAAGTCTTCCCTCTCCCTCCCAGAAAAATCTATCCCTGAATCCATTCCCTGCTGAACTGTCTGTCTTTGGCACTGCACTGAACCAGACAGTCATTGTTTGCTTTTGTTTGCAAAGAACCTGAAACAACAGATCTGACCAGGGAGACACCTCCCAATGTGCAGGAAAAATACTTTCAATACTGTTTCCCTGATTATTGCATGAAACAGGCATATCTGCCTCAGTATTTACCTCACTGCTTGTGAGATTAAATCCTTTAAAAAGGTAACTGATGAAGAAAGAGGAGTGAAAGATATTAGGGAGGAAGTGCTTAACAACATTAGGTAGCATCAGAAGAACATCTAACAAGAGAATGAGTTGTGAAAATTGTCCACTTTTCCTTTCCTCAGAGCTGACCTGGCATATTGGTTGATGTATTTTGTAGAAAGTGTCACAATAATGTGAAATAATAATAGTTACTAAAAATAATATGTTATAGTGCAATATATTCTACAAGAGATTTTTCCATAGTGAATGATGATGTATTGTACTTGTCATCGCATTTATTATTTGCTGAAATATTTTTTAAAAACCATTATAGAGATGAATTTGCCCCTTGAGATGAGTACAAATATGGCACAAAAGAACAATCAGAAACCTTAGGAAAATTGGATTGCTTAGTGGGTGCCTCACATTTAAATAATTTCCAGGTAATTTTGAAAGGGAGTTCAAGTGGCTATAAAATGCAATTCTCTGCATCAGAAAGAATTCCCTTCTTGAATTGAATCAGTCCCCAGGTTACAACATAAAGCAATAATCCAGACTTTTTGGGTATGTTTGGCATGGAATTCTGCCCTTGGTTTATACCCATCCAGTCCTATTGACTTTAGCCATATATTTATTATCTCAAAACCACTATGACTCGTGTTAGATTCCTGCTGCATAGCAGTTATGTGTTGGAAACGCAGAGCTGCAGCTTCAAGAGCAGGCAATGTCCATGGAAGTTGTCTGATTTCCCCATTCACAGATACAACGTTTGGAGCTGCCCTGCAAGGTCTTGGCCAGAGGCAGAGAGACCTGTGCTGGGGAATGTAGTGCTGCAGGAAAATGGGAAAAGTGGTATCAAAATGAGCCCTTCCAGTGTAAAGGTTGACAACACACTGAAATCTGACATACAAAAAAGGACCATGGAGACAGTTTTCAACAAAATGTTCTCATCTCCGGGAACATGGGAGCTGGCTGGCCCTGGATGCAGTCACCAGCTGAATTTGTGTTCCTTTCCCCATCTGTTTGCCATGTTTTCATCTCATACCGTTTTGTTCACACAGGGAGCATTCTGGAGAAGTAGCAAAGGTCAAGTGATAAATCTCCCTCTTTCCCTCTCCTTCAGCTGCAGATCCTTACATGTTTGCAGGCATTTCCTTTATTACAAACTCCTGCAGAAGGAAATGTTGGGAGAGACAGTCAGTGTATTTGAAGGCTAGCCTGCTGTTTGTGTTATCTCCTAAATCTTTTTAGGGTGCAATGCCTCCTTTGGGTCCTTTCATCAAAGGCGTGTTGTTTCCACTTGGGTGGACACATCGGCAAGGTCTGTTGCAAAGAGGCAGCTCTTGAGTTAGCAGGAATTCCTTGGATGGGAATAAAAACCAAAAAAGGATGTGTACAGGAAAACTGAAAACACTACTAAGCAAGCCTTTGGAAGGAAGCAATGTTAACAGCTTTCATTTGGAAAACACTATATATTTTCATTTTGGCCCAGGCATCAAAAGCTCAGAGGAGGGAAACAATGGAAGAGTAGCCAAAATAAATGCTCTCCTGTCTACCAGGAAATGGTGGTGAAGGGTGACTTAAGATGGTCTGTTTAGCTATCATTACATCTTGTGTGTTTGTCTGATTTTGTTTTTATTTTTAGCAAGACAGTGAAATATTCATGTCCTGTGTGCCACTGTGCACTTGAGACAGGCAGCTGGGAACTGCTGCTTTGCCACTGCATTTGCCATGCTGGCACAAAGCAATGGAACCTCAGTGATCAATAAATCTTGTATTGACCACTAAAAGGAAACGTATATTAGCTTTGGCATTTCCTTCCAGCTGAAAATAAACAAACACAAAATGCCTGCCTTGTGCTATAATTTTTAATTCGAAGACTGTTGGAGACATTTGCAGCTAGTCCTATGTAAACACTGGTAGATTCAGGGTGCACTTGGAGGTTATTTCCTGTAATAAATATTGCAAGAACACTGGAATAATTTTCTCTGAAAGCCATTTCTGTCCTTATTTTACTTTCATAAACTTTAATTTTAATATTTTGGGTGGCCTAGAGTGAATGTTTACATTTTTGTTTTGTTTGTATTTCCTTAGCTTCTTATTTTTTTCTCTCTTTGATAAGAAGAGGCCACTTTTAGAGAGAGTGGAAACGGTGCAAAAGGATCAGAATACTCTCTCAAAGTACTTGAATGTGCCTGTTATGTATGAACTTAAAACATTTGATACCAAACTGCCATATGAATGGTTATACTGGTTTCAGATGGATTACAATGGCACTTAGAGAAGCCCTTTTTGGCAGCTGACTTCCACTAGGAATCAGGAGTTAACCAGGCATTGTTCAAAGGCAGCTACAGGAATGTTATTACAAAACCCATGTACATGGGCCATGCTCTCTGCATTACTGTTCTGTGGGTTTTGGGTTGTCTTTGTGTGGTTTTTGGTGGTTTTTGTTTGGTTTTTTTTGGTTTGGGTTGGGTTTTTTTGTCTGTTAGTCTGTTTTCTGGAGAGAAGACTTTGGATCCGTATTTTCCTGTGGATTTCAGTGGATTAACCTGATTACTTGGGAGATCAAATGTTGGATTCTCATCTTGCTAATGCTTGTATGTGTTTGAAGGGACTTACTGGCATTAGAACACAAACTCTTAGAAATAAATCAAGATCTTTCCCTCTATTGCGAACTACTGCTTTATACAGCCACACAGGGAGGGAGCTGGGAACTACAGGTAATAGACCCCCACTTGAAAACTACTAACCCAAAATCCACAAAACAGATAAACATAACTGGATTTGTCAGTCAGTCCTCTAAATAACCTCCTTGGCTATATAACCAAAATCTGAGTATTGGGTTTGTGTGACTGTACAGTTTTGATATCACAGGCTTTGCACCTTGGTAGTGGTGGGTTGCACTGTCTGATCCTTTAAGAGTGAAGGGTTTCAGTGATGATTTAGTAGAATTCTGTCTCACTTATTAGTGTATTCCCTAGAAAAATTTAAAGGCAGCTAATTTACAGAACCAGCTTTAATTATTTAAGATGTGGTCTTTGTTTGATCCTCAAGGCCAGACCTTGACAGCAACTGGACAATAATAAGAGAGCAGATCCAGATGGAGTCCATGGTTCTCAAAGGACTTCTCCCAAACACGAAGTATCAGTTTGCTGTCCGAGCAGCAAACTCCTTTGGATCCAGCCCTGCCAGCACACCGAGCGATGTCATCCGCACATTCAGTGAGTACAACCACCTTCCTGTAATCAAAGCAAAACAAAAATGAAGTATATCTGTAAATAAAGTGTATCTGGGATAGCTGTGGAGGCCTGCTGGTGGAGAGAGTTGCTCTCCAGAAACAGTCACCCCCATTCTGACACCTCTCAGTCCTGTCTGAGGAGCTTGCAGCAAGCACCCTGTGAAAGTCAAGCCACGAGCAAAGATTTGAAAAGACCCAGGCAGCATCACTCTCATGCCATTTCTCTGCTCTGGAGGTCATTGCCAGGTATCTTTAGATCGCTGCTTTCTGAATTTTGTGCTGGCTTCATGCAGAACTGATAAGTGAATATCATGGGGAGAAATGAGAGAGATGAGTCTATTGTTCATTTTTTCTGTTCTTTGAAGCTGAACCTTATATATTACGTATATAATTTCAGCAACTCAGAAAGACCAAATCAAACCTGTACAGTTTTCTGAGGAGTAAGACTCTTAACTATTAAACACAGTCATGAAAATAGTGATATAAAGAAGTAAGCACCCCTTTTTGATCAGAAGCTGCATAGCAAAAATATTAGGTGAACATGCTGACATACCAACTTGTTAACTATTATATTTACATTTGTGTAGCAGTATAGACCATGCACATTGCAGTAAGTGTTGGTCCAGTTGTTGCTGGGCTTCCTCAGGGTGCAATCCTCTGCCAGTGCTGGTGTCTCTGTGGGGTGATTTTGGGGGGCTGTTGCTCCTCATCACACCCAAAGTCATAGCTTGTATGTGAGAATCCCAACCAAGCCAATACAGAGCATGTTGGGAATCACACAAATCACATTTTCTAACAGCAAAAAACCAAATGTCACAAAGAGAAATGGGGAAAGGAGAGCCAAAGCCAGCAAGGTATGGGGACTAAATGAGCTATATCTTTAATGTTCCAAACTTTTTGTATAAAAATGTGTATCAGGACTTTTAAGTGCCTTTTTTTTCTTTTCTTACTCTCTCAATTGCAAACCATCTCTAATTAACTAGTGAAAATGAGCAGCAAATATTCAGGTAGGACTGTGAGTTCTGCAAGAAGATTTTGCATGCTGCAGAAACATAAACAACATGCTTAGTGACCCACCAATTTAACCTGATAAAGATTTACTTCTAAACTGCCTCCCTGTTGTGGAATCCCTGTTTTCATTGACTCTTATACGGCAGTTTTCATTCGTTTTGTCCCTTTGTCATAAGTCAGCCACTTGAACAGTTTGCATGCAGTTTGCTATGGCGGCTGAGCTCATAAGTTTAACTTCTGAAGTAAATGTTTGTGAAAACCTCATGCAGCATACTCTGGAGTTCCTTGGCCCACGGATCCTTCAGGGCCAGCTCCTGCTGCCGCAGGCACACGTGTGTTCCTTGGTATCTTGTTTATCTTTGGATGTTAGCAGCTGCGTCCTTTGGTTGAAAATATGAAGTGTGTAGCTCTATTAACAAGGGTAGAATCGTCTTCATGCTGTGCTTATAACTGCAGTACTCCAGGGAAGGCAGTTTCCCTTTGGAAACTGCTTGTTCTGCAGAGGCCTGCCGAGATGTCTCTAAAACATGGGTTTCTGTCAGTAGTGCTTGGAAACAAATTCACATCTGGTGTGTATAAGCACTGATTTCTAGAGAAGCTCATAAGGGATATGAGCTTGGTTCTCTGTGCCTGGATCAGATCTGAAAAGTCAATATATTACGCATTTTGCACTGCTCTTTGAATGGGCTTAAAAAGTCTGTGCTGGCCCAGGGTAGGCACATGGGTGCTGCAGTGGCTGAGAGGCTGGTTTCCCTTCTCCAAGGGCCATGCTTGGCAGAGACCAGGCAGAGCTCCTGCAGCCCAGGGCCATGTCATGCCTGTGATGTGCTCCAGCCCTGCTCCAGGCTACTTGCACTTGGGGCTACTTTGGCAAACTCTGGACCCTTTGGCAAATGCAAATGTTGTTCTTTTGCCAGTGTGCTCTTTGAAAATAGGCTTAAAAACTACATATAGCCACTATGCATGAAATTACGCACTGTGTTATCTTGCGGGTAACACGGACCTGTCGTCACAACAACCAGATTTTTGCAGAGCAAGGAGTGTTGCTCAAAAGCGTCAGGGATGGGTGCCTTTAGAAATAAATTATTTGGTTTTCTGAAGGCAGGAGTGTAGCTGAAATGATAGTCTAGCTGATAGCAGCTCTCACTTGCCTTTACTTGTGATGTCTGTGTAGGAGACTGAGTTGATGTTAACCAGGCACACAAGTACATTGCGCATTAGTAGAAAAGCTAAACTTTTGTTGGGAGAAAATTGTTCTTCATTAAAGCTGCACATAGCCTGAACATTTATTTTTCCCCAAAACATTAAAAACCTCTGAAGAATGATTTAAACCACTGACAAGTTTCATGATACAGAAAAAAACCCCCAAACTAAACACTAAGCTCAAGGGCATCCAATTAATCACTCACTCCTAATTCACATTATGGATCTGAAGGTACCCTCCTGCTTCTAGCAGCCAGAAAACCCAGTTCTTTGGCCCAGTTAATCACTCACTTCAGTTACTTAGGTGTAAGTGTTCAGCAGATTTGAGGTCCTCAAGGTTTTGTGGTTTTCAGCAGTCACTGCAGGAGGGCATGTGCCATTCAGACACCTGACAGTCCCCTGGGGCTGTCTCAGGTATGGTGATGTATCTCAGGTGGCACCAGTTGCTTGACTGTCTCAAAGTGCCAGCAGATACATCTTAGTCACCTCGTGTTTTTGAAAGGTGTCAGACAGTTGGCATCTCTGAAACTGAAGCGCCTTTATTCTTCTGAGTGCACATCATAAGAATTACTACCTTCATTATTACCATGGTTCCTCCTCTCACCTAAGCAGTGAAACATGCTACATGCCACAGACTTTTGATGCTGTTTTCTGCCTGCCTATATATTCTTCAGAATTCCTGAAATATCTTAGAAAGCTGGCAGAAGAAGTTCATACAATGTCTGACTCCTTTGCATTATATTTAGCTCACATGGTGGTGGCACAAAGGTCCTTAGCGTGTTTGGATTTCAAAAACTTGTAGTTTTATGCTTGGATCTCCCGGATTTTTCATGCCTGACTTGAAACAAGTAGTGCTTTTCTGATGCTTATTTTAACTGATTAACAAATTCCCAACATTACCTCAAAAGCAGAGGACCTTCAGGGTCCATATTGGCTTGCACAGATTCTCTTGCAGCTCTTATAGGCGGGCTGAGGCACAGATGAGTCCATGCTACTCAGGGATGTTTTCTTTTGTGGTTTATCTCATTCTCACAGGTAATTCATTCATTTTGTTTTTAAAATGGGGGTGGATTTGCAGTACTCTTGACTGCATTGTTTGAGGTCAGCATAGGAAAACATCATCTTTGTTTGCTCCACCAAAGGGATGCTGACACTATCACCGAATGTGACAGACCTCCTAAGGTCCTTGAGAGTAGAACATGTGGCCTCGATTATAAGCAGTTACCCCTTTACCTAGTAAAAAATGCATGCTTCGTTAATTGCTCCATTTTGAGGGAGGAAAGAGAGGGCAAGTTTCCCCAAGGGTTCTCATTTATTTGTAATTTGGTTTCATTAATTTTTTTCTAGAGGGAAATGATGCAATAAATCAATTTTTTGTTGCCTTTCTTAATTACAGTTGCATGTTGTGGGTATTTCACTTACATGGTTGTTTGGGTTTTGTTGTATAAAATCTTTCAAAATGTCATGGACAATTCACTGGAAAATAAAAAATTGCACATACTCAGTTTAGAAACAACAAAATAAACTGTCCCAAAGAATCAAACAAAAAAAAAATGTCATCACCTGCATTGCTTAAATACCCTTCATCTCCTCAGGAAACAGATGGGGTTTGCACTGTGCCTGCAAGGTCACAAGCCTTGGGCTTTGCCAGACCAACAGAGGAAGTGTCTTCTGTTAAAAATACCCTCCTGCTTGTCTCCACAGCAAATGTGACAGAAGTGACTGCTTAAATAGGGCACATCCTTTCCTCTGGTCCTGGCTGTCACTGCCAGGATCACACAGAGCAGGGCACTGGCACAGGTGCTTAAATATTCTGCATGGAGCTTGAATGTGTCAGCTGAGGCTCAGGCACAGAAAAAGGGCAGTCTCTGGGGCCCAAACCTTGATTTAAATGGTGGTGATGTGTCCTGGAGATAGTAAATGGAGAAGGTTTTCCACAGAACTGTTTCCCCCAGATCTCCAGAGACTTTACAAAAGCAGCCTTGGTAGTTGTAGAGACAGTGACAAAAAGCAAGAGACAGGCCAGGCGACATGCAGCATCACACTGTGAGTCATTGAAAAGCATAAACATCATTTTTAAATGCTCCTGTTGTATTTTGGATTAAGACCTGTGGGGGGTTCTGCATGAAGGCAGTAAGTCTGTTAACACTTCCATTCCATCTGCCTGTGTTGCAGTGCCCCCTGTTCTACCTCCTACACTCTCTTGTGTCCCTTCATCAGTATGATGATGGCAACCTAATTAGCAAAAAAAAAAGTTTGTGTGGCTTTATATTTGTTTTGAGAAAGATTTCTGTAGTATAACTTCATCCCTAATTATTTGGAAAGAGGCTGTCTAAAGTTCATGACCCCCACAACTTCTACAATTATTTATAAAACAGGATTATAGGACCTGGTAGAGGGTCTTAATCAGACTTCTTCTCCTTGTACACTGGAACACTGACTTAATTAAATACAGCCTGCTCATAATCTCTGCAGTCATTGTTTTGGTATTTGCAGAGTACCACTTTGCTTAATTGTCCCTGATTTACCACCCATTATGAGATGAGCTCTCCAGGAAAGCAACACAGAAAGCACTTAAAAGATGGGCTGATGTGGTGGTTTATCTACTAAAAGAAAGTCCTGTTAATATCTCTGCATCCTGTTTTGTAGTTATATTGCATCATGTCACATGTGACTATCATGTTATGTCCAGCAAGCAAAGGCCAAATGTAGGCAAGAACACTGAGAAGGCAGCAGGCTGATACCACATCAGTTGAGTGTGTACTCACCTGAATAAATTCAGATGTGGTCAGAAGTGAGTGCATCTCATTGCTCCATTGCTCTTGAGTGCATTGCATGTTACCCAAACTGCTCACAGATCAGCAAGTAGAGCAGTGTAGCTTGTGCTGGCTGAAATTCAGATAGCTAGAGTCAGGAAGGGGAAAAATTGGAGATTTGGAGACCTGTGGATATTAGGACACCTTCTGAAGTCACACCTACTCTGGTGATGCCAACCTTACATAGTGAATGTCTTTGAAGAAGGGCCTCAAAGCAGTCTTTTTACCAGACACAATAAGCCATACCTTCTTTGCTCTCTCCAGGCTCTAAAATGTTACCAGTTCAGTAATGTGAAAGGAACCATTGTCCAGTTTAAAATAGTGGGTACATTTCGTCTCCCAACATCTTCTGTTGGGAAAGCATGGAACATTTTGATCTGCCGGATGAAAGAGGCACACCTGCTGTTTGGGGAACTGCCAGTCTCTCCTAAGCTACCATGTCTGATTGCATGCTGGTGCTTATTAATGTATTTTTAGTGATAACCACTCAAATCAGGAGAGTTACATTTCTGTAAAACTGGCATGGCATTAAAATCATATCCATACATGCAAGCGTGTTTATCTAAATGTGAATTCAAGACCTAACATTCTCCTATGCATGAATATAAAGATACTTCATTTTCTGCATTGCTTCACTCCTGCCATCCTTATTGAACTTACATCCCATTAAGCCAATAGAAGGTTTGATAGAAAAGAGAAAAAAAAAAAACCAGCATTTTGACTATAACAGATATTTATTTTGTAGCTCATGACATCTAAGTTAGAAAATGGAGTTTGTGCATCACAGCTTGTTTGGGTACAGATTAGATTGTTTCCCCTGACACATGATTGTGATTTTTCCTTTCTTTATTCCCAAATTATCCTAATGGCTTCCATTGCTCTTAGGCAAATTACAGTTTTATACATTAAAAGAACTAAATTAGTTCCAAAACACTTTCAGACACATAATACAAAGGCAATAAGTAGTAGTGTTGGAAATGATACAACTTCTAAAATTTTTAACTAACTTTAGTCAGGGGTTTTGTTTGTCTTTGCCCAGAAGGAAGGGAATGGAAGTTTCTTTTCAAGAGACTCTGTTCCCTGGTCAAGGCCTGATGAGCTTAACATTTCAATGGACTGGGAGCTGCCAAAGGATGCACGAGATATAAGTGATCACAATGAACATCAATGCCAGATCATCCTCACTGGTGTGTCAGAGACACCTGGTCTGGGAAAAGATCAATAAGAGAATGAAGAATGAGGACCTAATTAGCATTGAAGGTGAAGTGATCAACAAGCAATAGAAAACCAAATACTAAGAACTGTGTGACTTGGGACCAATGAGCATTGAACCAATGTATTTCTCTGGGTTTTGACTGTATAAATATGTGAAAAACCTAGTAAAGAGCCATGTGTGATGGAATGATTTTCTCTGCACAACCTGGGCAGTGTGTGGATGAAATGATTTCTGTTTCACATCCTGGCCAGAACAACATCCTGGCCAAAATAAAGAATGCCTTAATTCTCTAACACTAAAAAATGTTGTTGGAGAGCTTTTTCCAGCAGTTTTGGTGACAGTAGCACAGACTTGACTTAAGAGCAACAGTGTTCAGGGAGCTGAAAATGGCTGCAAATGCTGGGAGCCAAGTTAGTGCTGCCCTTTCCCGTGGCATCGAGGCATGAGCAGGATGAAGCTGAACATCTCTTTCTCAGCCACTGGCTGCCAGAAGCACATTGAAGTGGACGATGGGTGCAAGCTAAGAATATTCTATGAGAAATGAATGGCCACAGAGGTCCTGGCTGATTCCCTTGATGAGGAGTGGAAAGGATATTGGCGTAGTCATGCTGGATACTCTGAGTTTTGGCAGAGAGTTGTTTTGTGTGGAGATTTTTGCTAGCTGCAGTATAAGGAGAGAAAGTTTTTGGTTAAAAGTCACGTTCTCCAGAAATAAGGTCAAGGGCAGACCTGGATTGCTGTCCAAGTGAACTTCTTGTACACTCGTAAAGTTTGAGAAAAAACTGGCAAAAACTATAGGTAGCAGCTGAGAGAATTGGAACTTTGGCAAAGGGGGAAAAGAAACCTCTTGGCCAGGTAGCTCGTGGTCAGTCTAAGATGGCTGCCCATGGAGCACGTGGTCAGTCTAAGATGGCTGTCCCAAAAGAGACAAAAAACATAAGGGAGTCTGAAATGGCGGACCAAAAAGAGAAGCACATTTTTGCTGAGGAGCTGGTAAAGGTGCAAATTGCCTTGAAGGCTGAAACAATAGCTTGCCTCTGGGCTGAGGCAGGGCTGATGGCTGAAAAGCAACCAGCCCAGAAGCCAAGAAACCTGTTAAGCCAGTTTGTGCAGAGCTTTAGAAATGGAAATTACCATCTTTGGGGGAGACATGCATGCTGGTTTGGGGGTGGTGCTGGGCCACCCTGAACGTGACCTCACTCCCCCAGGGAGGAGTTTGCACCAAAGCCAGACTCCTCCCCACACCCTGAACTCTGCCCTCCTGGAAAAGATGAGGAGGTAGAGAGGGAGGTGGGACTCCCTGGCTATGATGTCACTGATGTCACCTCCCTTCACACTTTGGAGGAGGGGGATGACTCATTGCAGCTACCTCCTGACAATCACCCTCAGGCCTACTCTTTTTTAAGGCATTAGCTTATGATGGAGCAGAGCTGATGGTGATGATACCACACCCTGCAACAGAATTAACTAAGTTACAGGACAGAGACTCGAAAATTTTACTGATGTTGGAAATTAAATAAAGCTTTCTGAAAAAAAAGCACATGGCAAAGAGCTGTGTCTTTTAATCAGAATGTACACTGTTGCATGAAAAGTTTGGACTTCTTGGGGAGGGTGGAACTGATCCCTCTGCCCACTCCAACATGTGATAAAAATACTGGGAGTGTGGCAGAAGTGGTGAGCTTCCAAATAATGCCCGAGAAGGAGCTGATACCCCATTGGCTTTCTCCCAGATTATTGTTATTCATTCCAAAAGTTAAAGATCAGGACTGAGACAAAAAACTCTCAAAACCACCCCCAGAAGGTGAGCTGGGTTTGGGAGCCAAATTGGAATATCCCCAAAAGCTCACTGAAAATGCATGGAAATCTAGCTTTAGCCTGGAAAAAAGGAGGCTCAGGGGAGACCTTATCATTGTCTACAACTACCTGAAAGGAGGTTTTAGTCAGTGGGGGGTCAGTCTCTTCTCCCAGGCAACCAATGACAGAACAAGAGAACACAGTCTTAAGCTGTGCCGGGAAAGTTTAGGCTAGACATTAGGAAGAAATTCTTCACTGGAAGGGTGGTTGGCCACTGGTATCATCTGCCCAGGGAGGTGATGGAGTCACCATCCCTGGAGGCATTTAAAAAAAAGACAGGATGTGGTACTTATTGCCATGGTTTAGTTGATAAGGTGGTGTTATATCGTAGGTTGGACTTGATGATCTGAAAGGTCTTTTCCAACCTAGTTAACTCTGTGATTCAGTGAGCTGAAAATTGCTGCAAATGCCGAGTTAGTGCTGCCCTTTCCCGTGGCATCGAGGCATGAGCAGGATGAAGCTGAACATCTCTTTCTCAGCCACTGGCTGCCAGAAGCACATTGAAGTGGATGATGGATGCAAGCTAAGAACATTGTATGAGAAATGAATGGCCATGGAGGTCCTGGCTCATTCCCTTGGTGAGGAGTGGAAGGGATATGTTGTCGGGATTAGTAGTGGCAATGGCAAAGGCTTCTCCATGAAACAAGGTGTCCTGTCTCACGGATGTGTCTGCCTTCTGCTCAGCAAGGGCCATTCCTCCTATCACCCCAGAAGAACTGGAGAGATAAAGTGCAAATCCATTCACAGTTGCATCGTTGGTGCAAACTTGAGTGTCCTGAACTTGGTCACAGTGAAGAAGGGTGAAAAGGACATTGCTGGGCTGATGGACACAACCCTGTCATCTTGGTCCCAAGAGGACCAGCAGAATCTTCAAGCTGTTCAACCTAAGAAGGATGATGTTCTCCAGTACGTTGTGAGGAAGCCTGTGAACAAGGGGGGCGAGAAACCCAGAAGCAAGGTTCCTAAGATCCAGCAACTAGGGACTCCTCGAGTGCTGCAGTGTAAGTGCAAGCATATTGCTCTGAAGAAGCAGAGCACTCAAAAGAACAAGGAGGAAGCAGCAGAATACAAAGCTCTTGGTCAAGAGAATGAAGGAAGCCGATGAGAAATGCCAGGAGCAGTTTGTGGACTGGTGCTGGCTTTTTTCATTGAGAGCTTCTACATCTCAGTCTGAATCAAGGCAGAAGCAAGGATATGGTAGGTGATACTAAAAAGATATTGTACATGGTATTACCGATAAATCCCTTTTGTGGTGAACTTTAAAGAATAAAAACAACACCAAAACTGAAATAAAATCATCACAACACAGAACAAAAATGGACAATTTACACAAAATCTGCCCCTGGATCCCTCACCACAATTACAACAAAAATTCCCCAAGATCATTCTACTATATAACACTTAACACTTTTCAGTACTTGTTCTGCCCATTACTTCTCCCAGTTAGTATCCTCACCTTAAAATCTTCATGATTACCCTCATTCTCCAGTAAAAAGAATGGCTTAACCTGGCAGATGCCAGCCCTCCACCAAAGCGACTCTCTCACTCCTCTCTGCATCTGGACAAAGGAGAGAAAATTGAACGCAGGGTTCATGGGTTGAGCTAAGGACCTGGAGACATCACTCACCAAATATCATCACAGGCAACAGAGGCTCAACTTAGAGATGTGAAGGGAATTTATTGCTAACAAAATCAGAGCAGGATAATGAGAAGTAATAAAAACCTTTAAAAACCCCCTCCCCACCCTATTCCCTCCTTCCCAACCCTACCTCCT
>VWZW01004545.1:48513-142763 GCA_013397115.1 Edolisoma coerulescens
CACCCCTGTAACCCCATCCTGCTGCCAAAACCAGGCAATGCAAAACCATACACCCCTTGCCTCTGTATATCACATATTTAAGAATTATCATTAAAATCCACATTCATCACACAAGCTTCACTTAGAACAATAAAAACAATCAAACTAAACAAAAGGAAAAAAAATCCCAACACCAAAACCGAAATAAAATCATCACAATACAGAACAAAAATGGACAATTTACACAAAATCCATCCCTTGATCCGTCACTGCAATTACAGCAAAAATTCCCCACGATCATTCTACTGTATAACACTTAACACTTTTCAGTACTTGCTTTGCCCATTACTTCTCCAAATTAGTATCCTTATCTCAAAATCCTCATGACTGCCCTCATTCTCCAATAAAAATACTGGGTTAACCTGGGCCAGATGTTAGGCCCCCACCCAAGCCACTCACTGACTTCCCTCCACAGCTGAACAGGGAGAGAAAATGTAATGAAGGGTTCATGGGTTGAGATGAGAAATCACTCACCAAATATCGTCACAGGCAACACAGGATCAACTTAGAGATGTAAAGGGAATTTATTGCTAACAAAATCAGAACACAATAATGAGAAGTAAAATAAACCCTTAAAAACACCTTCCCCCCACTGCTCCCTCCTTCCCAGCTCTACCTCCTACCCAGCAGTGCAAGGAGACAGGGAATGGGGGNTATCCTCAGGACCCTGGACCTCCCTGGCCTGCAGGGGCACAGCTGCCTCACCATGGGCTGCACCAGAGCCTGCAGGGGAATCTCAGCTCTGGCACCTGGAGCACCTCCTGCTCCTCCTCCTTCACTGACCTTGGTGTTTGCAGGGTTGTTTCTCTCACATGTGCTCACCTCCTCCTCTTCTCTGGATGGAATTAAAACTGCACCACAAACTTTGTTTTGATTTCTTCTTAAATACGTTCTCACAGAGGCGTAACCTCCATCTCTATCTGGCCCAGCCTTGGCCAGTGGCACGTCCATCTTTGGAGCCACCAGGGACTGGCTCTGCTGGACATGGTAGAAGCTTCTGGCAGCTTCTCACAGAAGCCACCCCTGTAACCCCATCCTGCTACCAAAACCAGGCAATACAAAAAACCAATACAACTGCAAATCATATTTGTAATGCATATATTTGTGGTTTTACACACTGAAACTCTTTTGCAGAATAGCATATCTTACAGAATCACTGTTGCCAAAGAAGGGATTTCTAATGCGGTGAGGGGTAGAAGATGCAGCTTGACTAGATTATCGTTGTAGGTTCCTTCCAACTGAAAAATTTTCTACTCTACTCTATTCTACTCTACTCTACTCTACTCTACTCTACTCTACTCTACTCTACTCTGCTTTAGTCTCTGCTTTAGTCTTTTCTTTAGTCTCCTGAGCTTCCCACCTGAAGTAAAATTATTCTGGATGGTGATTAACCTGAGTGACAATAAAAGTGAATACTGGGAGTGAGAGGTTTTGTTTATGTTTTGATAGTACCTATTGTTTTCAATATGGTGAAATTCGTTCCAGTGGTTGCAGGACTTGGACCAGTTCATAAATGTGCAGTCTGATTCTCTAGCACTAATCCTTTGCCTGTGCATTCACAGTCAGTAGCAGAAATAATCTGGATGTAGTTTGTCCTGTTTGCCTCATCTTGTTACCAGTCATAAAGAGTTCTCTGCTTAGCTCATTTGGTAGAACTCAGCCCTGAATACTTCTGTTTAATGTACAGATAAAATGTATTATTTACAGATGACCAGGTATACATGTTAGAGTGGAAAGCCTTATACACATTCTGTCCCAGTCCAGCATGCTTTCCTGGTTGCAAGTGTGTATGCCTCATTACCTCTACTCATTTGCCTCTAATTTTTCTGTGTGCTGGTGTAATGTGCAAAGCCCATTGATAAGTAACCCCTGCAGAGCATATGGAGTGTGGCCAGTTTGTCAGCCAGGGCACACATTCATCTCTGGTGCACATATGTTAGATTTCATAACTGCTTGCCAGGACTTCTGGGTTGCAATCACAGCAGAGGAGGAGAGAGTACAAAAAGATTTAGGTAAGTACACTCCTGCCTGTATCAGTTTAGTGAGACATTTTGCTGTATTGTCCACTGAGCTGGGAATGGCTGATCCCAGTTAGACTCAAACAGCCCAATAACACTGTGCCCACACTGCTCCTTTTGAAAGTCTGCTGAGCCTCGTTAACTTCGCTGGCTTTATTGGATTGCTTGGTACTGGTTGCGAAGCTCTCACTACCATCAAGTTGCATTTTCTGAGTCTCCTTTCTGCAGACAGTCACTGCCCAGCAAGAGTTTGCATCTCTGCATGTTGCAATGTAAAGGAGCTGCTAGCTGCCAGAAAATATAGACAGGTTATAGCTGCTAAAATAAACAAGCAGCTGTGGTCAGCTCAGTAGAGAGACTTTGTAAACCGAAGGTTGTCTATGCTGTTTTTAAGTGATGGCAAAATATTGCATGGAAAAGGCAGATATATGAGTCTGTTGTTTTAATAGTTTAATGATATCTGTTCTTAGCCTTGCTGAAATGATGAATGACTGTAATGATGTGGTTGGTTTTACTGTATTTCTTCATGACCTGGTGAATTTTAATAGCTAAAAAGCACAAATCATTGTTTAGGCAGAATTTGCTATGTAAAGTGCAGAAAAGTGCAGATATTTTCTATGAAATAGAAATGAGGATCCCCTTACAGTTTAAACTGTCCATTTCCAGCCCAGAGTCCTTCAAAGCACAGTTCAGTGCTCTGGGGAGTGGCAGAAGTAGATTATGTATGTGAAAAACACATGGTCATAGAATCATGGAATATCCTGGGTTGGAAGGGACCAACAAGGATCATTGAGTCCAACTCCTGGCCCTGCACAGGACAGCCCCAATAATCACTCCATGTGCCTGAGAGCATTGTCCAAGTGCTTCTTGAATTCTGTCAGGCTGGTGCTGTGACCACTGCCCTGGGGAGCCTGTTCCAGGGCCCAACCATGCTCTGGGTGAAGATGTTTGTGCGTGTTTCTTTTTTCAAGGTGCTGAATTGTATTTTAAAAGATAGTCTAAGAATACACATAGGATACTAATTTCAGGAGTTTTGGAGTCAGTGGAGGTAGATTAAGTCTTAAATAGAGTGTATCCTACCTGTGCGCTTCTCTTTTGCTGTTCCTGTTTATTTGGCTGCCGCTAAGGCAGATACAAGACTGAATTTCTGAAAGGGAGAAGTTTGACCTAAAAACAATTAAGTCATTAAAATATTGTCCATGCCAAAAAAGTTTGAAACCTTTGTCCTGGATAAATGATGAATACAAGTCAGTTTGCAGAGGGAGAACTGAGCTTTGCCTGCTTTATTTGTTTAATCACCTAGTAAGTGACTAAATGAAGGTCTTCACTTTGTTTTAAGTTGTGTATATATCATTTGGACAGCATCTGCCATCTCCAGACTGACACTTGCATTGTCTGTACAGGATGAACATTAGCATTACTTTAGATTTAAGTGTTGTGAATTGGGGGGGTGGTAAGATCTGAACTGCTGTGTGCAAAGAGAAAAAACTCTACGAACTGAATATGCCAGTTTTGTCTTTTCAGGCTCTGAGGAGTTAGGAAGTGGAAACTATGGGCAGCAGTACATCACAGACACAGTGACTGGTGATGGTGACGGATTTGGTATCGATGATTCAGACTACGACATTTATATAGAAGAGGTAAATGTCAAGGTTTCTCTTTGGCACTTCTGTTTTCTTTGTAGTCTGGATATTTTAAAGTGTCCGGTCCTGTGAGGAAGTTTAATATCTGATATTGTGTGCTCAGTTATAGTAATGTGGTCACTTCCTTCACTGAGGGTGAGTTCTTCGCCTCAGATCTGTATCTTGAAAGGTATTAATTTCATTTCCCCATAGCATTTTAGTTTTACTGAATTGGTGTTTCTTTACTTCCTTTCAGCTCAGACCACTTCCTGCTATCAAAGGAGGCAACAGAAAATTTCTGGTCGAAACTAAGGTCACGCCAGGGTCTAGTTCCAGGCTCCTGTCACGGGTTCTCACCACCACTTCTGAACCCACTACTTCCACTCCTACCACCACACGACCTTCCACCACAGCGAGGGCGACCACTGCCTGGGCAGCGAGGAGGGGCAGCATGTCCTCTGCCGCGCGCCTCTTCGACCTGTCCTGCGACGAGGCCGTGTGCTCTGCAGACAGCTTCTGCATCAACGACTATGACCGGGGCGGCTCACGCTGCCACTGCAACTTGGGCAAGGGAGGGGACACGTGTGAGGAAGGTAGGTTTCTGTGTGCCCACTGCTGCTGGCTGCTTTTTTTTCTGGGTCAAGGACAGAACCAACCAATGTGTGCTTTAGGAATAGCCAGCTGGGTTTAGTGGATCTCTAAGGGTAGGAGCAACATCCAGTGGCAAGTCACAGTTCAGGAGTCATCCCCTTTGCTTTTTTTCCTCAGCGGGGTGGGAAAAAGTTATTCTTCAGTAAAGCTGAATGCAGAACCTGTGTAAAGATGCGCAGGGGAGGCTAATCCTCCTTCCCCCACCTAAGAGTCAGGAGATGATGGAGGAGGTATGTTGTTAATCACCCAGGTGTGGCAGGATCCAATCATGACACCCACAGCTGGAAGCTGAAGACATTCAGCCCCTCTTTGACACTTGCCTTTTGGCAGCCGCTGAAGCCCTGAACCACCCCCATTTTCAATCTGGTCCATCAGATGATGCTGGTCCCACAGCAGGGATGTGAGAGAGCTCCCATTGTAAAAATAACTCCCAGAGGAGGCTTTCCCCATGGTCTGCAGGTCTGCAATACAGCAATTATGTCAGGCAGGTTGGGGCAAGGGAGGAACAAAATCTTATCCCCAGTTCAGAAAGCATGACCTGAAGGCTGGGCCAATGTG
Source organism: Edolisoma coerulescens (assembly GCA_013397115.1). Taxonomy (NCBI): domain Eukaryota; kingdom Metazoa; phylum Chordata; class Aves; order Passeriformes; family Campephagidae; genus Edolisoma; species Edolisoma coerulescens. The sequence goes on from VWZW01004545.1 coordinate 53,402, forward strand.
AGGAGGTGTGTTTGTCTCAGTAAGGACTTGCCACCCATCCTGTTGCCCCTTTCCAGGGCAGCTGAGCCATAGCAAGAGCATGCTGAGCTGAAGGAGGCTGTTCTGCTTCTTCTTCCCTTGCTGCCTTCCTGTTCTTTCCCTCTAGAGACCTAAACTCACCCTTTTGCAAGGTTAACACTGAAGAGATCACCTGGTGAGCCAGTCCAGCTCCCTCACCAGGCCATAAGCAGGTCACTTTTTTCCCCCTGAAGTAATTTTTCTTCTGGTTTAGTGACCAAGGGGTCAGATGAATGCCAGGGCTCATGCAAAGAAAATGTCCCATTTGTTGTGGTGGTCCAGCTCCACCACAACAAGTGTGGTGGCTGTCCCTCCAGCTAAGAAAGAGCTGATTTTCCATCCCTCTGCATGCTGATCTGATCTGCCAAGACCCTGCCATACAACAGAGCATCGGGGACCCCTGTTTCTTCTACAGGGTCATGTTAGACCTTCAGGTGCACAGTATCATGCATCAGGATACAGACACTGAGGGTGCTTTATCTTCTTCAAACTGAAGTGCTGGAACAAAGAGAGCTCCTTCTGAAAACAATCTGTTGTGACTCAGTGACATGGAACAGCTGCAGATGTGATTTTAGGCCTTGATCAAGTGCAAAGAGTTGAGGATTTATTTGAACTGACATGGCCATATACAACTTGTAAAGCAGTCTGTTAACATCAGTGCAAACCCTCCATTTTTCACAGGGGAGTGTGTTATTCGAGAGTAAGCATCATGTGCCAATACTCCTTTGTACTGAATTTATCTTCAGCAGCCAGTATTGTTAAATAATATATTAATCTGAATGGAAACAGACTTTTCGTCACAGTCAACAGCTGCGTGGCGCTCTGTTCCCAAATCAGTCAGTTCTGCTTGTGATCAGGACAGGAGTTAATTGTTCTCTGCTGAAATTGCATTCAGGTTTATAGCTCCAGTCCCCTTCCCCTCAGCCTAAAATGTATGCATTGCAAGCAAAAACGCTGAGAGAACTCTATCCAGATTCAAAGACTGAGTGAGAAAACACACTCAGTATTCAAATAGCAAAGAGGAATAGGACTCCTCATCCTTACTTCCTCATTAGACTTAATTCCACTGCAATTACAAGAGTTCAGGCTTGAAACTGTGTCTGTCCTCGATGCTTCTTAGGAAAATTAGCTGCAAAGGTAATTTTACAGCTGACAGTGGCTAGCAGTAGGACATCTCTGGTTTTCATTTTCTCTCGGGGTCAGGGTCTAACATAAAACAGCAAAGGGTGAGGGTTGATAATGCCATTTGACAAGAGCAATAAAAAGAGCTACTGTTGCAGCCAGGGTTGGAAAGATGCCTGCAGGGACTCTCTTCTCCCCATCACTCCCTTTAGCTTCTGCCCTGAGCTGAATTGAGAGAAGTGCTGGAAGCTGCTGGGCTGTTATGAGACATCCAGTGATTGTCCAGATGCAGCAACTATGGAGCAGCAGTGACTAATGCTGCCTAGAGTCTGGCCATATTTCCCACATATGTTTTTGTAATCCTGCGGAACAGAAAATTGCTTTGTCCTCTCTTTGTTAAATGAATTCTTAAAAGACGATAAATATGAAGTTGATGGATTTTGTCTTCTATAACAAGGATGAAAACCTGGAGAAATTTCCTCTGAACTCTCTGATTAAACTATTGAGCATTACTTGGCCCTCAGTATCCTGTTTCTTTCCAAGTTCACCAGGTCCTTGGGAATAAAGGAATTAGCTGTAAAAAGTAGTGGGAGGACAAGGCAATAGGTTAACTGATTGTTGACTGCTGCTGACTAATCATTGTCTCTGGAGGAACTCTGCCTTTCATTGCCGCCTGATGTTATCTAGTACTAAATGTGTATATTGATTTTTATACGGAAGAAAACTGCTAAATAACATGATTCCCTCTTTGCTTTTCAGACATTAGTATCCAGTATCCTCAGTTCTCTGGCTACTCATATATCACCTTTGAACCTCTGAAAAAATCCTATCAGACATTTCAAATTACCCTTGAATTCAGGGTAAGTTTTTAGCAATTTTCACCCAGGCATTTTAAATTTTATTTACTTACTCTTATTTACTTTATTTACTTACTTATTTACTTATAGTGGTGGACAATAGAACAATGACTTGGCTTCAGTATAGCCTGTAGTGTAGTTATGGTGAACCTGTGCATAACCTTCATCTGCAAAGATCTGGCTTAACCATCAGTGAATGTAAACAAAGTTTGTAAGCAGCTGAAGTGTTTTTGTCCATTATTGGTAGGCACTGCATGAGAGAATCCCTGGGACTAGTAATAGCGGTATTGTGGACTAGCAGCAATGTACACTGGCAAAGTTGTAGTCATGTGGGTGAGCTACAGGCTGAGGAACACCCGGAATTTTTGTGAATTAGAGTTTGGAAGTGGTATGCAGTATTTTTCTGGACAAGAAACTGTGATCCTGTCATGCTGAGCAAAACACTGCCCTATATGTAGAGTTCCTTTCCCACCCTGCAGAGTTTAAGTGGACGTTATTTTCCACCTCTGAAGGTTGGGGCATGGACTACTAGTACATTCAGGATACATACTACTTAAAATGCAGGTCTAAAGTGGGGGTACATCCCACACTGGTTTGGTTTAGTGCTGTCTGTTCATTACGGGCAGAACATGTAGGGCTGCCTCAAGGGAGGGCGGCCAAACTGCTGGATGCACCCCAGCTCCCATATAAAGCAGACTCGCCAGCTTCCCAGTCTGGGAAGGAGACCGCCACTAAAGCAGCTGGAGTGTGTTGCCTCAGTGGTGATCTTACACTCCTCTGGCAATTTCATTTTAAAATGCAGGATGGCAGCAAAAAGCCACAGTGTCAGCTGCTACACACATAAAATGCTGCCAGCACAGGCTGTTTGGCTTGCGGAGTGTCAGTCTCATGGAACAAGTGAAGCAGGGTATATGTATTCATCTGCAGTGAGTCCTATGTGTCTACACTTACTGAGCTCGCTAGGACAGTAAGACTAGACTTTTTACTCAGGAGTTTCACATGGGACATGTCTGACAGTCCTTAATACTTCCAGGCTTTTTTTCAGGTCTGCTAGTGTCATACTTTAAGAGATGGTCTTAAATTGTTTAACCATGAAGGCAGTGATTTTCTAGGTTCTTCAAATGCAGGATTCAAAACTGATCAAACAATTTCTGATTCTGCAAGTTAAAAACTCAATCTGAAAAATTATGAGATGTCCCCCACTGCTGCTTGCTTTTATCTGTAATAAAAGGCTTTGGTTTTTCATGTTGACACAATGATTGCAGTCTGAATCCGAAGATGGTTTGCTGCTGTACTGTGGAGAAAATGAACATGGTCGTGGTGATTTTATGTCACTGGCAATTATCCGACGTAGCCTCCAGTTCAGGTAAAAGTTCCGTCCTAAATCTGATGTAAAGAGAAGGGGCTATTGCTGCCTCCTGGGACTGCTATATGTGATGAATATCTCCAGTGTATTTGACTTCTGCCCCATACAGTACACAAAATGGACAGTATAATTTCATTTAAGAGTTTTTTAATACTTTTTTCTCTCATCCTTCTTTAGCGTGTGAACATGTGCCCTGTTGAGCTCTTTTATTCAGACCTCAGTGTTAAAGGCAAAATGATCAGTTTACTTTAAGACATTTGTCTCGGGCTCACAGCTATGTTACCAGAAATGCCAGTGAGCCACTGTATTTGCCGAGCTGATGGTGTATTGGTGGTATATTGAGTCAGTGGTAAGACTTGCAGATAATGTAGCAAAATAAAGGATGTAATGCCAGCAAGGGGCCAGGAACTTCACCTTATATACCTTGTTTAGATGAGAGTTGCAGATTTTTTAAATGAAGTTGGAGAGTGTTTCTTGCAGTCTGATACAGATGAAGCAAGTGAAAGAGTATTTCCAGGATCTCCTTGCTTGGGAGGGTGAGTCCTTTGAGAATGGGGAATAACAAATTGGGTGATGTGCCTTAGTTGTGTTTCTGTTCACTTGCACTGCATGACAATCAGGGGAAATGGCACATTTTGTGCACATTCAGCTCTCCTGGAGGTCTTCGTGTAGATCAGTGCTGAGTTTCATATAGACTAGTGGAGTTATTAATGTAGCATTTTCACCAGGGAGTTAGAAAAATTCCCAGGAGAAATTACTGTGATAGCAGGAACTCAGATTGTAATACCCTCCATCTTGAAACAGTTTCAGCTGTTGGCAAGCTTAGCAATGCACTTGGTATGGACAGAGAATGCAAAATCTTTTCCATGTTAGAAAGACAGATAATGAAGTTTGGAACTTGGAACAGATCATCTGTAGACCTGCTGTCTGATTTTCCTGTGCTAATATGCAGTGTGGAACAGAGAAGTTCCCAAGGGCAAAAAGTATTTGGAGTCTAAAACCAACTTTTGGTTATTTGGTTAATGTAAGATTGTCACCTTGCCCTCTCATCTCCTGCTCTCAGGTTCAACTGTGGCACTGGAGTTGGAGTCATAACAAGTGAAAACAAAATCAAGCTGGGGAACTGGCACAGTGTCACGTTGTTCAGAGATGGGGTGAATGGCTGGCTCAGGATGGACAACAATGCACCAGTGACAGGAAAATCTCAGGTTGGTAATCCTGCCCCTGCAGCTCAATCTTGGGGTCTCTCAAGGCTGTGATGACCTTTTTTTTCTTGCCACCAGAAGTCTGATCAGATTTAAAAGGTGCAGTTTAGTTTATTGGACATTTAGTGAACTAGGATCAGTGTACAGATTACTCTTCCAAATACATAGTCTAGAAATCACATAGATAAATATCTTGGGGCTGAATTCCATCACAGTTTCCCTGTTGTCCTCCATGTTTGTGCTCTGCCACCCTTCCACTACCCTATGCCAGTCTCAAATACGGATATTAGAAGTTTACTGGATTGTACAGCTGCTGCTGTCCCTGATTGCTTTCTTTTTCAAGCCTCAGAGAGCTGCTCTGCTTTCTCAGACACAAAAATTAGATGCATATGTATATATGAGTTTAGATTTATGTATAATATGCATATACCCACACAAGGTTTGTATACAGAGGTGTAATTACATGCATATTCTGGACATAGATTTAAGCATAGTAATGGAGATAGACGTTCTGCCCTGACTTTTGTTAACACCAGCAAGCTCACACAAGGCTGACAGGATAAAATGTAATAGAGGAAGATGCCTTGACTTGCTCGTCTTGCCGGGCCAGAAAACAAAATTAAGGCACTGGAAGAAAAGGCAGTTTCAAATTGTTTCAGATGTCTTTCCTTTGATGGCCACTATTAGCATGCCATCCCTAGCCCTGAAAGAAAGCAGCTTCAGACGTCTTATTACTTTCCCTTTTCATGTGCAGGCATCGAAGGGAAAAATTGCAGTGCATTGAGTTCTCATCAGCTGGAAATGACAGAGGAAAGAATTTCAGTGTGTCATGTGTTGCTGTTACCAATACTATGAGGCCATGAAAGGGCAGATGTGAATCAGGAGAGATGTGCACAGTTTCTGAAGTGCACTGTGTGAGTGAGCACCTGCAGACTCAATAACCTCATCTTATGTAGCATGGCAAATACAGGCTATGGGGATAGAATTTATTGTTATAAATACCATGGGGACAGGGCAGGGGTGAAAAATCCAGAAAGCTTTTAGGCTAGAGGTCAGGGCTGTCGGAAGCACAACCCTGAATAATTGAGAATTTTGGGTGTTTTCTTATAAAGGTCCGTGAGGTTTTGAAAGAACTGTTGAGTAGGAGGCAAAAGTCATATTTTGAGCAATTTGTGGAAAGAATTTTGACTCAGTTGGCCACAGTAACATGGAGTTTGATCTGTGGTCCAAAAAGGTTCTGTTGGTTTTTGATGTTTTTTGTTCTTTCCTGTGCGCTGTAGCAATGCTGGTAAACTTGTATGTGTAGATTTCTATAAACTTGTTAAAGCCAAAAAAAGAGGTGGGCAGTACATTTTTCCATGGCAAAGTAGGCAGAACCCTACTGAGGTTGTGATTTTACTGGCTTTTGCCTTTTCTTTGTTTTCACCTTTTATTTTTTTTTGTCATTTCATTATTATTCAACGCTAAACACTTGCTGGCTTCTGTCCAAAAGACAGTGTCTCATTGATCTCTGTCCCTCAGGGCTTAGGGTTTAGAAGAGAAACAATTTTTGACAAAAGGAAAAGAAGAAATTGCAGCAAAAGACAAACCACACTTTCTCCTCAAAACAGTGATTTTTGGTCTTTTTTATTGTGCTTTTAGTAGTTCATGTTATCATGATGGGATGCAGGTGAAAAAGGTTGATTTCAAATGGTGGACTGATTTGGGGAATGACTAATGGTAAGGAATTACCCATGAGCAACGCACATATTCCCTGACACAATTCTTCGTGGAGGAAAGAAATAGATTGTAAACCACTGTGGCTTAATGAGTTGTCCTGTGTTATGTCTGTTACACAGCATGCTCTGCTCTGCTCTCCCTCCAGGGCCAGTACAGCAAAATCACGTTCCAGACTCCCTTCTACGTTGGCGGTGCTCCCAGCGTGTACTGGCTGGTCAGGGCCACCAGCACCAACCGCGGGTTCCAGGGCTGCGTCCAGTCACTGAGCATCAATGGAAAGATAATTGATATGAGGCCCTGGCCATTAGGGAAAGCTCTCAGTGGTGCTGACGTGGGTAAGTGTAATGGTCTGGGGTCTTTAATCTGTGACTAACCTGGGGTTACCTTTTATCCTGTTGGAACAAATTGAGCAATGGTCCAGGTTTGAGAGGTGGAAGGTGTCATCTCTATTTTTGGCCTGGTTTTCCTCTGTTCCTTTACACGTTTCTCTTGCTGGGTCTGTAGTAGGAAAGTTCACCACTCTGCACAAGTAAGCCCTTTGTGGACACACTTACTGTGCACAGTAAATAGTAAACCCATTTTCATGAGCAAACAGTAAGAACTGTGTTGCAGATATCATTACAACTGTGCTGGTATTTCTGCCAGCATCTCTCAGGACGTCTCTTCATGCCTCTGACTGACACAGTCATGTCATCAGAAATCAATAGTGTGTATGCTGAGCTTGCATTTGAAACAATATGGACCCAGCTAAATGCATTTTGCCTAAAGACATCATTGCACTTGTCCAAAGTAATACATGGATCTCTCAGCCCCACAGCAGTCCTGTGGCTGTTACAGAGGGCTTTCTGTGTTATGCCCAATCACTGCTGAAGCATATAGGCTTTCCTGTATGCCGTCCTTTGTTTTGCTATCCAGAATCATGGTATGATTTAAAAACAGCTTGGAATAAATACTTCCATCAGCTTTATGATGTGTTACTATAACATTATTTTCCCTTCACAGAGTACAAGATGGAGAAGTAGGGAAGGTAATTAACCAGTCCTGTCTCATTTATTCATCTATTTCATTCATGTAATGAGGACTTTAAAAAAGGCAGGGCAACAAAATCCTTGCTTTAATGATCTCCCAGTCTAAAAGGTTTAAGAATAAGAGTAAGCCCAAGACAGAAGGCAAGTGGTAACAGCGAGAAATAGATTCCATATCACTGAAATCTCCATGCCATGCTTCAGCCACAAAGTCATCTTTCTTCTCTTCTGTAGCTGTGCATTTGACATCCGAAGAAGGAAATGATTTATGACAAACTTCTTAACAATTGCTCTGTATTCTCTTGATACCATGCCCAAAGATATGTGCAATAGAGGGGTAGAACAGACTGTCCCAAGAAACAGTTGCTGAAAAGAGTGTAAGCAGAGTGTAATTTCACGATAGAGTGAGAATCTATGGAATTTAGACAGATGAAAACCCTGCTGAACTTCTCTGAGCCCTAATCTCTATTGCCGTTTGGGATGCAGCTAGCTTCATTCCCATCCATGAATGCTCCACATACTACTGCATTAACAGTCAACATCAATGAAAATAAATGCTGTGTTCTGCCATGTGTGACTTGAAACCAACTGATAAAGCCTTACTGTCCTTCTGTGACTGCACAGATTTGTATGAAACTGTACCAGAAGAGACTTGCAAACAATAGGTCATGTAAGTTTAACTTAAAATAAAGAAATTGCAAGTAGACTCTGCTAGGATTTAGAGATGACTTTTGCCAGTCAGTCTCTTGAAGCTTTTTTTCTGTTGGCAAAGTGTGTAAATCAGGGGTGCTGTGCTACATGGATCACAGAATGGAGGGTGGCGAGGAGAGGGGTCCATCCTTCCCTGTGCTCTCCTGGTTACAGCAGAGGTCCCATTGGACTGTGAGCTGAGGCACCAACAGAGGAGGCAGCATCCGTGGTTCAGAGTGGGCATGGCAGGACCCTGGACTCCTGCTGCAGCTTCCCTCTTTCTTCACCTGCCATTGCAGCCAAGCATATGCAGCCATCACACTTGTGGTTTGCCTCTTCAGCAAACTCACCTGTGGTGGCCCAAAGGCTGTGAAAAGTCACTTGGACACTGGGAGAGCAGCCTGTCCTTAAATACCAAGACTGTTCCAGATCAAGCTGTTTCTCAAGCCAGTGATCCCGTGACTGGTCCTATTGCTGTTATCTTCCTTGTTCTTTTCTGTTTCTCTGTTCTGTTTAACTCTGATCTGTTTGAACATACTGCCAACATTAATTAACACTGCAGCAGATGCAGCAAAGATGAGCGTTGTCTTGGTTTTCTGTTTGTGTCTTCACACTTGATGCACAGAGATCCTTGTTTACACACGTGCCTTGGCTCTGTTCCCTTGCCTATAAAATGAAGCTAGTGCTATTCTGTCAGTGTCACGATAACTGGTGAATACACAAGGGATCTGAGGGACAAGATACCTGTCCTGCTTTGGTTCCCTTGTGGCCATTACAGTGCAGACCAGAAGGGGAAAAATAGCTCAATGAGCACTGCCAGCACCCCTGATCCCATGGCTGGGCATGGGGCAGATGTAACTGTCCCCGTCCATGGAGAAGGAGCATGTTTTCCCCTGTGGGGTACTTGTATGTTTTGTGCTCCTCAGGTTAGCTCTGGAGTCCTGTGTCATGGCTGCTGTACTCAGACCTGCCCTCCATACAATGGAAAGTGGGCCTAGTAGGAGATTTGTAGATGTGCGATACGAGACAATCTGGTCTGGCAGGGAGTTGTACCAGGTGACCTGTGAGTTGTCCTGAGTTAGTTAGAAAAGGTTATTTTCTGCTGTGGACAGCAGAGTGATTTGGACCAGCACATGAGCCATTTACATCTGCATACTTGCCTGTGGTTTTCTTTCTGGTGTTGGTATGGGAATTCAAACTGTAAAGCTGGTGCTGTACAAACACCAGTGTCTTACTGAAGATGTGTAGAGACCTGCTCTGGAAACTGTCCTTGCAATCAGAGTGCTCTGTTTAAGCAAAACAAAAAGGGCATATTCCCTTCTTGCAACAGTTTTTCAAGACTTCTCTTTATTACCTCAAATTGCAAAACTGTTGTCAGAGCTGCCTCATAAAACCTTTTTCATCTCAGAGGTGATGCTTCAATGTGCCTCAAAATAAGTGTGTAATTCTTAGTTTGCCACAAAACACTAGGCCCCTCCAAACGGTGTGCTTATAGTTGGCCACCACAAAAGTCTTACTTGATCTTTCTTAGTGTATTCAATCAGTTTGTTACTATTGACAAGGGGAGAGTTATTTGATCCGAAACTAAAATAAAGGAGAAAATAAATTCAACAAGAACTTCAATCAGATGTACATTTGACGGTTGCATAATCTGACTTTATAGGTACCAGTTTTAAGAAGCAAATGAGAATTTATTTGTTCTAGAATTTCAGCTAAAATCCAGCAAGAAGAAATAATCTTGTTACTTAAGTTGATGTACCAGCATAGTAGAGATGCTTCTTAAAAAAGCCAATATGTTGATGATGTGGATCCCTTTTAGTGTGGACAAGAGGGCTGACAACCTCATTTTGGATAATAAGATTACTTGATGATGATTAACACTTCCCATGCTCAGCATGGCATGAATTTACAGTGAACAAAGAAGCACTTAAGATAATTGAAATTAAACAAGGCATGGTGCTTGTAAACAATCTAGAGAAATTTGTGTTTTACAAAAAAATTTATAGGAAGAAGAGCAGCCAGTAAGTAATCCAGGGAATGATTGAAAGTTACATCTGTCATGGTTTGCTTGTATGGGCTACTTTTTCTATTTGTAAGGTCTCTTGCTGGTCTGATATTAGAAAAAAATACTCATAATCAAGTTCCCTTGTCTAAATTGCACACCATTTGACAAGTTCGGAAAGAATCTAGGCAGAAGAGCAAACTGTTTTGGTTAGTAGCAGTGATCAACAGGCAAATAAATCTTCTTTGACAAACTTCTCCAATAAATCGATATTCTAACTCCTGTGTTTAGGTGAGTGTAGCAGTGGCATCTGTGATGAGGCAGCCTGCATCAACAGTGGCACCTGTACTGCAAGCAAAGCAGATTCTTACATTTGCCTTTGCCCTCTTGGATTTAAAGGTCATCATTGCGAGGAAGGTGAGTGGAATCTGGGATGCCTCTGTTTCTTTGTGTGTGTTATTTAGTGTTCAATGTGTTTTCTACTTAGAGACACCCGAGGAGGTCTCATCCTATTCCACTGACAGAAGAAATTACTTGTTACTTCATCTTTCTAAAGTTGCATGCTGAAACTCTTCCCTTACTGCTTGGAGATACATCCACCTCCTACATAATCTGTGATTCTCAAACCTCTTTGCTTATTTAAACTAACTGTACTTAAGCATCTCAGAATTCCTATTCAGAAGTTAAAATAATGTACCGCTCCACAGCTGCACATTAATTTAAAAAAACCCCCACTTTTCTCCCAAAACCAGCGTCCATTGTATATTTTGAAAAGCAAAAGACACAATGTCAATTTCCTGCTAAAATCAGAGATACAAGTAATAAAATAAGTGCAGCATTATTTTCTATGCTGTAGAACTTTTCATGCCACCACTCATTGTGTGCATGCTTGCTACTTTGAAAAGCACTATAATGAATCACTAAAGAAAAGGTACACAATGCTTTATAGTACAAATGCATCCCTGGTAAAGGAAGGGATTAAGCAGTATTGGGTAAGATTAAAAAATATTTTTAATTTAGACAAAAAAAATTCAGATTGTTTTGCTAAGCATTAGCTTTAAGTATTTAACAAAAGGAGCAGACACTGGTTGATAGGAGTCAATCCTTTATGTTTGAGCCTCAAGTGACCTGCTTGTGATTTCTGGATTTCCAGCACTCACCTTGGCCATACCTCAGTTCAACGAATCCTTAAGATCATTTGCTAGCACACCCTGGCCCTTGGAACCACAGAATTACCTTTCCTTCATGGAGTTTGAGCTGACATTTCGTCCAGATTTAGAGACTGGTGTCCTTTTGTACAGCTATGACACAGACAGCAAGGACTTCCTCTCCATTAACCTGGTGGCTGGCTACGTGGAGTTCAGGTTCGACTGCGGCTCAGGAACGGCTGTTATCAGGTAGGTGGTGTTGCTCATGTCTCCTTCCCCAAAGTGCCGTGGTGCTGATCCAGGAGAGGAGTGGACTGGAAAGAGTCACAGCCTACGATGAGGTGTGTGAGCCCCTTGGTCTCTAGTGCCTGCTTCTAAGGAAGCACAGAAGCACTAGAAATGTGGTCAAGGGGACAGGATTTTCTTCCTACACAGTTTATGTTTCAAAGCTTTGTGCTTTGTCTTACTGCAGATGTTACATTTGTGTCTGTATGGTACTGCAGTAATTCCCTTCTTGCCCCCGTGACACTGAACCACAGTTAATTAGGGGATCTATAAATGTTTTATGCATATACTTTCTAACCACAGGATTTCACAATATTGGCACTTCCGTGAGCATACTCCTTTCTGGTTTCTAGTTCCAAGTGGTAGGTGCCAGGCTGGAGGTGGCTCAGGAAGATACACCTCCACGTCCCTCTACTTCCTCACACTGTTTTTTGGGGGACCTGAGGCTAGTATCCAATTTATATGACATAAGCTATCTAAAAGATAAAAATGTGGTTTAAACTAGTCACTCAGGTTCCCAGACAGAACTTCTGAGAATGACTCATTGCATCCTAAAATTGATGCCTAGGACAACAGAAGCAATGAAATGCCTCAAAAATGCTGTTCTCTCCCCCTAAGTAACTGAATGCCCAGTCACTGGGCAACTGTTCCTCAACTTTCTGAAGAGGCACCAGGCTGAACAGAGGCACTCAGTATCTTGGACATGGCCCAGGAGGCTGCTGGTTTGACCAGGCTGACCTGATATTTAGGAATGATCTATATAAAGCTTATGCAAAATGTGTACACTGTCTGCAAGTCTTGCATACCAATGATTCCTGTGGATGGACATCAGGAATTTTGACTATACTGTGATTAGGGGAAATGTACTGATTTTACACTGAACGAGGACTGAGGCAAACAAACCCATTCAGATGACAAAACGAGAGATGAAATTTCAAGGGAGCAAATGCAAAATAATGCACAAGCCTAACAATGCACAGCTGTGGAAAAACAGCTAGTGTTGTCAGACAGAGAAAGATCCTGGAGCTGTCACGGTAGTTCTGTGGAAGCAACAGCAAACTGCTCAGAGACAAATACAGAAACCTAAGTACAATGCAGAGGATTATTAGGAATGGAATAAGGAAGAATGTCTCTGCTAAAGCCCACAATGCACCCTGTCTTGAAAACTTGCTGCCATTCTGGTCACTTCATTTCAAAAAAAATTAGCAAAATTTAAAAAGAAGAGTAGTTTTGACATCCAGGAGAGGGAATGAAACAGCTTCCACAAAATACAGCAGGACCTTTCAGCCTGGAAAAGAAAGAGTTTGGTGGAAGTATGATAGAGGTTTTTAAATTATGAATGGCATGGAGATTAATGAGTATTCTGTATTTTTTCAATATGCAAAGAAAATAAGGAACCAAACAAAATAAGACTTTTTTCTTTGGGTTTGGTTTTCTTTTTTTTTCAGATAACACATAAATAAGTTGTGGAAACTAATTGTCACAGCAACTTACAGATGCCAAAACTATAAATAGATCAAAAAAAACTGGACAAATTTGAAGAAAGATCCATTGAGGGAGATCAAACACAATTGTACGGATGCAGCCTCTGACTCAGGAAATTGCTAAATGACAAGTTTCCAGAAGCTGGGAGGATATATTAAGGGAAGAATCACTTCATACTTACCCTATTCTATTCTCTTGCTGAAAAGTGGCAGAAATAGCTAATTTTGGAGACCTTTTCTCCAACTCAGAATAGCCCTTCTTACAACAGCCTTCAATCTTTACTGATTGCAGCCTTTTAATTCCTCTTACTGGCAACCATAAGATATTAAAGTAGAATTTTTTTCTTCCAAGAATATTGTAGCACTTCAAAACACCTTGTACTAAAGTTTGACTGATATGTAGGGTTATAAAATGTGGCCACAAGCATATGCCTGGGAGTGGAAACTGCCCCTTTCTGTCGGAAAGCAGAAGAGCAAGCTGGATGCCAGCATATGCCTGAGCTACATGCGCTGGAGGAAAAAGAGTGTGGTGAGATAGCTGAGTTGCGGGTGAGACTCATGAGACCATCAAGATTCATTGAAAGTTGTCAGGTTGTCCTGTTAGCTCTTTTTTCTAGATAAAATGTGCAACTTGCACCCTGTCATCAGCTCTGTCAGTGATTAAATAAGATAGATAACCTGGTTTTTGTGCTTGCCTGATCAATGTCCACTTAAAAGTCTGTCTTCATCATGCTGCTTCGTGCCTACCCTTTGTCTTTGATGGGGGTGTAGCTCTGGTCATCCTGACACCTCTGCCATAGGACCACCAGGCTGTTAGATATTATAATATAATCAGAACACAGCCATAGTATCTTTATAATTAGGATGAGGCAAGCTTGTCTCTGTATGTCAGCAGCAGCAGCAGGAGAGCTGATGCTGGTGAAGGTTTGTTTTTCCTGATGTGTCCTTGGATGGAAGCAGCACAGTGTGCTCTGGGGGCTCCACAGGGAGAAGGGGTGCTGAGTGGGTGGACAGATGCAGAACCTGAGCACTGAAGTGTCTCAGAGGAGAAGTTGTTGGGATTTCCCTGGGATTCTCCTTGGTCGAACATTCACAGGATTGTGATCTTCATGATTTGGTGTATTTTTTAAGCTTTGGTTTACATGTGACAAAGTAACCCCACAGCACATAAAGAGGCAGGAGTGTTCAAACGCCAGAAGAAAGTGTTTCCACACTCATGCTGGTTTCAAAAAGCCCATGATTCCAAGAAATAGCTTTCAGCTCTGAAGTGATGACTCTGCTAGGCTTAATCATCCCTGATTGTAATTAAATCTAGCAAAGCAGGAGGGTCAGCATGATGATGGCGTAAGCAGCAGAGGAGATAATGTTTGTATTGCCACTTACTATGTAGCCAAACCTATCTGGTTCCTTTATATGTATAATTGACTTCTTCAAGATGATTAGATTCCCTTAGCTATTGATTTACCCAAGATAGTTAAACCCTAAATGGTGCTACATAAGAATGAGGACAAGTGACTAGCATTGCTTGATAGTATTTTTTATGGACATTTTCTGAACCAAGTGTCATTCAGAAGCGTCAAGTAATATTGCCAGCATCATCAAAATAGATAAAAATGAGCTTTAAGAAAATTTGAAGGACCAAAAAAAATGCAACAGAAAGGTTTCAAAACTGGTGTTGATTGTTAAGAAAAAAAAAGAAATTGCAATTGTCACATTTTCAAAATGATATAATTTTTTAATCAGCATTTGAATCACTATTGACTATTTCAAATCACAATTTTTTTCCATTTTTTTCGTTTCAAAATGTGGGAGATTTTTATTTTTAAATGTAACTATCCTGAAAATACAAAACATTATTTCATCCCCAGAAATTCTGTATTTTTTCACTGGAAACTAGGAAGTCTTAGGGGTCCTACATAACACAGTTCTGATTTTTCCAGCTTGGCTGGTCAATCAAACACAAGTTTCCAGTCCTCCTGGAAGACTGGCTGCAACATCTTATTTAGACATAAAATGCTTTAACCAGTGTAGTAAAATGACATTTGAAAACAGGATACAAAGATCTTTAGAACTTGTGAAGGGGAAGGTTTTGCCCGTCATACAGGCTGCTATTCATATTAGTGCTGCGCCAGTAAAGATTGTAAGAACAGTTTAAAAATGCTTCCTTTGAGACTGGTGAATACTTTGCACAACTGGGGGTTATTGTTCCTAGCCAAGATCTCATCACATCATTAGGATCATATTTTAATTACTTCCGTTTTATGTACAGCATCCGGGCTGCACGTGTGTGTGTGTGTAGATGTCAATGTAACAGGATGCATAAATAGAACTGATAAGCCAACACTAAGTAGTTCTGTTTTAAAAGACGATAAAGAATGTGGGGCTAGACCAACCATTAAGTGGGAAGCTTTTAGTGAAATGAGGATGTACAGCTGAGACAAAAACTCATTTTTACATGTTATAAATGACTGGGCAGAAAAACTAGCACAGGGGTAGCTAAAGTGTGTGCTGCTGCTGATGCGTTTCATTTATAAATAAAAATAGAGTGCTTGTTATTTGCTCTAGAAGTATGGTCTTTGCTGATGGGGCTCAGAAGATTGTTACTTCCTTATAAGGGAAGAATCACAGTGGCTGGTATTTATTTTTTATTTAGAAAATCATCCCAGAGGACTTGACTTTTTAACATCACAGAGTATCAGAAAGGCACAGTGTTACATGCTTGAAAATTTTCTTGCCCTTAAAACAGGAGTGAAGAACCTGTCAGTCTGGGTCAGTGGCACGAATTGCGAGTGTCCCGCACGGCAAAGAATGGTATCCTACAAGTGGACAAACAGAAGCCAGTGGAAGGGATGGCAGAGGTGAGCTTATGGCAGACTAGTCTTGAATGCAGCTGTTGGACTGTAAAGTGATTGTGTGGTAGACTGCACACCCT
Source organism: Edolisoma coerulescens (assembly GCA_013397115.1). Taxonomy (NCBI): domain Eukaryota; kingdom Metazoa; phylum Chordata; class Aves; order Passeriformes; family Campephagidae; genus Edolisoma; species Edolisoma coerulescens. The sequence goes on from VWZW01004545.1 coordinate 69,294, forward strand.
TCTCTCAAAGCTCTTGCTAGCTTAAGACAGTACACACATTAGGGCAACATTTTCCTTAGCCCAGAGTTGGGAATTTGTGCATAGTCTTCCATCTGAGGACAAGGATACCTGTAAAGGCAGGGATCCAAATGAAATCTGACTATACCTGCTCCTGACGTGTAACTGGACTCATATTTTTGTGTCTGTTTCCTGAGGTTATATATCTTCCTGAGGTTCTTTTCTTGGTACTTGTTGTGGCTAAGTCTGTTGAGCAACGTGTACACTATGAGAGGTGTAATTTGGAGAAGTATGATGCTGAAAAGTATGTGCCCAGTCTTTTTTCGCCTCTTTCTGAATATTGTCCTGGAAAGGTAGGCCAGAAGAGAATTGTTTCTTTGTTGTCTTCTTCTTGCAAAAGTAATTTGCAGGCCAGAGTAAGGGCTGGAATAATCAGACAGATGATGACTTGCTTTTTGTTCTTTGCTCACCAAGTGATCACAGTGAGTCAAATTTGTAATAAAGTGAAATTGTACTTGTACCAAGCAGGATATTCACTCTAAGCACTCAAATGCATGCACAGAGGTACATTTTCTATCTTGAGAGAACCCGAGGCTAGACCTGCATAGAAAATGTCTTTTACTCTTTCCTAGTGGAGAGAGCAGACAGAAAACCAGACTCCAGATCCCATAGCAGAAAAATCCCATAGCAGAATAATCCCATAGCAGGCTTTTTGGCAAACTGGGAAACTTTTATCAAGGCTTTGACCTTTCTTCAAAAATTTAAATAAATTGAAATTCCAGTTGTCTGTCAGGAAACATATTGAGTGAGAAACATTTGACTGGAGCACTCAAGACTTCTTTAGATAGATGGATTAAGATGAGCACTCCCATTTTTTTTCTCTGAAGTGCTGCAGTGCAGTGCTCCAGGAGGAGGGTGGCTGGGAGCTGCCAACCATGAAAGCACAGAAGCTTCTGCAGGGCTGGAATTACACAATTATTCTGTCTTTAGCTGTTAAATGTCTTTCAGTTTACTCCAGGACCCTGAATATTCCCATCAGATATCCTGAGCAACTGCTTCTGGTAATTGATGCAAACTCAATGTTTCTTTCATTTAGCCCCGTAAGTTACAGTAGGTTATCTCTTAGATGTTGGAAATACTGAATGAGTTTCTGTTGCATGAACTTCGCTCTGATTTTAGCTTTAAGAACCTCATTCTGGTTATAGATTTACATCAGTGTACCTCAAGTCTTTGCAAATAAAGCTAGATGTGCAGTCAGAAAACATGATGAGGCAGTTTCCTTTCTTCCTTCCGTCAGTATTGCCATTTTGAAATACTTGAGATTTTTCAGCTGCTTCTGACTGGGATAACATCAAGTCAGTCGAGAGTGTCCTACAATGGCTTTCTTGATAGAACTGTACAAAGAAGAGGCATTGAAGTAAGCTGTAACATCTAATGTAGGGCTATAAAAACTCATGTAGGCTAACCTGAAGATACAAGCGTGGCTCCAGCTACTCTAATAAAATGTTATTCTATGTTTCTTGCAGGGGGCTTTTACACAGATTAAATGCAGCTCTGAAATATTTATTGGTGGAGTCCCTAATTATGATGATGTGAAGAAGAACTCTGGGATACTCAGACCCTTCAGTGGGAGCATCCAAAAGGTGTGTGCCCAGAGAAACACACTGGGGGCATTAATTTCTATCACATCCAGTGCATGCTTTATGTGGAAACCTGCCCTTATTCAACTGGCAATATTCAAAATAATCTAGGATTTCACCTCAGGAGCCCACCATGAAGTGTTTAAATGATTATTTCACAATGAAAAGTCCACCTAGTGCGTTCTTACACTACAATGGAGATGCACACCTTACTGCATTCCCCTCTTACAATTTTATGTGGGGTACATGAATGGAGGAGCTGTTTTCCATTGTTAGCAGACATTAGGGATGATGTTCCCATGTGGTCCACTGAGCATGAATACAGTTCTTTTCTAGAGAATGTAAATTCATAATCAGTCCTAGTAAATAATCCAATGAAAGTTCAAACTGAACTAACTTTTTTTTTTCTAAACATACTTAAAACAACTTGGATAAAGTTGGAAGGTTGACCCTGAATCCTCATAGCTTTAGAGCAGTGAATTATTGCATCAGATTAATGCAAAGAAATAACAAACCCAAATTTTTAATAATAGTTTTTATTTTAAAAAATTTAAAACTCCATAGTGGATCATGTTAACAATTGCTCCAGGACAGAAAAGTAGTTGTAGTTCAGCATAAAAGGTTTCGTCACTTGGTCTGACATTTTGTACTGTCTTTGTCAGCTGTCCAGCAGAAAACATGAGATTAAGGAAAACTGAGGGAGTGAATAATAGTGGTGGGAATAGATCAGACACACGAACATCATTGGGAAGATGGATTTGACTAAACACAATGAATTTTGGGCTGCAAGGTAGAGACCCCAGGAGCAGTTAATGCAGGTTACAGTTACAAGGTGAGGGGTTGTACTAGAGTAAAGGCACTGATAAGGACTGGGAAATGTGGAGTGTGAGCCCTTATCTCTATGATGTACTTAGTAAGGTGTATTTGTATTCTCAGAGGCATGAATGGGATGTCAAGGAAGAGTATTGCCTGCCTTTGGGGCACTGGGAATGTTTAGTTACCTGCTTCACACATAGTAGGATTTTGGAGAACTGTACAGAAACAGAGCTGCAAACAAAGTACTGGGAAATATGCAGTGTATAGAAAGACCTAAGATCACAATCTATTTAAGTGAGTCAGATAAAGTTGAGAAGTGACTTTATTGTGGTCTTCTAGTTCCTACATAAGGATGAGATTTCTTTGGATATATGGTGCTGGAATTATGCAGAAAAAGACATGATGAGAAACAAGGGCTGGAAACTGAACATAAGTTTAAAACCAGAAACAGAAGACATGTTTTTTATGAGTGGAGGCTTGTTAACCTCTGGAATAATGTAGTCCAAATTAAAAAAGGAGCTGAAAACATAAGGGAGTCTTCCCTGGTCCATTACATGCCAAGACTGGATGTTTTTCTGCTGTTGGAGTTGTGTTGTGCTTGATGATGCCCCTTCTCCGGGTAGGATCCCCTAAGGTGCGTTGTCCAATTTATGCAGGAACCAGAGCAACTATTACCTTTCTCATTTCTGACCTTAAGATCTATTCTTTGTTAAGATGTACTTATTTTGATGTAGCTGAGATCAGATGCTGTGCCCTCATGTAATCTCTCTTGCCGAGATGTCAGCTGAGATTGTACAAATGTTGGTTTATTTTGGAGAACATGGGCTGCTGACATATTGGAAAAATCCCAGCATGTAGCAGTTCTCTTCCATTTATATACAAACAGTTTTGTGAAGTCATTATTTATGTTTTTAATTCATCTTAACTCTAGCTTCTTTCAGGCAAGATGAGATACTAGAAAGCAGTAGAAAATGTGAAAAACAAGCTCTTCTGCTCAGAACTTCTGTTGTCAACACTCATCTCCTGGGAGGTTTCCTGACATCAGAAATGCTTTTCCTCAGCAGTGCTCGTCTAATTTTACCATCCTAGCTCACGGTTTGGCTGCAAAGCTTTGCACCAGTGCTCAGGCACAAGCCTGGTAAATTCCACACAGCTTCACCCCATACGGGGGTTGCCTAAGGCTGTTTCCCAAGACACAAAAGACATTAATCTCCAGTGGATCAGGGGAGCAAAAGAATGGGTTGGACCTCTGCAACTGGAAAACACACAAGAAATAGGGTTTGGGCCAAATTTTGAAAGTTACATTTCTCTGAAGTCTTTCAGAGGAATAGTCTAACTAGTAGTAGGATACTCTAAATTTGGAAGTCTTTACAATGTGTTTTCACAAGTTTTTTTTTTTTTTAAACACATAGATTATCTTGAATGACCGGACAATTGATGTGAAACAGGATTTCACTTTTGGAATCAACCTAGGCAATGCTGCCCACCCCTGTGTGACCTCACCATGTGCAAATGGAGGCACCTGCGTTCCCAAGAAGGACAGCTACGAATGTGACTGTCCCCTGGGCTTCGATGGGCAGCATTGCCAAAAAGGTAACAATGGCTGGATATCAACCCAGGGATCTGGAGCTGATCAGAAAAATAAGGAAGATTTAGCACCTACAACTGCTGGTGTACACATCCCTTTAAATAGAAAGCCCGGAGGCCAGAGCTCCCCTTACATCTGTGCACTTTCCCTGTATCTAGGGAAGAATTTGTTTTGTTATTTAGGAATGTGGTAACTGCTATCCCAGCACAGGGCTAGGATCCATAGATAGCGACCTGGTATCGGGTTGCTTGTGGTGAACAACAGTAACACTCTATACACCTCCTTAATTGTGCAGTGCTGTACCAAAGGGGAATTCCTGCCAGGGTCCTCCAGCCAGCAGTTATGTTACATCCTGAAGCATGGGCATGGATAACCCTTGTAATTTCATCCTCCGTATAGCTAACAGCAAACTCTGTTCTCACACACAGAAAGGTCTATTCCTGTTTTAGACACTGACTCCTCTGATGGTAATTTCACCATCTGCAGAGATCCTGCCTTGGTGGGGCAAAGGAGACCACCAAGGAGGGAGACTCATCCACATGCTCATTACTCTCTTTTCTTCGGAGCCGCTATAATAGTTCAAACCTTAGAGTCAGGAAAGTGATAAGGTTGCATGAAAAGTGTTTAAAAAGCGTGCATTGGGTTATTCCACTAGATGGAGACGTTTCGCTTCTGTCAAGCTTGGTCTTGAAAAACTCCCAAGGGAAGGTTTTGTAATGTAGCAGTAAACTCGGTTCAAAAGAGCTGGCTGACATTATTGTCTTCACCCACTGCTTCATTTCTCACAGGCATAAACTTCAAAGTTAAATGTAGTGGTTTTGGTTAAATTGTGATGAATTGATTGGCCTTTTCTTCAAAACAGACAATATCTTAGAACAAAAGTGTCATATTAAAAGACAATGCAAGAAACCCCTTTGCTTACGTTGTTGTGGTCTAACTAAGAGCCGAAACAACGTCATTTACCCTGGCTTTTTTGTAGGGAGGAGGGAGACTTGGGATTTTGGCTTTCTAGGTATGTGCAGGGTGCTAAATTCCTGACTTCAAGATGGTATCTGCAGCTGCACCCATACGTCTCCGTCTCCGGGGGCAGTCGGTCAAGGGAATGCTTTGCAGCCTGGGTGTGTGACTGCCTGCCCATCTGTTGAGTTCCTATGCAGTGCTGGGGCCGCAGCTCCTCACCTCTGCTCAGCTCCTGGCCTGTGCTGAGCCCAGGGAGCAGTGTCCAAGCTCATGGTACCAGCACTGCTGCCACTTGGCTGGTGTGTCCTCCCTGTTGTCACCTCAGTGGGTGTCCAGGCTTTCAAAGACAGTCTGAAGCACCTTTTGCCTTTAGCCAGATCCTGGGTGCTGCTTCCTGTGTGAATCCAGCCTTTTCTATTTTTAAGAGTGTCCAAAAGCATGAGTCATCTGGTTTCTGTTCCTGCACCCTGTGGCTTCTGTTCAGGTGCAGCTCAACCTCCCTGCACTTGTGCAGACTCAACTGCCACCAAAAATTGAAGGGTTTTCTGATAGATGTGCAGAGAGCATGGAGATCGCTCCTGAACCTCAGCCCATGACAGCCTTGACGAGAACCACCTGAAACAGTCTCGTCAAAATTATCCTTACCTGTGTCTCTGCAGGGGTGTAGAGATGGTTAAGGTGAGATGCATGTCTGTGTCCACTTCTGTTTCACAACAGAGTTTTGGTTAGTGCACTCAGAAGGTGTGTGAGATGAAGGTGCTATCTCCATCCTTATTGGTGGTAGGCTGCTGTAAAAAACCCTAAAAAGCCACGTGCTCGTGAGGGACAGCACCTCATTCTTCTAAATTATACACACCACTTAAAATCTCAAGTAATGCTGGTATGAGGTATATGAGATATTGATTCACATTCTAATGGTTCATTAGCTGGGGATTCAATAGAGTTTCTGCTGGCATTGCTAGGTTTTATATCTTCTGTCCAAGATGTGGAAATGCTAAAGGTATTTTTATACTTTAACTGTAAGATGGAGTAGAACAGCAAACCTTTGTTTTCTCTTGGCTAGACCTGATCCCTGGGTAAAACCTGGTGAGTCACTGGGATTTGAGAAGCAGGACTAGCAGAAGGATTTGGTGTTGGTCCCACCTGTCTGTAACTTTGTGTGTTTTGAGCAGACAAATATAAATACTTGGGCCAAACCGATAATAAAACAGTGCTACCTTCACAGGTGATTGTAGTCACTTATGCAAATGGTAGGTGGGGGATTACACATTTGCAGAAAAGTGGGCATGAAACTGGAATACGGGAGATTTTTAAGATTTAGAATAATAAACCCAGAATGTTCTTGTTTTATTTTGTGCTGACTCACTGCAGAGTGTGGAAGTTACTGCCTAAACAGTAAGTACTGCAAATTACGTGAAAACTGCTCTGTCATTGTGTGTTTGTCTGGCTGCTGGGTTTCCATTAAGCCTGGCAAGTTTCTGTCATTAAACCAAAATATCTTCCAGGGTTATGTAGTACTTCCTTAAACATTGTGCTGTTGGTATTTCAAACTGCACCTGAAGCATTTGCCAAGCTCAGAACAGGGGCTGTAGAGCTGGTGCCTGTATTTGCAGAGCAGAGGAGCCAGGCGGCTGGCTGAGGGTTTTGTGGTGTGATGTCAGGCTGCCCTGCAGTTCAGAGCTCACTCCCGCCTGCCATGAGAGCTCTGGTGCTTGTGTGCTGAATGGTGATGAGCAAAGAATGGAGGTGTTTAGTCCTAGATCTCCTGACCGGCCCAGCTCCCTTCCAGCTGCAAAGGTCCTGGATGCATCAAGGGTACCGCTAAAATTTGCTTGGTTTTCTGCAAAAAAGTCAGAGTCAGTGAAACAAATGAAGAGCAAGCAGAGGTAAATGCCCATTAAGCCCCGTAGAGGAAATCAGAGTACTCTGGCAAAGGCAAGTCTTGCTGCACAGCACAGGCACCCTCCCCTGCTGAAGGCAAGAGCACTGGGGCTCCTGTGCAGGATGCGATGGGGGAACAAGGGCTCCTTTCATGCTCTGCTGCCACCAGAGGCTGTCCAGTGCAGAAAGTGTCAGACCTGGTGAGGAGTGTTCAGCCAGTGTAACACAACTTTTGCAATCTTCCAGTGATGTTGGCAGGCTTCAGGCAGGACATGGCCTGTGGTCGTTTCTTTAGACATATTAGGCAGCTTTCCTGATTTCACTACGGGTGAAAACAGTCATTTCTCACTATCTGAAATTCTCAGTCTTGGCATCTAGAGCTAAATTTCATATTGCTGTTGCTGTCTGCCAGACTACACCAATTGTTGCATATCTGTGTCACAGTGAGCTTTAAAAGCCCAGACAGACCCTGTGTTGCATAAAGAAAGCAAGCATCTTTGCCCTGGAAAGCTTGAAATTTATATAGATGGGATTAGCTGTGGGTTGAAGGGATTATTCCTCAGGAAGAAAATAGGATGAAGGCATCTATTTTCAGTAATTTATACAACTGGCTTGTATTAATGCAGCAGTCAATTAGGGGAGACCAGCAATAAACTGTAGGATGTTCACTCAACAAAAAAATCTGTTCAGGCCAGTGCTCATAGCCTGGCGAAGGGCTCTGTATCAGGGATGTTCAGTGATTTATGTCACACAGCTGAGTTATTTTGCCAGAGTCTCATCCGTGGGGAGCAGTGCACCAGCCCCAGGTGTGGCTGTTGAAGAATGTGGAAACGGGGGTAAAGATAAAATTTGCAATGTTTTCCCAATACTTCATATTTTCCTGCACTAACATTTGTGTTGCAGCAATACATTAGGCTCATGACATGAAGGCTGTAAACAGAGGGACTGTCAGCAATTTAAACTCTCTTAACTACTGCCCCTACATTTAGGTAAAAACTGGCAGTGCCTTTTTGCAAAGCGATGTGGGTTCAGCTCCGTTCTGTGCCACTGGCAGACACCTGCCACTGCAGGAGTAAATCAATAAAACGGTCTTGTCTCTTTTTTCTCTTTCATGACCATGTCAGCTATCTGACACTCGTCTTCATTTTTTGTATTTACTTCTCAGCCATTACAGAAGCAATTGAAATCCCACAATTTATTGGTCGCAGTTACCTCACATATGATAATCCAGATATCCTGAAAAGGTAATGTTTCTCTTGTGAACCTAAGTATTCTGTTTCTTAAATGTTATAATGTTAGCAGCCTTATGTGGGAGGGTGTACTGTATTTATGTGTTTTAAGCTGTATTTGTAATATTTCTAGCTGTATTTCTGCAATACGTCTAAGTTTAAGGGAAAATACATTTTAAGTGCATATACTGGTGGCTTAGTTTTTTATATTTGAGCATCTTGCAGCCTGTCAAGGAATAGCACACATACGTCTGGCATGGAGAGAGACTGGTTCTTCTCTGAGGGCAAAGAACAGACATACAGAGCCTGTGTCTCTAAAGAGACTAAGGACGTTAACTCCTTTTTAACTCCTGCTTTAGCCGTACGTGTAGATCCTCAAAGTAACTTTTTTGACTGCTCTGCACCTTAGAACATCCCCACATTCCAGCAAACTGTGGCTTGTTTCAACAAATTCCTCCATCTACGTTTATTTCAGCCACTGAGTAGAGAAGGGTTCACCAGTGTCCTCACCTGCCATTTGGTACCTCTCACCTACTGGGGCTTTCTGATTTGCCCTTCTTATGCTCCTTCCACTGGCTTCTGAGGGCACCACATCTACTGGACATTCTCAAAATCTGCTTTTTGGGCTGGATTTCACACTAGTTTTGAGGAGAAAAAGGATTTTCTCTTACTTGTGTGGAATAACCTAGCAGCTATTGTATTTGGGATTCTGGAGAGACGAGTTCAATTCCCGTGCTCTGAAATGATGGAAATGGGGATGTGAACCAGAATCCTTCGCACATCAGCATCTAGATGATGGGGGACTACAGGACAGTAACCCACCTGACAAATGGAGAAGAAATACTGCATCATCTTTTATTTTTTTTGAAAAAAAACCAGTTTCAGTTTAGTATTTTATGATTATTTCCTTCTTCTATGTTAAACAGGGTGTCAGGAACAAGAACGAATGTGTTCATGAGGTTTAAGACCACAATGAAGGAAGGTCTTTTGATGTGGAGGGGAAACAGTCCCATGCGACCTAACAGTGATTTCATCTCCCTAGGCCTTCAGGAGGGAGCGTTAATATTCAGGTACAGTTTCTCTCCCTTATTTGTGTAGCACACAGGGCTCAGAGGAGTTGCTACAACACATCCAGTGCACTTGTCCCTTGGCACAATGTGAGACACATCCTCAAACTTTTGTACAGTGATGGGTCCCACTTGCTGTCTGGGGAAGGATGTAAGTTGAAGAGGTAATGTGCTGCAGGATTTGCATCACTCCTTCTTCCCAATTTTTCAAACATCAGGGCTTTACTGTGATTTTCTAAAAGGTTTCTTATGAGGGGATGAATACTGTTGGTAAGCCCCCCACACGGCTCTTAAAGCCTCAGAGCAGGGTAGGGCTGGTGGAGGGAGCAGGGAGCAGGGGTTGAGGACACACTCTGGTGGTGCCAGTGCTCACTGTGAGCTCTCTCTTTGCCAGAGGGAGCAGGGCTTCCACCATCTCAAACCCCCAAAGACGAGGTTCCGCCATCTCAAACCCCCAAAGAGCCAGCTCTGTGACGCACACAGAGCTGTCACCACACCTTGTTTCTGCCACCATCCACAGAATCACTTAATTAAGCAGTAATACTGCTGTGAAAATGGTGAAATTGGGGAGTATTGGGAAGTGTTGGGTCCTTGCTCCAGAATCTCTTTCTCCCTTGCAGACACTCAGGCAGACCCTGTGCAAGTTTTTGCATGGTGCTTTTTTGGGACTCGTGTGTTTTGAAAGCCTTTTCTTTCCTCATGGTGCTCCTTTGGATTGTGTAAGACCAATACTGGAACAGCAAACTACAGATGCCATCACTATTGCAGATTGTTGTGAGACACTATCGATTATGTGCAGAAGTGGTGCATGTTTTAAATGTCATTGGGAGGGACTGTCTTTCCAAGATGCTTGGTAGTAATGATGCCTTGAAGTGGCTACCTGAAAACAGAGGCTAGACAAGATTAAGAGAATAAAAGTAGGTATTTATTTGAAGGGCCTTCAAAGGTACACCTTGGGCAGTAAAGAGGCTCCACCCAAGATGGACCCTGGGTTACAAGCCCTTCACACTTTTATAAGTTTGGTCTATTTGCGTATCAGGGTTAATTCTCCAATTATAATTTCAGTTAATGATGTAATTACCCCAAGCTTGCCCCTCCTCTCAAAGGCTTTAGTTTACATATTTTGGGGCCTGGGACAACAAGGTGTCCTTGAAGTACAAACCTAGAGAAGGTTTGTTATGTCTAACCAGCGTGAGAGAACACCACTCTATTCTGTCTGTTTCTGAGGCACAGTGCATTTTTTATTAGGGTTGTTGCTCTTCCCCAGAGATAAAGATTCTCAAAGGCTTTAGACCAAACCAGCTGAGTTTTACGGAAAAATTTGTACCTTCCACATGCATTTAAGAAGGTGAAAAATTAAGTTACCAAAATAAAACTCTTAAGCAGTCAGTACTTACTGAAGGGGAGCAACAAAAAAGATGGTGAAAGGACAAATGCAGAAAAAAAAAATCTTTACGAAAAGTTGATCCTCAAGCTAGTTTTTTACCTTTTGAGAGGTGAGGTCAAAAGACTATCGGGGCTGTGAATTGGTCAGAAGAATTTCTTGCAGGCCAAGTTTAGATATCTGTGTTCTGATCCAATTTGAAATCCAAACCACATCTTTTCTTTCCTATTTTCTATGGTCTTATTCCCTGTATAGTGTACCTGCTGCTGTTGCTCCCTGCACCTGTAGAAGGTTATTTCACTGTTGTAGGGGGACATCTCTTGTAGAGGGATTCACTGGGGATATGAACCTCATTTTTGTAATCAAAGGTCTAACACTTTGAAAGGTCTAACCTCATTTTTTGTAATCAAAGATCTAACACCCAAATCCTCTTGTTTTTGACCTAGACTGGTATCTGCATCCTGTGTAAATGGGGTGCTTGCCTGAGACTCACTTAAACCCCTGGGAAACAAATTTAGGAAAATCAATTTGCTCTGGGCAGCTCACGGTTTAATGTTCTGTTCTTGAGAGCCTTTCCCTGGCGATGAGTTCATTCCATGTTCCATGTTTCTTGAAGCGATGGTGATGCTGGCTTTAATCCCTCCTGCTTGGTACGGGCTGAAGTCCAGCAGCAGCTCCGGCTAGTTCATCCTGAGCACCCAATAGCTCACTGTGCTGTAGCATCTACTTCTCCTTTGTTAAGGTTAGCCCAAGCTTCAGGGACCCAGAAATTAAGGTGCCTGAAGTGTAAACATGATGGGGACATTATATCTGCTGAGTAATTTTAATAGAAGCAAACACAAAGAAATAATCAGAGTGGCAGCTGAAGCAGGGAACTTCGTAATTATCTCTGCATTTGTTTGACTTCATCTTTTCTAACATCACAGATCCAAACCTTCCCTGTAATTCAGAAGATTTGTAGATCTATTATAGGTCACATGCTTATTTGCTCTTCTAAAAATTTATTTATTAACCATGTTTGCAACTTCCCACTGCTGTCTCCCATTAGGCCAAAGGTCTGTTGATCACTGACCTTCATAATCCCTTGCTTTGGGGAAGAATGACCAGGCAGAGGCTTTCTTCTTGCTCCCATGGGAAGGTGGTGATGGTACCCACTATGACTCAGGGAGTTTTGCCTGCTTGTCCGTGAGACTGACTTTGCAAAATAAGAGCACTGTTCCTGGGACTCCAAAGGACTTCTATGGTTGCCCCAAAATCTGAGCCAAAAGGGAGTAAGGATGCCTGAGCAGCTTGGCAAGAAACCAGTCCTTCCAAGGAAGGCAGTAACATTTCAATTTTTTTGAATTGTAGCTACAATTTGGGCAGTGGCATCGCTTCCATCACGGTGAACGGCTCCTTCAGCGACGGCCGGTGGCACAGAGTCAAGGCTGTTCGGTAAGTGGACAGGCTTCATCTGGGAGGTGCTTGGGGGCCACCCTGCCATTAAAGATGCTGATTGGCATGTCTTGGTGCTGGTGGGGTGTGAATCACTTTGGCTCCACACTCACACGTCGCCTAGGAGTGGAACTGTTATCAACTCGGCTGTTTGAGGACGATGTACACAAAGATTGCTGTATTTGAGGTGACAGTGCCAGCTCGGCACAGCTCAAGGCAGGCTGCCAAAGTCATGCAGGGCTATTCTGGGGCTGTGACAGACATTCTATTAAACCCGTACCATTTGGGTTAAGAGTATTTTCCTTTAATGTCTGCATTTTGAAATTCCCTAGCGAGCATTTTGTGGGCTGGCACCAGCACTGGAGCACAGACAGTGTAAACCCACTTCTTCTATTTGGAGGAGGTGCAGACATCTTGCAGTGTATATATAACTCATATTTATAACTCGTTACCTCATGGGAGGCAACTGTGTCCAGCAGGGAAAGCACACATCCCTCTCTTCATGAGAGGTTGATTCCCTGGAAATCACAGTCTGACATTAGCACAGCTTGTTACCAAATTCAGTGAGAATAGGAACCCATCAAGTAGCTTTTTTGTCAATACTGTGATTGACCATATGTAAAATGGTTCTAGTGAGAAACAAAACTCCCTAGAAGTGTGTTTTACCTTAGCTAGCCTATTTTTTTCCATTCTGTTGGAGCTTCTGCTGTTTCCTTTTAACATTACCTTTGATTTTTGACAACAGGTCAGAATGTGTCCATCCTCCCCTCTCCCCCAGCTGTGCAATTTGATTATTTTCCAGAACTTTCTGCTCTGCAAATGTGACCTGCACACTTTGCAGGTCTTTGACATCTATTAAAAAATCCTAAACCCTGAAAAGTCTGGATTGCCATAGAACACTGTGTCTGTGGGGCTTCCCAGTCCCAAGCCTTCACCTTTAACCCTGCCAAGCTCTGAGTTGCCCTGGTCTCCCGGCGAGTGGAAGATGCTGCTGCTTCTCCCCACTTCTGATTGGAGGCTGGATGCCTGAGAGTGCTTTGCTTTTCATTTCAGGGATGGACAGTCTGGCAAAGTAACCGTGGACGATTATGGTGCCAGGACCGGCAAATCCCCTGGGAAGATGAGGCAGCTAAATATCAGTGGAGATCTCTATGTAGGTGAGTGCTAATTATTCACATTCAGGACACAGATGCAAGGTCAGCTGCGAGGCAGGGCTTTCCAGCTCTGTCCCGCTTCTGGTGGAGGTGTCACACAGCAGCCTCTAGTCCTCCATCGCCTGTTTTTTGTGAGGATGCCTCTCTGAGTGGGATGGGGGAATTGGTATGAGACGGGACGAGCACCACGGGATGCCCTGTGGTACTCCTTGCAGGTACATAGAGAAACAGCAAGAGGCAGCTAGAAACCCCACACCTTAGTGGATCTGGGCACAAGCTTATTCATCTTTTACTGATGCTACAATTTCTGCAATAAGTAATTAGCATCCTAGTTCATTACCTCCTGCTTATCCCCTCTGTACTTTCAAGCGCTGAAAATGTTTATTTAAAACAGCACAGAGGAACCTGTAAATTAAAATTCCCTTCGGAGGGGCACTAGGAAGGCTAATGGCATTGCTGGGTGTGCAGCCTGCCGAGCAGGAGCAGACACCCATGGTGGTGAAGGGTTCCTCACGGCTGCCCTTCCCGCAGGTGGCATGAAGGAGATTGCCCTGCACACGAACCGGCAGTATCTGCGGGGGCTGGTGGGCTGCATCTCCCACCTCACGCTCTCAACCGACTACCACATCTCGCTGGTGGAGGACGCCACCAACGGGAAGAACATCAACACGTGTGGGACCAAGTGACAAGAGAGGAATCCCGGTGCTGAGGACCTGTCGTGTGCTTGTGTGTGTGGCTGAGCAAGAGCTGGCTGACGCAGTCCTCTACAGCTGGACCATGTTTGCTATCTGGGAAGGTGACAAAGCCAAAGGGAAACCCAAAAAAAAAAAAGGAGAACACTTTTCCCTCTCATTCCTTCTCCTTTCCTCTCCTTTCCTGACCAAGTATTTTGTGTATGAACTGTGCCCTCTACCCCTTAAGTGTTTAGTGAATGCTAAAGGTTGTGCATCAGTGCAAACGGCAAAGTGTGATGTTACGAGTAGCTCAATGGCTGTGTTGTGGTCCTTAGGTTATCTTTTGTAGTATCAGAGAAAGCAGTCTTGAAACACCTGCAACCACCCCACCCTGCAGTGATGCAGTGACTGTGCTGTTCAACAAATACACCATCAGGCAGCATATTCCTGCATTCACATGTAGGTCCTGGAACAAGCAGTTCTCCTTTCCACTCTCCGATTTAGCTAAATTATGTTTCATCCTGTGTAACAGGATAACAGTTACAATGACTGGTTTCAAAATATTGTTGTTTGTTGAGGAGGAACGTTCTTACAAGTCTACTTTTTTATTACAAGCAACAAAAACAATGAACCAATTTTGTAGAAGTAATTTTGTACTTGTCTATTTTTTATAGCAGCAGCAGACCTGCTTACATGGCATCACTTTTAACATCTACATGTACTATACAATTAGCTCTTTGCACACTTTCCTAAAAATAGAAAAGTGACCTGTGGCTTAATGTCTGTATTATACAGTTTTAATGGGGATATTTGTGAGTTATGACCAGTTTTACATCTGACTCTTTTTGTTCTGTAAATTTTGACAGTTAAAAATTGTACATTATGAAGCTTTCCTGTCTTAAACAGATTAAAAGATTAGGAAAAAAAGAGCAAATGCTTGCTACTGTGGTATTATGAATCACTCTTTTTTTTTTTTTTTTTATTTTGGAAAAGTGAGAAAAGGGATTGCGAGAGACCTTGGTAGGTCACAGTCCTCTTAAAGTGTTGTTTTCTCGGCACTGGAACAGCACTTATGCAACCTTGATTGCCAAAGTGTAATTTAAGCAGGCAAACAGAATGCTGTTGAGACTCTGAAAGAGTCATCCAGAATTTCATAATTTGGAGTTTTTTCTTCCTTAATTCTTTGTTCAAAGTGGATGAGTGAGCCTTTGGTGGGGTGGGATGGGGGAAGAGAGACCAACCACGCAGCAGGGCACCCCACAGCCTGCCACGCACCCGTGGCAGGGAAAGCACAAACTTCCTCAGGGCCGCAGGCACAGCTGAGTGCCTGTGAGCTAAAAGGACCTGATGTGGTGAAAGCAATGGAGGGGAGGAGGTTTCTGCTGCATTTTTACTGTGCTCAGAGTGCTCCTGGCTCCCTGAGAGCTCAAACGCATTCCCTAGATTCATCTCACCTACAGCAAATCTAGATAATGGCACAGGCAAATACCTGCCAAGGACACCTCAGCTCCTGTCTGCATGCTAAAGGGACACCCTGATCTCTTAGGGGAAAGATCTTGTGCTCCTTGTAGATAAGGTAGCAGTGGTCAAAAACAAGTGCAGTTACTTAGAAACAGAAAATAACAGAAAAATAGATGGTGGTGCCATCATGTAATGTGATTCTGTGCTCTGCCCGCTGTTCAAATGACACTTCAGAAATAAAGGCCTGTAGAAGACATGGGCAGCTTGCAGAGGAGCTGGAGACACTCATGGTTCTCCTTCCAGAAGAAGCAAAGTTTTGTTTGGCTTGGGGAGTCCCATGGGGAAGGAGAAACCTCCATGGTTGGGAAAAAGCAGGATAAAGTATGCAAGATCAAGATGTGCCTTTAAAACAAAAGTAAGTGGAATTTGCTGTCTTGGGATGTAAAAGGAAAATGTGTAGAGTTTGAGAAGGATGAAAACTAAAACCTCTGGAGGCTGAAGGTTTTTCTGCCTGCTCAGTGCAGCCCTGTGGCAGTGGCCAGACACAGCCTGTGCTTGGGTCACGTCTGAGCCGCTGGCTGCCTGAGAGGGAAAACTCACATTTTACGAGCCTGAGGGGTTTCCCAGATGCTAATGACCTGTCCTGACCTGGCAGAGAGTAGGGAGGTTTGAATGGCTGTACCCTTAATCCTGAGGACCTCTTGTGCTGCTGCTGATGGGGCACTACCGTGGTCCACAAACAGCATCATCCTCTGCTCTGTCTTTCGTGCCTCGCCTTTCCCACCCTTTCATTTCTGTCACAGGGTCTGGAGACCAGTTCCAAGACAAACATCTGGCGGGAGAGGTCTCTATTTTAAGATAATTTACTGCAGAATACCGGGCGCTTTGGTAAAACGCTGTACTTCGCCAAAACAAAAGCTGCTCTTTGAAATGCAGTTTAGGGAGGGGAGTGGGTAGGAAATACCTTTGTTGTTGTTGTTGTGGAAAAAGAAGAGCAGAAAACGGCAGCTCCCCAAATGCCGGTTTCCAGCTCTGCTTATCACGGCGCGGGAATTCGGCACTGGCGACATCACCCTGCAGCGTGATGCTGCAACCCTGTGGGCTGAGCAGAGCAGCAGAGCTGCGCGGTGCCGGCGGGGCGGGGGGTGGAGGCGTGAATAGCAAAGATGCTGAGCGGTTTAAATCATTTAAGGAACACAGCAACAAAAAAATCTTTTCTGCATCCTTTTAAAGATAATCTGAGAAACATCCCTCATCTGCATCTCTGCTCTCCTTTGTGAGGCTTGGGGATGGGAGAGAGTCTTTGGTTTCCACTCCAGGGGCTGAGCAGGGGACAGGTGCCAGAAAATCAGGAACATCTGGCCACATGTGGAGGCTCTGCCCCCCCGCCCTCTACCACCCTCCCCACTGATGCTGGGTCAGGGAAGGAGGAAAGGAAAGGTGGACAGGGCATGGCAGAGTGATTAGTCATTCTCCCAGGAACTGGCCTGCATGTGCTGCTCGCTGTCTCCAGGAATGTTGATTAGCACATTACTCATTCCTCGAGCTGACTCAGACGCAAGGCATGACCCCAGTGCTGAACAGGGTAAGTTCCTGCCGGCTGGCAGAGCCGTGTCCCTTTTGCTGCAGGTACCTGTGCAAACCAGCAGTGAAGGCAGCAGTCTCAAGAGCTTGTACCTCTCTTTGCAATTTAATGTCCTTCCTTAAACTGCAGTTCTTATCTTTCTTACTAATTTTCCACATTAATCCCAAAATATGTAGCATTCCACTTAGTAGGGCTAAACTCCTGCCTTGGTGCCGGCTTTGGAAGGCTGAGTCAAGCTTTGTGCTGAGCCTTGGCTGCTGGGCAGAGCTGCTTCCTGGTTGTCCCTCGCTCTGCCCAGGGCAAAGTGTGTCTTGCTGCTCTCTACTACTCCTGCATCTCAATGGGAAGCGGCTGCTGGGGATCAGCAGTTAGGTTTAATCTGCTTCATCCTAAAGGAAAATAAGGAAAAAGAAAAAGAAAGCAAGTCAAGGGGCTCTAAAGCCAGATGAGATTTAGCAATGCTCCCTCTGGTAAGCAAATCCTTGCTGCACTGGTTTGTCCTGGGTGGTCAGCTAAGAGCTCATTTCCATCCCAGTCCTCCCAGCCTGGCCCCAGGGAGCAAAAGAGTGAAGAGGAGGAGGAGGGGGGGTTGCCGTTGTTGGGAAGTTGCCCATTCCCTGATGGAGTATTACCCTGCAACAGATGCGTGTTAAAAGTTACTGTTTTGTCAGCCAGGCTTTCCTTTTGAGAAAAAGTTTTCATTCCATTTGCACAGCAAAATAAGCTGGGTGGGAAATGTATTGTTCTAGCAATAGAAAAATTTTTCTCTGCATGTTCAGCTCCCACCACGACACAATCACCCCTCAAGGGCCAACTCTCCTCACTTTAAAGGGCCACATAAAATACAGCCATGGTTTACTCATGGAGAGCAACAGCCACATCCCATCAGACAGATGTATCTTTTATCAGCATTTTATTTCTTGGTGGTGGTGGGCAGGGTGTGTTTCTGTTCCCGAACTCTCTTCCACTCCATTTTTTTATTGATTTGAGTCAAGTGATGTTGTGACCCTGATTCTGCACTTGGGCATTTCACTCATGAATAATAGCCTGGTGCCAGCACCTGTGGCCACTGCAGCTCTGCAAGGTCCTGGCTTTCTGTCCTTGTCCCTATGGACAGGACTCGACTCATCTGTGTCAAACCCCTTGTGATGGAGGCTGCTGGGCAGTGCTGTGACCGACTGCCCTGATTTCTTTTGAATATCCATTCACCATCACAGCATTTTTCTTTGTTCATTGTGCACAGCACAAAGATGACATTGTTCCTCTTCCCCTGCTCATTCTTTTTAAATCTCCCCTCAGTCTTTCTTTCTAGGAAAACAACTGTGCCAGTTCTTTCAACACTGTCCCCACAGGCCGTGTTTTCCAGCACTTTATGTTACTGAGACGCATGGGGAAGCGTGGAAGAAATGGAGCTGCAGAGCACAGACACGCCATGTTTCATCTCACAAAAGAGCAGCTTTCCAACCTAATTTTTTGTTTTGCAGACTCTTAAATAGTTTCTATTGGCAGTAGTGGCAGCCTAGGTCATTACTTTTTGTGGACATGGGGGAATTTTCCAAAATTTTTCTGTCTTTTGAAAACATGGGAGGAGCAATATCTAATATTTTCTTTACCATTTCACTTGTTTCCATTTTTTTTCCCTCTCTACAGTTTTCAGTGTTGGTGTCAGCAAAGCAGAGTTCAAAAATGGCATCACCAATTTATCATCATGTTTATGCAGTTTTCATTTGAACTGATTGTTCTTATCAAAACACAGACTTCTTTTAATAGCTAACAAATGTTTCATACAGAGGGACTTTAAGCTTTATTTTTTGTGTTGAGAAACTTTCTGTTGTTGCAAATCCAGGGGAGTGCTGTACATTAATGCTACAGCCAGTGCCACATTGGGAGCAACCAGCACTGGCAGCACAGGGAGAGTCAAGCGGAAGATAAGGATGTGTGCTGGAACAGGGTGGAACAGGGCAAGAAAACATGGATGGTGACTCCCTCTCTCCACCCTTATTGTGATGGTGACACATGGGACAGATCTTGGTTCCTGCAGAAAAACCTCCTGCTTTCATGGTCTTCTGGTGCTGCTGTTGCATGAGTATCTTCATGATGACTGTATCTCTACTCACTCCAGCTGCCCAGGAGCTGTGTTAAATATCCAGCCCAACTGGGTTAGCCTGGTTTTGCCAAGGATTGAATGAGCTCTATCGGAACACTTGCAATATCTTCAGAAGATATTGCAAAGCCATCATCCTGTGATTTCTTTTAGACCTGAGACACAGATGATGGAGCGAGACCTGTCTGGAACTCTTCCCTGGTGTCCCTGCTCTGACCAAAGCAGTAGCAGGGCTGGAGAGGGCAGCTGTGGATTTCACTTTTGGAACAATCGAACCCTTTTCTCATTTCCACATCTCTAAGTGTTTCAATCTTTTCAGAGCAGTACTCTTCAGTCCAGCTAAAAGACCTTAATCCCACACCTCCCCAGTGCTCAGAGGAGCTCCCACATCCTGCCTAGCTGCTTCACACCAAGCTGCACCAATCTGCAGGCAAGGAGCTGTGAGGCAAGGAATTGACTCTGACTTCCAAGAACACCTCCAAAGAGATGGAGAGAGCACAGTGCCACCATGCCACGATGGTTTCATGTGACGTGGTGCGATGTGGCACCTGTCATTTCACACATTGCTAAGTTCAGGTGCCATTCCCAAGCAAAGGTGCTGTGGGTAAGATGAGCCACAGAATTCCTTGGCTGTCACTAGGACACAATGACAAGACATAAATGGCCTCAAACAGAAAGCTCATGTTACAACCACTGTATTAGCTGGTCATCTCTGTTCCACTAAAACATGCTGAAAAAGTGTCCTACACCACTCAGACCAACCCCACAGTGCACAGCCCGGGCCCCTTCATCCTGCCGCTACACCTTTTATCCTGGCACAGGGATGTCCACCATGCAGACGTGTCGCCCATGGAGAGTCTCCAGGGGCTGATGTCTGCACACCTCAGCCCAGGCATGCAGGGGGACCACATATCAAGCCCCAGGTGTGTTAGAGCCACAAGCCGAGGAGGACATGGGTAAGTGACCTGGACTTTTTCCTATCACTGCGTCACAACAGGAGGGCTTCAGAGGGCCTTGGACGTGCTAGGGTCTGCTGTGCTGAGGAGCAGCCGCTCGGGGAGTATCTGTTACTACCCACTCTGACTATCAGGAAGCCAAGGCTGTTCTTGCTAGATCCTGTGGTTATTTACTCTGGCACAAAATTCAAATAACTCTGTTTGCACTGGAGCATGATTAGAATTTAACTCTTGCTTAAAGAATAAACAGGAAAGCAAAGAATATGAAGACATGTAAGAGTGTAAGAAAATATATTTATTAAATTTCATGGCAATACTATGGCAAAATTGTTAAACACATGCTTACTTTTAGACACCCAAGCAATACAACAGGAGTTACAACAAGCAAGCAAACTAGGTTTAAAATATATGCAAAGTTGTATCTTAGTGTTAGGTTAGTCTTAAATGTCAACTGCCACACTGAAATATTATATCCCCAACATGATCCCATGCTTCCTTTTTTAAGCATGCATTTGTTTAACTGCTTAGCTGATAAATTTTAATATCAATACACTTTGTTGAATCAGTATTTTACTTGACATGCTACAGCTTCATAAAAGTGCCTTGTGATGATTTTGCTAAAATTGTGAAAGAAGTAATTTTTCAATAGCAGATATGGAAGCTGGAAAATTTCAGTATCATTCAGCAACAAAAATATGTTGAATGATTTATTAGATATTGTGTGTTACGAAGAATATTTTTTTCAGCTCAGTCTATTGATTCATTCTCAGAATTAACTTCTACAGATGACTATTTGAAATTGGCAAACAATATTTTCACTAGTATTAAACAAAAGTCCATTAAAATCCTCATAAAAACAGAACATAAAAAACATCTCTAAGCAAATTATTTATGCTGTAAAAAATATGGTATAAAAAGAGCTAAAAAAACATTGAACCTGTTCACAGTATATGTTTTAAAGTTACAGCATTATAGTACAATGTTGTGTGTTTTTTTCAGGTGACCTGTATGATTACACCCGTTCTGATGTTTTGTGTGCCACAACCAGCTCAAAGTTCAAATTACTGTTACCTTCAAGTAGGATTTCAGACATGAGTTGATTCACTTGTCTTCTCTTCTTGTTATCCCCAGCTTTACAAACTTTTGACATGCTATGAAACATAAAATGTTGTTCATCCAAAGCCATTCTTGAACCACATTAAGAAAACATTGACAAAGTGACGTTCAAGGATTCTTTTTTAATTGTATTACTACTAAAGAGGGTGACCTTTCTATTTTACTTTGCCCTGCTCAAGCTACTTATTTTTAAATTTTTCTTAATCCAAAAAATTTCATTTTTTGCTTTGTCTCTGGGTTAGTTTTACCCATTACTTTTTGCACAACATGAGACCAAATGAGTTGCAAAGGTATGGAGCCTTCCAGTGGAAGCTGTGCA
Source organism: Edolisoma coerulescens (assembly GCA_013397115.1). Lineage (NCBI taxonomy): Eukaryota > Metazoa > Chordata > Aves > Passeriformes > Campephagidae > Edolisoma > Edolisoma coerulescens. Next base: position 90,659 of record VWZW01004545.1, read on the forward strand.
TACACTTTAACTGAAGCTTGCTTTCAGTCAAAGTGCAGATTTGGGACTGTCCTAGAGATTTTGTTAGGTATCACATTAAAAAACAAGGATTTTGTCTGCTCTGCTGCACCACAAAGTCACCTGGGCAGTGCTGTTGCAAGAAGAAGGTGAGACTGGAGAGAGATTAATGCTATCCTCTCATGAAACACCCTGCCATTAGACCAGCTCACCTGCATGGGGAAGCTGAGCCCCTGCCCTCCAAAATGCAAAAGTCTTCTGGAGGTACTTTTCTTTAGTTGTAAAAGCAGAAGGAATTAATAGATGTTTTGTGGGGGAGAAGTATTGTCACGCACTCTGGGACAACTTGTAAAATTACAGAAAGCCTGCCAATATCATCTGAGGTTTGTTTGTATAACATGCAAAAAGGAAACAAACACTGGCTATCTTAGAAACACTGGGGAAAATCCAGTTATATAAATGGGGGAGGGGAAAGAAAATTGTGGTGGAAGAAACTGTTTTCCAGCTTCTAACGAGATATTTAGGACAGTCTTAAACATAAGGAAATTAAACACTCCAACATTTCTGAATCCTTGTCTAGCATTTGGGGTCTGGGACTGTGTTTCCAGGCTGGCTGAGGAAAAGGCAAGGAAAAAACCAACAAATTTTGCAAACTGCCAACAGCATCTTTGAGCATTGGCCACACAGGGCACCATTTAATGCACAGCACCACAAGTGGCGTGAAGTGTGTTAGGAGGAGCACAGATGGCAGCTGCTTCCTCTAGACAAAACTGTCTCAGAAGGTATATATTCACGCACAGGACTCCAAAAAAATCACTTTGGCAATTGCAAGCCGACTTCCTCTGCCGTATGCACCTAGGCACATGATGATGTAAGCACATGTGTGCATAAAGGGTTAGGACTTGGTGTTATAAATATTAAATGTCATTTACACAGAAGCCTTCATCAAAGTCTGTGGCACAACAGAAGATGCTATTTACATGGGAAGCTCTTCATAGATTTATGGTACACAGAGCCTTGTTAGCAATCTCATTCTCTAAATGTTACATTTTTCTTAAGTATTTCAAATTCTTTTACTATATTTCTATCTACTTGTAGGGATACAAGTATTGTATTTACAAAGCAGTACTTATTTAAAAATAGAGCACACAATTTATCATTGCCTTTTCAGAGTGATGTCTAAACACCTTCTCTCTCCGATGCACCCAGTTGCTTTCATTTTTGCTCCTATTTATGTTCAACTGAGTGTCCTGGAGGACGTGGTCACAGGAAACACCACAGCACTAGGCTTACCCAGCTGAACCTATCAACAGCAATAAAAAAGGTGGCTTGAAAATGCCTCTTCAGAGCAGCCTAAAGCTCGAGGTCAGCAGGAGTGTGCTGCTGCCACATTCCTAGCAAAGGAAAGTTCCGGTCCCCCACCTAAACCAAAGATGAAGAAACACAGCACATCTGCCAGTTGTGCCATGACAGACAACACAGATACTGGTTCCCTTTGAAAATGGTTTACCCATGAAAGCAGCAACTAGAGATAATAAAGAAGCTACCACAGCAAATGTCAGTTATTGGGTTCCAGGTCTGCCTATATAGCCACTGCTTAGCAGGGGAGGTAATTCACTGCCTGCCTGTAATATTAGCTTACTATTTTGTTGATATATTAACTAGTAGTTCCGTGAGGTATATCACATGCAGATCTACCATCCCAAAATCTAACACACAAACTCGAGATCCCAGATCTCCGTGCATGTCAGAAAAACAAAAATAATGAATGTGTCAAATAGGAGAGTGCACAATGATATATCAAATGTGACTGATGTTCCACACATACAGTGAACAGTACAAAAACCCATTACAAAACTGAAATTGTCACATACCACAGGCATGGCTCAAAAATAAAAAAAGCAGCAGAACCGATGACTTTCTTCAGAAAGCAACTGCTTGGCATTAATCTCTGAACATTGATCCTGGAGGACTGAAGCACTGAGTTAGGCACAACAGTGATTTGGACACAATCCCTTCTGGTCATATCCCTTCTGGAAGTTGATGGGTTTTGGTTTTTTGTTTTGTTCTTTTTTTAATTTATTTTTTTAAAAGCTGCACTTTCTACTCTTCTAAAAAACAAAGTAAAAAGCCAAAAGAACTAAAACAAAATAAATGTTCAATAAAGGATAAGATCTTTCACAAAATGACGGTATGGAAATGCAGTTTAAACGTTAAGATTCCTAAGATATTTTTCAGAAAAAAATTTGTCCGAAGAGGCTCATCAGGAAGCTAGAAGGCACTAGTACAAGGAGTCTGATCCCCTCTGGAGCTTTCAATTGTTATCAAAGTATTTAGAGGCTAAAGAGCACCATGCTTTGAAAGAGTATTTGGTTCAAAGACATTCCTAAAGACGCTTCACTGGTTTAACATGGCACCTGGGCTCAGAAAGCAAGTCTGTTCCCTGACAGTCCTTGTCATTCATCCCTACTGCTCCACCACCTAGGGGTGGCTTCAACTGATCACAACATTAGCACACCACCTCTCCCCACACATCTGAATTCACTGCTGAAGATCTGAGACAGGCATTGGAAAGGCAGCACCAGATAGGCTCAAAGGAAACCACAGAGGTGGAGCAGCTGAACTTTCAAGTGCTGGAATGACAACTGCTTACTTACTCATCAGCATTAAGCAACAATGATGCTACAGATACTGCACAAGTCTGTGTCTCTCCCACATCTGCCCCACTCTTCTGTTACCGAAGCCATTGCTGTTAACAGGACTTTTCAGTTTCTGGAAGTCAGAACACTAAGCAAAAAAAAAAAAGTATAGTCAAAAGTTTAAAAAAAAAAAAAAGGCAAAAGAGATGAATAATTAGGTAAGAGAGAGTTTATAACACAAACATCGAGGCAGACCATGCATTTGTGAAGCTTTTCCTTACCTAATCCCTAAGAAATGAAGCAATTTAAAATGTTGGTGTCTTTACTGAATAGGAAGAGCAGCACACTGGGAAACCTGAGTATGTGATGCTTGTGTGTAAGTGATTCACCATGTGAACAGTGCAACTGGTCCTGATCTGCTCCCTGTGAGCTCTGTTCATTCTCTGCAGCTGCCCTGATTTCCAGTCTCCAAATTAAAAATTGCTAGTACTCTCAAACTAGTTGGATTTCGTTTCTTGCAATACACAGCCATATGAAAAGCACAGTTATTCTTCATGGTCAGCTACTCTGCTACAGAGGTTTTTTTTTTCATTTGGATCACCATACAATACTGATTGCTCCTCTGCACTGAGAAACTGCTCTATAAAAAAACCCCAAACCACTACCCATCCACGCTGTCCATGACATCATCTGCTTTCAATTAAAAGCATATAGCTGCACAAGCTAAAAATCATCTTAGGAGAGAGACACATTAAGCCAAATCTACACTAGTGAAAAGAAATACTCTGAAAAAGAATTATGAAAAACAGTTGCTACTATTAGGATTTAGCCTCCTCCCAGCAATCGATCACAAAGAGCATAACTGCTTCCTTTCATGTGTTAGTTTAATGCTCTGAGTAATAGGCTATGACACTTCCCCTGTGCCGATGCCTGGTCACAAATGGACGTCAGCTCTTTGCACTGCCTGTCTTTTCACTCACAGCCCTGCTAATTCCAAGACTCAATAGCTGAATCCAGTGTGCACTTTCTGTTCTTTCAGAGATCCCTTGCACTCTGCCAGGCCTGCAGACTGATCCGTTTTCCACTTCTTCACAGTTCACTCTTCCAGGAGGCACACACAGACAGCTGTTACTGATTACGGTAACTATGTAATGTTTTGCCTTTTTGTCAGCTTTGAAACACCTCTACACTTTCATTCTATGGAGATGGCAGAGACATGCCAGCCTCTGAAACTGCACCATCCATTGCTGTGATTAGGTTTAACCTAATGCTTGGTTTTATTTTGGTGGCCAGATCATGTGGTTTGGAGATCAAATGTCTGTCAAGATAATTATCCTCCTGGTCTGCTCTCACCTTTTCAACTGGCAGCCTAGCTAATTCAGTCTCCTTATCTGTTTTGTTTAGAAAACAATTCCCATGTCTTATTTATTAAAAAAAACCAAACACAAACCAAAACACAAAGTAACTAAGGAGACGGAGAGCTAAATAAAAAAAAAAGATTTGGCTAGGACTTTATGGAGACCCTTTTTGATCAAGCTCTTCCAAGGTCTGATGCCTCACCACTGTGTTTTACAGCAAGAAACAGGTAAGTTTCTTGAAAGTTTCTCCTGTGAGCTAGTGAAATTCATGTATGCCACAGCCTGAAATTTACACAGTTACAGCTGTGTTACAGTTACAGCTGTCTAGAGATGCACATGTGAAAACAAGCATTTTAAAAGATGATTGTTCTAAACACTCCTTTAGGCACACAAATGTACATCATTTAAGCTTTCTTTGCATCACATATCTGGTAAAGGAGAGGTAGAATTAGTGGCACTAAAACCTCCCTGGGTTTCTCTCTGCCACTAGAGAAATCCTACCTTGTACTCCCAGGTAGGATTTGTACAGAAGGTCCTGATGGGTAGACACCTAAGATCAGCCAGGCAGCAGGTAATACAAAGCTGATACAATAAAGACCATCCAAAGAGCAATTTCTTCTCAAGGAGCTAGTCCTACTACCTCTAATTTCCTGTGCCAAACTGCTTCTAATGACAGCTAAGGTGAGTAGACAGAGATTTCCCCATGGCTTACATTACTGCATAGTGCAAAGACTGCTGAACACTGAGGGTGAATGGACTACTGTACCACTTCGAAGCAGGAGATCTGGAGCAGAAGCTATGAAATACAAAATGTATTAGTGCAATACATCAGGAAAGATTAACTCCTTAACCAAAGGATAGAAAAAATATAGAGCATTCTAAGTTTTTTTTAAAAAAAAGGAAGTTTTAAACTTTATGCAGTTCTTGTTGAGGTTTCAATCAGTGTTACACTTTTTTTCCCCAAGTTTGTACCCCTGAGTCAAACATTTAATAAACATTGTACAGTAGGTACAGAAATTAGTGTCTAGTTAAAAAGCAATAGATTTGAATGGCCATTGCTTCATAAGTGTTAAACAGTGACAATAACCTTCCATACAGGAGAAGAAAAAAAATAGCACTCTCATTTGTTCTTAGTTTATAACTAGGTAAAAGATCTCAACAGTTTCCAACCACATTGTTCCTGTGTCCTAGGCTGAGATCTGTGATAAATCAAGCCTTTAGTAAGGAAACCTGTTGGCGCTGCATCATTTGAGTCTGCACGGTTGAGAACAACTACAACAAAGCAAAGCAACCTTTCCAAGTTATAAATTGCATGAGACCATGTTAATCTTGGAGCACTATGTGAAGGTAGGCAGAGTTCTCTGACTATAATTATCAGGGGCTCTAACTTCAATACCCCTTACATCCAATATATTTTACTAGAGTAATAACTAAATTGCTATAATTTTGGCTTCTCGGCCTCTATTACAATGGAATATTAACACTTTGACTAACTTAAACATGGTAACATTCAGCTCCCTAGAACTTCTGCTGACTGTCTCCAAGAATAATTCATGCCTTTTGCACTTTTCTTCTTCCTTTCTTTACAACATCAGGAATAAAAGCTTATTCAGAAGGCAAGTTCATGTGCAATGAGGACTCACTGTTAATCATTTGGTTTGTTCTGAAAAAAGTGTGTGAAGGACCACCCTGTGTTAATGGGTTTAGGAGAGTCTTCATCATCTTTTGGGGGAAGGAGAAACTGTCGGGAATTAATTGAACATGGGCTCCCAAAAGATGCATTTTCATTGTTGCTTCCAACTGATCCAGGAGAGTCTGGAGTGCTCATGTTCCAGGCGCTTGTGTTTGCTTGAGGTCTGTAACCTGCAGTTTTATCCAATTCTTCCTCCACAGGTGAACGACCCTCTATTTTCAGAGCACTGATAGACAGCTGCATTTGTGGCTTATAGCCTGCTGTAGTCACTAAGTCTATTTCTGGCTCCTCCTCTGGTTTAATTTGAGGCTGATACATTGACTGGATGTCAATGTAAACCACCTGAGATGATCCCCCAGGTTCATCCGTAGGGGGATTTGAGATCTCCTCTTCAATGATAGGGGGGCAGTAGGACACAACAACATGGTTCTCCATTTCTGAGTCAGAGCCATCTTCAGGCACAGTGGTCTCTGCTGCTGGGGACATCATCTCTGTGTCTTCAATCTTTGGAGCTGTAGACTGTGTTTCCACCACTTCAACGCTGTTGGGGGTGCATGGGTTCATTTCCAGTGTTTTAAGTGTCTTATTCCCCTGAAATGAGAAAAAGGAGAAGGGGGAGACGCTAAGCTAAAAGATCTGGAAAACCTGAAAGCAACAACTTGCCCAAATTACAGCAGTTTTCTGGCTTATGGACCGTACTCATCCCACAGCCATTAGTACCACGACATAGAAAAAAAAAAAGTGTTTATAATTTTCTGGCTCATGTAGCTTATACACATCTCTGTACTTTCTGCTTCTTCTAACACTTTGACAAAGATGGGCGTGTTGCTCCTATACTGTTATCAGGTACTGACACTTCTTATTAGGTGGGAGAAGAGAAATGCAGCAGTCCATTCCTACATCAAACATTGCCAGTAACTACATTAACAACAACAAAGCTCTAGATAGCACCTGACAGAAGTTACTCAGTAAATTGGCTTGTTTCCCCCACCACAGAGTTTTTTTCTACAATTGGAACAAATGAGTCAAAGTTTGCAAAAGAAGTCTTTAACTTGTTTTATCTTTCAGAAGCTTAAAATACTAGATTTAAAATAAGGGTTACCTCACAGATGTTCCTCTGAAATTGCAGTGCCTTACTGTTCTCAGGATTCGGGATTTCTGGATAAAATGTTTCTTTAATCCTTTAAAGAGGAAAGAATAAACTAATATAAAGATAGCTAGGCCTTAAACAGATTGTGAATACACAAAATGAGTCATGACATTTCTCTTTAATTCAGAATACTGAGGCCATCTGGTGCAAAGATTTAGTGTGTTGAACTTTCACTGAGTATAATGGAAAAAACAGCAACCTTCTTTTTTTTTAAGTGGGGAATTTAATACTCCACATTTACTAAAAGTTGAAGATGGTATGTCTACCTTTGTTTGTAGAGGGCACACAAATTACAGTTTGCCGCCAGCTTATTTCCATTTAGGAACTATTTATAAACGGTGCTCACTGGGAGACAGGCTCCTGCAAAAACTTTTTGCATTCCTCCCTCTGAGCTCTCTCCAGCTCAGTTTCTCCCTCACCTTCTACAATGTGTTTTTACCACCCTCCTTTAAACAAAGCCCACTAATATCTTTGAGTAGTTAGAGAAAAAAAAGAGTAACTAAAATCATGGAAAACTCTAGCATTGAAGCAAAAACTTCCAGGAAAAGACAAGAACCCGAGGCAGGCATTTACCATTCCCTCTTTCGGTAGCAGAAGATGCTGGCCAACACTCCAAGCAGCACCACCACTGCCACAGGGATGAGAATTGCAATGATTAATCCTACAGCTGGGGGATAAAAAAAAGACACTAAATATATATCCAATGTTACCAGCAAGTTTTATGCCTTTTTTAACATTCCCACCAATTAAAGGCCATCCCATTACACTCATCTAGTGCAGTGGTCAGCTAACAGTGACCTTTGATGGAAGGGCAAAGTCCATCCATAAACAGATTCAGTGATAACTACAGGAATCAGCAGATATTTCTCTTGGATTGCTTAATTGCAGAAGGCTTCATGTGCAGCTCAAGACTTGCTATGTGATAATATGTTTCTAATGTGATTCCGTTCTCACTAAGCACTGGAATTGCACTTTCATGCTACCTGAGCTGGCCAAGTTTCTGGTAATGACTCTTCTAGGCCAACAACTCGTTGCACAAACAGCATTGTATTTTATACGTTCTGCAATGCTTCCAGCCCCTGGGCTTTAGCTCCAATACATCCCCAGTGCCTTCTTCCATTGATATTAAATGTCTCAGTTTGATTTTTCCTGTATTTTAGTTGTACCCCAGTGTTTAGTCCTTCACAGCAAATACTTTTTTCTCATTCCCCAAAGTCAGTCTCTTTTTTTTTGTAGTTGTCTTTCTGTGTTTGCTTCTGTCAGGGGATCAATAAAACTGAATTCAAAGTAGAGAGGCATCTGTTTACAATTCTAAAAGTGATAAATATTTCCACAATGTCTTTCTTCCCACCATGTATTAGCAGATATTCATCATGGGAAACCTGACAAAAACAACTGGCTGTTTGAGAAAACTAAGCTCAGACTCCACTATATTTAGCAATAGGTTAGAAGTTATTTTTCTGCATACATTACCATGAACTACAAAGTAGCTGTAACAGGAAAGGATCTTTCCCTCACTCTGAACTGTACCAATTTTTGTATTTATAAATAACCAACTAAATAAAGGAAAAAATTAGACTGCAGGCCCAAACTACCTACAGGACGAGAAAAAACCCACAAACCAACAAAATAAGCTCAGCTTTATATACATTGTACAGCACCTGTGCTAAAGACAGGGATATGTCTGAACAGGGATGATCAACTTACAGTCCTCCTTTGTCACCACATAGAGGCTGTTTGGAGGGCTCAACCCACCAGCAGTGTAGGCTTGTAGTTCCAGCTGGTAACTTGTTTTGCCTTGAAGATCAAGTATTTTCATAGACTTCTTTGTTAAGTCAGTGATATTGTTAACTTTAAGTTCTGGATTCCCTGTTTGTTTGGTAGCAGTAAGAAAAGCATAACTTTGTAAGAAAGGATTCAAAAAGACAGCCTCAGCTTTTGCAAAATTTTCATGAAGTGAGCATATGAAACCTGAAGAAGAGTCCATATAAAGGAAAACTGAAATAAAGAACCCTAGCAATGCTGCTTGCTTACACAGCATCAAACAGCACAGGAGTGAGGTGCTGCTGCTGCAGATTGACTTCATTTCCTTACCCCCCTGCTCGTCCTCTTATGAAAGTGAGTCAGCCTTCAGTCCTGACAGGACAGGCACTGGAAGAATATACCCTATTAAATATAGCCATGTAACCTCCCCGCCTCATCTGCCCAGGGTATCTGAGCAGGGGACAGCATGACACATTGCCACTTAGTCACTGCATTACTTTATGGCCCCAGTGAGACTGGGTTTTCTCCAACTTTTCCTTTATATTAAAAAACAACTGCGCTAACCACACAAGGAGCTGATTATTTTAAATGCCTTTGTCACATACCAGGGGCCAATTATAACAGTGAGTAATGCAACTGAATTATTATTAAAGAATCTTTTTTTATTAAAGCGAAATTAAACTATTAAAAAACAAAAAAGAAAGATGTAAGTAAGGAAGTTGCAATCTATACAATTAATTTACCTGATTCTGAAAGTCTAGGCTTTAAAGCATCTTTTTCACCTTTTGCAAAGGAAAGAAGATACCCTTTTAAAAACCCTCGGCATTCTTCAACAGGAATGTCTTCCCATTTTACCAATATAGAATCTGAAGAAGTTTCTTCAACAATAAAATTTGGTGCAGTTTTTGGAGCTGTAGGGAGAATTATGAAGGAAGAAACTATTAAGAAATGACCTTATCATTAAATGCTGAAACCATGTAAGTATTTAATCAGTTTTATTTTGGGGCTAGCATATTCCCACCATTTCCTCAAGACTCCTTACTGTAAAGTACATGTGAAAGACTTAGCAGGAGATGCTACAAAAATACAGCTATGTTAGATTCATTAAGTACTGCAGTATTATCTACTAAGAGGTGCTAGAAGAAAAATTTCTCTTTGGTCGGACTTCTTACAGACCCATAAATGTAAATACCCTTCTTCCTGCAACAAACCCCAAAAGATTGTATAAACATTCAGAGGACACAAATTAGCTTTTAAAGGCTTCAACTCTGTGACTTCATAGCTTTTCTTAAAACTAAACAAACTCCACATTCCTACCATGGAATTCTATCTCAGCTTAAAAGAACTACTCTTAGCAGTTTTTACAAGTCCTTATTCCAATACCTGAAGTCTACTGAAAGCGTTACAGTAGATAATGCATAATGTCATGTGCACCAGGACTTAGTCTGACATTTGGCTTTGATCCAGCAGGGCTGAAATCATGTTTAAGAATGCATCCATTTTTATCTTGATGATTATCTATCCAAAGGCAAATCTGAAGTTTTAGAATAAATCTATGCTCTTGTGCATTTCTCAGTTACTAATAAGTTTCTTCTGCACATTCAGTGCATTTTGAGTCCCTCAAAGTCTTTATATCTTGAAAACTTCTGTCTGATCTGTTCATAACACATATGGAAAACTCTTCTGGGAAACCGTTCAGAATTTTTGCAGAGATACAAATGGCTGAAAATTGAGTTTCTGGTAAAATTGCCTTAACCTCACCTTCAACCTTAGCAATGAAATAAACACTATTTCCAAGGACCCAGATTATGTCTGCAGCTCAGTTTTCCAAGCAAATTATTTTAGCAGAAAACACATTGAACTTCAAAGTGAAATGGGTGCTGTAGTTGCAATACCGCTGTGGTGTTAAAGGGTAAAGTCATGTTCAGACACCTGGGAACAGAAAGCATTCAGACACTAATGCATCTTCAGGCCAGCAAAGCTCAGCACTGGGTCAAACTCCAGTTACCCAGACAGGGTTGGTGTGGGACAGAATATAAGTGCAGTTCTCAAGGTGGTTTGTGCTCTAGGATCTAGTTTGGATCTAAGAAGTGCTTTCAAACAGAAATGTTATGGATACTTTTTGTATTTGCTGAGCTGTACCAAATGTGCTTGGAAGATTACTTGGACTTGATGAATCAAAAAAGTTGCCTTCTCTCGTATAGAACAGACCACAGCCATGTGGTTCAAGTTATGGCTGTGAATTGCTGCGACACTCTGTGCCACCACACAAGCTGGAGAACACAGGGTTATTGCATATGCTTGGAACTGGAATTGGCTGGAGAAACGTATTACAGTTATACACAGAGAACAAACAGAAGTCAGCAGTACTGCGTGGGGACTGTGGTCTCAGTCTTCTTCTGCCAACACTGATCTAAAAATAGACACAGACTAAGTTCACTTTGCAGAGATCCTGAGTGATAAAAGTGCACTTACGCAGCTCTTTCATATACCCAGTTATGTTTTTCAACAACTGATATCCAGTGGATTTGCAGCCATACAGTGAAAAGTTGTATCTCACGCCAGGTTTGAACAGAGCTGAAAGAGAAAATTCCTGTAAGAATATTTCACTTCTGAAGAATGACACTTTAAGATTTCACATGATGCAGACATATAAATATGTATTAAAAAATTCCAAAGTATAATGGTATAAATACCATCCCTACTTCTAATTTCTACAAAAGCTGTGCCATCAGATGTGGTTTAGAAGCAGTAACCAAATCTAGCTTCCAGAGAAAGTTTAGTACTAAACAAAGAGGATTCAAAACAAGCTACTCAAATTGCATAAATTGTCCTTTCCATGGGGAAACACAAATTGAAGTTACCAGAAATAATCCCTTTCCTTTCCTCCCACAGCAGCCATGTAGATCCTGCCTCCTCAGAAATACAAATTCATTTTGAAATAACAAGGCTTACTGGAGCACAAAAGATATGCAGAAAACTCTCAAAAGTGACAATGAAGCAACTTAGCAATGAACTTCAGTCCTGAACTGACTTCACAAAACACAGATAGTCATCAAATTTATGCTTCTCATGTCTTTGGTGGAAACACAGATGTTTGATCCTATAATATGTAAATAATTTACCACTTTCTGGGATTTTCTCTAGTCAGGGCTGTACACCACTTCCAAGATTTTTTCTAAACAAGATGCCACTGTGAAACTATACAGAAGTCAAATGGGTTTTGCAAGAGTTCAGGTCCAGCCTGAGAGATTCTCCTAGCAAGACTGATAGCAGAGGTGGATTTGCTAGCTTGAGCCAGTCCTAAAGCAGCTGGATAACTCACACAAGAGTCACATGCTGCAAGAACCATCCCAGGGAAGAGCTCAGGAGTAAAGCAGTGCATCATTGGACAGACACAGTATTGTCTGCTTAAAATAAAAAAAGCAATCTCTAGCTAGCACAAACGAAAACAACATGGACACAGTGTTGTAATTACAGAAAGAAAAACATATTGCTGTCACCCTCCCAGGTCTCACTCCCCCTCAACTTTGCTATGTACACAGCTCCAAGATGTTTTCATGAATGGAGACTTTAATACAAAATTCTTCTAAAAAGCAAATATATACCCTTACAGACAGCAGAGAAAAAAATCCTACATCTTTAATGGGTTCTCTCTTTCCTCTTCTGCTGCTACTAGTCCCACCACAGCTGAGTTTCATTTCCCTGATCTGCCCACCAGCATCTAGAGACCTGGAATGTGCCCTGTTCCAGGAAATTTCAATAGTTGACAGCAAGCCAACACATGGAGGTCACACTTAAAAAAATCTGCCTCATGTAAAAACAACGGATTAGTCTTCTCCCATCCTGAGTAGCACTGTTTATGCTTAGAATCCAAATAAAACCCCAAACTCTAGATTAACCATTATGCATTAGGCTGAGTTAGGAAATTGTGGGGTAGCTAGAAGAGGTAATTTCAAAACAGTTAATAAACACAGGATGATAAAAGTTAAGTCAAGACTGATATTTGGATTTGGCAAGACTGTGTAAGAAATTAAAATAAACACAGTACCAAGAAGAATTTCATTTATTTACACAAGTACACAGCAATCAATAGCTTTGTGCTGCTCTTGTTCCACTTGCTGCTCAGGGTCTCAACCAGAAAGACTCACAAGAAATTATTTCTGACTTACCAGATTTTATCACTGCATTTGTTGTATTTGAAGGAAATTTCTGCCAGTCCACACTACAGGGTTCAGACCCAGATGAACGACACCATTTTACTATGTAGCCACAGGTCATGTCTGGGTAAGAATCCCAAGAAATATTAACTCCATTCCCCATTGCCACGGCCTGATCTGTTGTGACATTGACTGCAACAAAGATGACACAAAAATCCATCAAAGAGCAGACACTTATCTATAACCCAAGATGAAAGAAAGCCTTCCAGACAGAGCACAATGGCTTTATAAACGGCAGTCATTTCTAAGAACGAGAGGCACGCGTGAGCTGTGAAATTTGAAGCAGTGCACTCAGCTGAGCTTTCTGGAGTGCTCAGAATCAGACATAGCCTGCAGCAAATCCCTCAGCCAGCCTTAAGTATGATGACGAGAAATGCAGCAGCTCAGGACTGGCTTAAAAAGCACTTTTTCAAGGTAAGGATTTACAGCAGATGTCAGGTTCAAATATGAATTGACACCAATTTGGCAGGAGCCTCCAGCTATAAATTCCTGCTGTCAGTTCATCAAATGGTTTGCTTTGTGTTTCTTTCAAAGTGTCTTGCTGTCACTCGCCCAACCACAGACAACCATTTTTCATGAAGAATCAACAGCAATAACCATGTCCCTGGTGAACTTTATGGAGGCTTCAGTCTACCAAGGGTAAATTATACAAGAAAGAAAGAAAAAAAAAAGCTCTGCATTTAGTCTGTTTTCCTTGTTTCTGATTATCAAAGGTTTAGCTGCCCTTGAAGTGATCAGATCTGGGAACAGCTTCTGATTCCTGCAGCTGCCCTCTATGGCTGTCCATCAGATGGGACCCCGCAGAGCTAAGGGATGGTTTCCAAAGGCCACCACAAAAGCAGTGGCCCCATGACAGATCTGCAAAAACAATCTCAGGGTTTCAGTTTTCCTTTTTCAGTGTTCTCATTTATGCTCCCCATTGAGTCTATTATTTCATTTTATTAAAGCCATAAACTATGGAAGGCTGAAGGGCAAGGGCAGTTTTTAAGAATTAGTGCTATGAAAACTTTACTCTCACAGATGTGCTGTGAATGTCGAAGGACTGTCTGTCTATTTCTAAATAATCTTAACATACAGTTAAGTGTACAATCCTTTTGTAGCTTGCTCATGGTAAGAAAAAGACACATGAATAAAAAAAGCAAATAAACTCCACAAGGGTTTCGATACTTTCCCCAGAAAAACTACTATGCATCCAGTGAAACTACATTTCTATGATGCTGGAAAAGACCATATTTCTAATTAGCAGACTTTAATTTTTCTGTTTACAGAAAAGAGTTTTTACTGACAGTAAGTACATACTGTCTAAAAAATAATTAAATACACCACACTCCATCTTATTTCCTGAGCTAGATGACCAGAAATTCACTACAGGCAGTACTGCTCTTTTGGTGTATTTATAGCTGCAACCTAGACTAGAAGAACAAATAACTACTAGCACTAGGGCACTACTGTGGTAGGGAAGCCTGGATCAGACAGATTATATGCCCCAACTCTCTACAGAGCACTTTTCAGAGACAGTGACAAATTAATTATGGCAGAGTATCCTTTGTGTCTTCAGTTTTCAGATAATCTCAGCAGATTTCCAGCTTCAGACCCTCTGGTTTCTTATGGACATTAAAAGCACTTACAGACTGCACACAGGAAGCAGCCAGAAAAGATGTCTGGGCAAAAATGTCATCCAGTTCATTGAAAGAGTCATCTTTTATGACTCCAGTCAGTGACTCAATTCCTATACCAACTCAGGAGCAAATCTTTAATGAGTACAAGTTGGGTAACACCAAAGGGAACCTCAAGCATCTGAGAGAAAGCTATAAATGAATGCAAAGCTCTAGCTGCCATCAGCTATCCCACACCACAGACCTGTTACAGAGACCTCTTTGACTTCCAGAGCCTCATTCTTTCTCTGCTGAAGGAGAGCTGTAAAAGCATTTCAAATCAACTGTCCCATTCAACTACTTTTCCCTCCAATGGGCAGACTAAGAATATACTACGAGGTATTACCATTGGTGCTGTGCTCAGTTCTGGGCTCCTCAGGACAAGAGAGACGTGGAGCTCCTGGAGTGGGTCCAGGGGAGGGCAACAAAGATGCTTAAGGGACTGGAGCACCTCTCTTATGAGGAAAGGCTGAGTCTGAAGAAGAGGTGACTGAGAGGGGACCTCATCAATGTCAGTCAGTGTCTGCAGGGAGAGGTCAGGAGATGGACCAGGCTCTGCTCGGTGGTGCCAAGCAATAGGAGAAGTGGCAACGGGCAGTAAGTGATGCACAGGAAGTTCCACCTGAATATGAGGGAGAACTTCTTCCCTGCACGGTGACTGAGCACTGGAACAGGTTGCCCAGAGAGGCTGTGGAGTCTCCCTCACTGGAGATACCAAAGCACCATCTGGACACAATCCTGTGCTGTGTGCTCTGGAATGACCCTCTTCGAGTGGGGAGGTTGGACCAGAAAACCCACTGTGCGCCCTTCCAACCTGACCCATTCTGGTATTCTTTGTTTTGCAGAAACACAATAAACATTATGTACAATGGTTTTCCTTCACATAGTAACAAACTTGTTTTTTCATCTCACTGTGAATCTCAGCCAAAACACATTTCTTCCTATGAGAGATGGCCGTGTCTTATCAGAACCTGAGTTGCCAGACAAGCAACTGTGACACCTGTTCTCCAGGTGGGCAAGAAGAAGCAGACCCATGAATGCTCCCAGCAAACAAGCAGAGAGGGGCCTTGCTGTGTAAATCTGTCCTCTCTGCAGAGCATCAGCCAGATCTGGAACTAAAGGTTTGGACTCTGGGAGATTACACTTTCTGGCGTGCAGGGAAACATGGACTCTCAATAACCACTTCACGATATTATCTACTCTCCAAGCTCAGTCTTAGGAGCTGAAAATCATTATCTGGCTCAGCTACTTCCCTTTACAAAACCCTCAGCAAGAGTGGCAGTGTTTTAATTAGGAAGCTAAAGCCCTACCTCCTTTTCAAACACTGGCTCCCTAGCACAAGGATGCCAACACTTTACCAACCAGTCCAATTAATATTCTCCTGTGGAGCTCACAAGCATTGAACTGACAACTCTCGCCTTAAAAAGCCACACAAAACCTCCAAAACTTCTGAATCTCTTTAGCATGTAACACTTCTCAGTGTCTCAACAAGAACACACAGAAACAAACTGAGCTCCCTAAATACCAGGGATCCAGACCAATGCTTTTGAAGCCTCATTCTTCTTGTTCCTGAGAGGTCTCCAGAAAAGTGCAAGTAGCTGCAAAGGCTGCACACCATCATCTTAATTTTGTGTAAAGAGAACAATTAATTGGTGAGACAACACACTAAAAGCAAAGCAGCATTTTTTTCCCTGCCCAGCAGATTTGTGTGGGGAAGTTAACACAAAAAAAGCATTATTTTTCAATAAACGAACTCTCCCAGGTATTCCCCAAGCTTTGAAGGTGTTTAACTCTCAGCTGGGAGCACTCACCACTTGGAAGTTCCACGCTTGTTATCCTTGAAGGGGGAGATGAGCCCGCATGGTTTTTGGCTACAACACTAATTATGCAATCACTTTTGCCAAGTTTTATCTCAGTACTGTTTGAGGGTTCAGCAACTACTTTATGCTCCAGTAGTGTCTCTAGCAGGTAGCAGGACACTTCATGAGACACTATTATTCCATTGGCTTCAGAAAGGGATAAGGGCTGTGAAGGGACAAAGAGCGCATTAAAATCAAAATGCAATAGACAGAAGAAGACATAGGATAATATCGATTTACTGTTCCTGATCTAGTCTGATGACTGTATAAGACTACAAGGCAAAAAAGTTACTCAATTGTGACTTTGAGAATTAACATGTTAAGTTCCTAAATTTTTAATTTTCAACTGAGATGTATAAAAATTTAATTCTTCATGTGAAATGCTTCTCAATGCAATGTTTAAATCATAGAACTTTAATAACATTCTCATTTGAGGAAAAATAATTGTCTCAATGGATGGTTCTATAAAAAGTTAAGAAAAGCAGTCTGGTTTATTGACCATAAACTTCACAAATTTATAAATGTGTAAGTAAATAGCTTTTTGTACAATTACATTACATATTATTTTATGTGTCCTATCTACCTTCCAGAAGACTTTCAGGCTTTCTCCAGAAGGACTTCTCTCTCGCCAGATATCTGGTCCTCTTGAAGGAGCTAAATAAAAAAAATAAGAGTGGTAGTTTTTTCCCCAGTTGCATAGTAGACAATTTACCACCTATTAAAAAGTTAGGTTTTTTTAGATGACTAATTTTAAAATACATGTCTTCACAAATTCAACATTTTATCATCAAGAGTTATACGAACTTACGGGCTTCTGATGTTGTCTGCTCCACTCCCCTGCTCCAGTCACTCCACCTCCAGAAGTGGTCAGCAGCCGAGCAGCGCACCCTGAACTGGTATTTGGTGTTTGGCTGCAACGCATTCAGCTGAGCTGTGTAACTTGAAGATTTCCCACCAGGCATGGAGACATTGTGCTGTTAAAAATTTACAGAAATTGACATGATACAGATATTTTTTTTCTCCTTGATTATGCTGCTAGTCAACACCTAAAAAGGTGGGGATTTTTTTCCCCCAAGAATACTGACAGTGTCAAAGCTGCAGTCAAGCCCTATGAAGAAAATAGTGAAAAATAAAAGTATTTCCTATGCAGTCACCCTAACCAATGAAAAAACTTCAGAGATCCACCAAAATAATGTCCTGTATAGAGAGAAATTGAAGCATGACAGTAGGCAGCACCTTTGAAATGTAAAGTGTGAAAAGGAGAGGCAACACTGATGAGCCTTCAACAGGGTGAGCTCTGCACGGAGTAGCAGGCGGTTGTCTCCCATCTATCCCATTCAGTCCCCCTCTCTCCCATATGCAGCAAAGCTGCTCACATGGGGCAGGCCAGAATTTCACCTCTGGTATTCAGAACCTGCACTTCCACTGAGAACATGCACATCAGACTGTTGGGACAAAGGCCTTTTTCCTAAGAGACATGCACAGAAGTACACTAAAGACAGTCTGTTTGAGCAGGATGTTTACCTCGCAGTCTGCTTCCTTCATTTTTCCTTCAAAAGACAATATCCAGCTCTTACCCAAGTGATCTCAGTTCATAGCTCCTTTGACAGGACTAGTCTCTCCAATTATTCTTAAAAGTGGCATGATTCTACACAGCATTTCAATTTCACAATTACTTAAAGAAACCCTAAGCCTGGGAATACTTTTTTACTGCATCTAATTATAACACACGTGCATTACAGCTGCCAAAAACTGGACTCCAAGTGACTTTAAGATGCAACCAATTGTGCATTTCTAAAGCCAAATGACAACTTGAAAAATACTAGAAAAGCCAAATGACAACTTGAAAAATACTAGAAAAGCCAACACTCTCTCATAAGGATGGAAACGCTTCTGAAAACATCCTCAAAATGCCATGTAAAACTCCATAACAATTTGACAGCTACTTTTGTGACAGAGAACTCCTGGAGTTTTTTTATTAAGCAACCAGCGACCATATAAACAAGCTATAAAAGCTTCTGCTAGGCTGTTCGCTGCATACAAAATATCTGTGGCTGCAGGCTCTGATACAGGTGCAGGGAATCAAACTGCTGTGGAAGCATAAATCCTGACCCCCTCCCACTACCCCGGCTGATTGATCCAACAGCAGGGTTCACAAATGAGTGCATGCCCCAGGTTTGGAGCTACATATTCCAAAAATATCCGAGTTCCTTTTGTAGTACCTAATCTCTGGTATTACTTGACACATGTCATTACAGAGAAAATACGAACACATAAGGCTTCTGCACTCATTAAGTGCTTTGGAAGTATTTTAAAAATACTCTTGCAGAGCATGCACCCTATTATTTTGGAGGCATGTACATAATGATTATCTTCAGTCTTAGCTGCATCATTTCTGTGGCTCGATTTACGTTATTCAAGGCTGTGCTCAGCAGCTGTGCCCAGCTAGCAACTAAATGCAGAGGGTAACAGAATACTGCTAAAAATCAAACAAGCATTGCAAAAAGAAGCCTCTGAGGCTTATGTGCTCAAATTGCAAATTCAGGCTCTGTGCATCAGGACCTGAGAATTCACTATATGCCTACTTGAAATGTATGCACAAAGAAACAGGGTGAATCTCAGGCCAACTGAAAATGCACTTCTCATTAGGCTTCCTCGGTGGGACAGGTCACCTCATGCTAAGTCAGGCAATACAGAAGAGGATATATTCACACCACCTACACCCAGTATCTGATGTTGGTGTCTAAATTAGTATCCTAAGCTCCTCTGACAGTCAGGAGACTAAATATGCAGCTCCAGTCCCTGATACAGAGCACCAGACAGCAGCTGGAAGCCTGAATGACTGAAAATCTGAACCCCACCCAGAAATACCACCTTCTGTCCTGCTGCAGAGGTCTTCACTGGGGTTTACCTACTGATACATCCCACAGGAGGATCCATCCCTATCCTGTCTCTACATCACTGACATATGACAGCAGCTGCCCATTATGGCCACACACATGTCAACGGCTGACAGCAAACAAATGAACTGTCCTCTGAGGGGAAAAAATAAATGGAGAAATTCAGCTGCAGACTGCAAGATCTGAAACAGCCTCTGTGGAAGTCTGCAGGGCAGCAATGCATCCTGGAATGAGAGTGTGTTAATACAGCTTGGACCAGGAAGGACAAAGCACAAGGACGGTTACCTAAAAGGTCAGCATAAAGCACTATGCACCCCTTTCAAGTACCAAATAACATGGTGTGTAATTTGACTTTTCTCTAGTGTTTGAAACAAAAAAAACACCAACCAACCAACCAATAAGCCCAAACCATCCAAAACAGGCAACAACAGAGATGAGCAGGAAGTTTTTTGATTTTAGTAAATGAACTTCTACTCATTACTACATTAATGATCTAATAAGATCATCAGAATGAAGCTCTTAGTGAGAAAAGAATTTGAAATGTGATTAGTTCAGTGAAAAAGATCAGCATTTGTGCCAAAAAAAATCTTTTTCAAAAGCAACGCTTACCAGTTTCTTCTCAGAGTGACCACTGATAATTTCAATTTGACACAGAAGCCTGATCCCAGCAAAGCTGCCATTTATAAACCAATGCAGTTGGACGCTTGTAGAGTTGTTTCCAGTAACAGTTAACTTTTCTGGGGTTTTTGGATGAACTTAAAAAAGAAAGAAAAAAACCTTCAATCATAAGAAAAAAACCCCCACTTATTTTAGTTCAGAAAAATCTTATTTTAGAAGATCAGAGAGAATCAGAAGGATAAGTGTTTCAATCAGCAACTGGGAAAACTGGTGCTGGGAAGGCACCTGCAAGCAGTCTCATCCCTGACTCTCTTTGCTATCAAACATGGAAACAGATTTACTTAAGACTGACTGTACTGGAACATATGATAAGGAGTTGAGAAAAACATTTTCCCTCTTACTCATTTTATCAAAAAAGTAAAACACCAGCTATTTCAGATGACCACAGTGATGGATGAAATTTACTCAACTTTGTTCAACTTCTGTGAACTTTTTAAGTCAGGATTTAAAATCTGCAGACTAGGATGGAGGAGGATTCCCAAATGACCCCACCCCAAAATTCCCTTCACAGAATTTTTCAATAATATTCAGCACTAATATTCACAGCTATTAGAGAAAAAAATATCTACTGTTGGAATTTGTCCAGTTACCCTTAAGGAAATACGTACTCTGCTTTGGGAATTAAGTGGACCGTGTGGGAAAGAAAGAAAAGGAAACAAATAGGAAATAGCAGCATTATCACCTGCATGTGAAACAGCCCAGTTTATAATTAACAGAAGCAAATTATGTTTTCCTCAACTCTGTCAATTTACTCTGACAATTTTAATCTCAGGCTAGTTGAACTGGGACCTGGTCAAACAAAATGCACCATCCTCATGCTTAAATTCAGTTTTTTGGAGAACAGAATACTGTAACCAATAGGAATCCCTGAAACCTCAGCTGTGGTTGTGGAGGAGAAAAGGATGGCAATGCCAGAGAGGTGGTCATCTCCCTTTCCTTTTTTAAACTGAAGATCTAATGAGAGAAGTTACTCCTTTCTCCAAACCATGACAGCAGATTATCATGGGTATTACCAATAGCATGCAATAGTCCTCATATTACCTTCTGTCTTTTCATGCTATTTTTTTAATGCTCCAAATCCTGCTGCTGTTAAACTGTGTAATATTCTGTGCTATAAGCAGACACTGAAATACAGGGTCATTTACAGTTCACCTCAATTTTAATTGTTGATGTGTAATAGATTATGAAGCAAAACATAAACTTGCCCAGAGAAGTTGCAGATGCCTCATCCCTGGAAGTGCTCAAGGCCAGACTGGATGGGGCCCTGAGCAAACCTGATCCAGTGCATGGCATCCCTGTCCATGGCAGGAGGTGGGGCATGAGGAGTGTATGTGGTGAGTTGGAACTAAACGATCATTAAGGTCCCTTCCAACCCAAGCCACTCTGGGATTCCATGATAAACAGCAGCTGTCTAATTATTAGATCACATATTATCACATAGCAGTCTGCCCAATATGGCAGCAATGCTGTTGAGAACCGGCATCTCCATGTACAGCTCATCATTGCCTCAGGACATGCCTTGAGTTGTTTTCAAGTTCAAACTATTGAATACGGCAGTAATCTAGAGACAATTAAGGAAAATAAGGAAAAGTATACCGTGTCAGAGCTCTTTAACCCCCAAACTAGCAGTTAGCATGTATCAAACACATCTTTTTCCCTTTGCAAGTCATTAGTCTTACCTCTTTGAGTTATATCAACCAAAAGAGATGACTGTGCTTGCCCGATAGGATTGGAGACACCTAATATGAAATCATAGGTTTTTTGATCAGGCAGTACTGGAAAGCCACAGACACGGTCTCTGTTCATTTCATTGACTTCGCACGAAACATTTTTACTAGATATTCTACAAAGTAAAGAGAGGAGGGAAAAGCTCAATTTTTGAGTAAGTTAATTTCTAGCAACAGTCAGAAGTCTAGACTGAAAACATGGTATAGAACGATGGGTTCAGTTCACATGGCTTACAGAATTATTTGATTGCAGAGGCATATCTAACACCACAAAGCAGGTTAAAGTGGCATCAGTCATGACTTGCCCTGTTCTCACGTGAAACTCTCCTCTTCCACTAGCGTAACATTTCCATTCTCTCACCTCTTAAAAGCCTGGAAAACAGGTAGGCCCTGTAAAACCACCTCACAAGTTACAACTAAGATTCTGATTTAAAGTATCTTTGTTCAGATCAGCATACATTTGCATTTAAAGAATTTTCTTAATTGCTTTCTGAGCTAGTGAGATGCTAACACATTGTCTTTCTACAAGGCCTGTTAAATCTGACCTAAGGTTTGTTACCTGGAATACATCCACTAGTCCCAGCTGTCTTTTAATCAAAAGCAGGACAGGCAGTCTGATAACAGACAAGAACAGAGGTGCATCTTTAGGGATAAAATCTAAATTGTGTATCTGTATGTATGTACATATATTTGCTTTAATTACAATCTGTGTAAGCCTCTCATTCAGTAGCACAAGTTTAACTAACTTCTTCCCTTGGGCATTTTTATTGTGTTCTACTGAGCTCTGATCTTCCTCCACACCGTGCCCTCTATTTCAACAGTTCAGTGTGGGCTGAGAACAAGGATGAGAGTATTTATCCTGAAATGCATCATATTAATCTCACAGCTTTGGGCTGAGCAAAACAAGACTGGACAACATACTTATAAGATGAATACAGGCAGTCAGTGACTGAAGTTCCTTTTCTCTGAATACCTGCTCTGTTTTGTCCACCTCTTTGCAATCGACCCAGTGAATTTTTTAGCAGTAGCACTTACAATCTGTGACTGTTACTCAAACCTCATTGCCTCCAGCATGCTTCTAAGCCACCATGAGACTCCATTTCTCACCATTCTGTGTGACTCAGGCCTCTCCTGGCTTCTTTCCCTGACTGCTCCTTTGGAATGACACAGGAGCCTCCTCACCATGGGAATCTTGTTAACTCCTCACTAACTTCTGATCACAACCACCAAGGAAGTGGTTACACTTTGCAAGTGCCATTCCAAACAACGTTTCTTCTTTTTCAAGGCTTTACATGGTGAAAGACAGTGTTGTAGGACACTGGTTGACTGCTTTCTGTGGGTGAAACCAGTGTTACTTGCCCCTTTCAATGTTTTATGGGTAACATTTACTCTGCTTGCTCTAATTCTTAATGCTGAGAGGAGAACGGATAGAGGCCAACTGCTATTTTCCCTAGTGGCATTTGGGAAATGCCCTATGACCTGCCTTACAATTGTTTCTCAGTGAACTTCTGTCATCCTGCTTAGAAGAAGCTCAGTAAATGTCTGACATGATCTGACCCAGGTTTCATATTAAAAAAACCCCTAAAGATTAGTGATTGACTCCTACTATCTCCCTGTATTTTCATATTGGCCTTGTCCACATGTTGGCAGCAGCCTGATACACTTTATCCCGTTATAAGGGATATATATATAAGCCTTTTATCTAATTGTGAGTTCATAATTGTATAACCTTTAGGAAAAGTCATCCTTAATTCCTACTGGAAATTTGCAGGACTAGATAAGGGTTTTCCAAGTTTAGTTTAGGTAAAGCTTCCAGAAACTCTTAGAAAGTATTTTAGGCTCTAAGCAATCACATTTACATGGGTATGATGCAGTAAGTCCCAGGCAGCAATGGAGGTATTCCAGTTGTACCCTTTTACTCCTTTTAGCGCAGATTAATTTTACCTTTCAAATAAACTGTACTTTGTTCTTCGTTTCCCATATAGTCCACTAGGCCTGCCTGGTTTCCAGGTGCATTTTATTATCAGAAAGTTGGATGTTTCACAGCTGAGGTTTTGGGGAATATCAGGAGCATCTGTAGCATGAAAGGAAACCAAAACAGTTAGCTGGTGTTTTGCCATCCTAGTGTGACATTTGGGTCACTGGCTTCCTGAAAGCATTGCTCTTTTTTTTGCTGGGCCCTGAAAGCATCACTCTTCTGTTTTGCTGGGCCTAGATTGCGTGCTTCAAAAATACATGGCAATAGTTACACCCCAACCACAGAAGTAATGCGCTTTAAAAAAAATTACAATAAAATAGATGGATAATTATTATCAGCCCCATCTGACTAACGCTTGACTCTAGAATTCTAAGTGGGTGGGTAATCTGGCAAATCACATGCAAACATGTTCACAAGCTCCAGGCTCTGACCTGGAAGTGTTTCACTGAAACTCTGCCAAGAGTTTTCTGAAATTCTGAGCATCAGTTCAGCTGCTGAGCAATACAGGAATGCTGTCGGCTGTGCGTCACATCTTCTAACGTGCCAGCCCCACCACTGCTTTGAATTCTCCAAACAAGTCGTGTCAAGGAAACGGTCCCTTTAGCATGAATTCCACACTGAATTTGAAAATTAAAGCAAGCCCTGAATGGCTCATCCTCTTCACCATGACTTTGGAAGTGCCCATCTTTTCCTTTTAAGTCTTGTTCTTTGCTCCCATACTAGAGCAGTGTTGAGTGCCTTGCTGGAAAAGATGTGCAGTGTTCCCAACAGAGAGCGTAACCACACCAACATTAGACTAGGCAGAGCACTTATTTCAGGTCTTGTACACTTGAGGTGTATGAGACTGGAAAGGTCTATGCCAAAGGTAGCACAACAATATCCACATTGAGATATATCCCCTTCTCTCTCCCCTAGAGAAGGGGAGCTAACACAAGAGACAACAGTGGCAGGCTTGGTTCAGATTATGCGCAGTGAGCCAAAAAAGAACATCTGTTTTGCTGGACCTAAGCTTAACCAAACTTGTGTGTATACATATTTACTTCCTCCACCTTTTCTTCCCCTCACCAGCAAGAAGACCATAACAAGTCCTCTCCCCACTAAGTAGGTATGACAAGAAGAAACACTGATAAGAAACAGACTTGGCATCCCAACTCTTTAAAACAAACACTGTGAAGGAAAAACTTACGGGATTGTCACAGCTTTCATTCTTGAACCACTGACTTATTTACCTGGAAGATTTTCCCACAAAAGCAAATTCTGCCCAAATAACATAAAAATGGTATATATCACTGAGGGGTCATAAAAGGCTGAATTCTGTTTTGCGTTTCCTATTGCACACTTAACAGACCAAGCCAATGACAGGATGCACAGGCTGGAGATTGGAGCACACTTTCAAAATGATTCCAGTTTCTCCTGCCCTTCTCCTCAACCCCAAGGACCTTAAGTTCAAAGGCAGGCATTTGTAATGGGGAACAGGATTCTAATGAGCAGCTATTGGAAGATGATAACTCTCAAATTCCCTGTGGGGAAAAAATACACAAAGCTTTAAAGTGACCAGTTATGGGGAAGAAGAATGAGGTACATTCAATCATTTGTTTTGACAGGTATCTGTTTCTGGAACATATGTCTGAGCCTGGCATGGTTACACAGAGAAGATGCACAGTGAGTCAGTATCTTTAAAGAAAATACTAAAAGGATGTTTTAGAAGAATGTCCAGGAAAGAGGAATTACTGCTGGGTTTCCTTTGCTGCAATTAGGTCCCAAGGAGCTTCTGCCCTGGATGAGCATCTGTTGTTGCTGCAAGTTTAACTGTTGTCTTCACTTGACTGATTGGCAAATGAATGTTTGCACTTACAGTTCTTGCTCTTACTCTCACCTAGTCATGGTCTAAACTAGAACAGATGTAAACCTAAACTGATAGCGACTGGTAGAGACAGGAGTTGAATATTCATATGACAATAAACTACTTGGTATTCCAGATCATGAAAAAGTACCTTAGAACAAGAGATCAATGGGAGAAGCACTGGGCCAGGTTCTAAAGAGGGCTTACACGGGTACCTTCTCATCCTTCCACTATGAGCTGGCCTTTCCACAGTGAAATCAAAAAAGTACAATCCCCAGTTCAACTTCAAAAACAAGGACCAGGAGGAAAAAAAGCCACAATAGTACTTTTTTCGTAGCAGAACTCTAAGAGTCTCAAAATGATTTTGATTTTCCTAAGGTTAGTAAACATGATACATACATCCTACAAACACGACAGATCCATCCATCCCATTTTCAAGTCTGCACACTACATTTGTCCCGCTGCTATTTGAAGCACTGGCATTTAGCACTCTGATGGCATGGCTTCGACTGCTCAGTTGCATCATTCTGTAGGATTTTGATCCATAAGTCATATTTGTTATGCGCTGATCTTCTTCATGGACACAACAAAATGTCACATCTGAACCTACTGCCACCACAGTGTCCAGAGGAAACACTCCACTCCCACCAGGCTCGGTATCTTTTCCTAGCAGAGAAGGAAGAAAACAAACAAAAAAACCAAACAAGAAACCTCACATGAACAATTTGCAATAAACATGGTGCTGATCAGCTAAAATGTGACTGAGGAGCATTCCAATGCATACAAATAAATGTTTGCTAGGTTTCATTAACTAGTGATTGTATTATTTCTCTAATCAAAACAGTCTCAAAGGCAGCAGCCCATCACCACCTAATGCTCTTCTTCTGACTTTGGCTTAATCCTTATAAAGAAATAAAACTCCGTGTGGTAGCAAGGGAACAAACATACCAGGGATCACTTCTGCAGGGCTCCAGTCACTCCAATCCTTGGGGCCAACAAACTGTGTTGCATTAATGTAGCAGCGAATCTTCACATAGTGTGAAGTGCACTCCAAAGGCATATCTGACGTCCAGTTCCAAGAAAGAATGATGTCTTCATGAGTCAGTTTTGAATAGTAAGCAACCTGCAAAGTTTTTGCATCAAGAAATCAACCAAGACAGAGCTTATGAACACCTGCTAGTAATGACATATCATCTCCCAAGTGTCAACTGAATGGAAAATTAGGTGAAGTAAATGATAAAATCCTCATAGATAACTGGAGTGTTCTAACTAACTTTTAGTTGTGCTGTGAATTTACCTGGACAAAAGCCTAAGTTGCTAAACAGCCCACTGGCTAGGTAGTCTGTCAGCCAGAAATACCAGAGGGCAGACATTTGAGAGAGAGCACGAAGATTTCCATGCATGTAAGGAGGTATACACTGCATCCTGGGCTTCTCCCAGGCAGTGAAATGTTCCAACTTCTCCAAAATAAAACTCTTCTAATATTAGTCCCAGGCTGCACATTTTGTCTTTTCTCCATTACTAAAATTTATAGCACAGAGCTGCAAACTGGCCTGGAAGAACTCCGGTTACAAAAAAGAAAAAAGCAAGCTGAGCATTCAACAACGACCAAGACTGGAGATACAGAGACAATGGTGTAAAGTATCTGCCAAATTCGTAAGTAAGTTCTAATTACAAAATCCCTGAACCAGGGAAAAAAAAATGCTGTGACTAAGTACCAACAGTACAGTAGCCAGTGTTCCCATAACTTTTAAATTTAACAAGAAGTTACCTACCAGAACCATGACTACACTTGGGTCCTGCAAAGCTCTATCTTCATCATTCTCAGCTTTTTTCAAGTGACCTCTCATTACCAAGGGCAAAAATTGTACATATATTTTTCATAAAGAAAGAAAGGGACTCACCTGTGTGACTTCTTCCATTGCTTCTTTTCGGAGTATCTTAATCTGCCAAAGGGCATCCAGTCCATATGGGAAGACTGATCCATTATCACTCCACTTCAAATTTAATGTGGAAGTTGGAAAGTCAGGCGTTAAACTAAGAATGCGTGGAGTGACAGGAACAAAGGCTTGAAAAAGAGGCGGAGGGGAAAAAAAGCTGCATTCAGGTCATTAGTCAGCAACACCAGCCCTACAGGTGTTTAACAGCCACATCTCTCTACCCTGAACTGGCTAGTAGCCATACAAACATGTAACTCAACCTCTGTAATTAGAACAAGGCTCTGTGGCTACTTGAGCATGAGAGTTCTCAGGAAAGCACAGGTGTGCTGATGAATCATCAGGTAGCTTTTTATTTTAATACCTCAGCATGCAGACAGGCAAGTAACTGATTGTGAATACGACTCTTCACAATGCATAGTAGGGAACATACCCAATCTTTCACAACCTCCCTTCAATACCACAGTGATAAAGGAAACACGGCGACAGTCTTTGAAGTGTGCATAACACTTCTAGGGATGATGGTGGAAAAACACCTCCAGAAGAAGAAGTATGTTTTGGAGACAAGTAGGGAAGTGGGGACTTGCAACAAAAGGGAGAGTGGTGAGGAAGGCAAGCAGAAGCACAGTATGGAAGAAGCTCACATAAGGTTCTGAAGATCATGGGGAAAGTGATTTTAAGCTACAAGAAGTATTAAGGGCAGGAGATGACGATGGGGACAGGACAGAAGCATCTCTTCTATAAATGTGTGGTGGTGAAGCAAGAGGTTGAGAAACAGGGAAGAAGCTTGGTAATGCAAGGATTATGGTGTTCATTGGGCCTGGTGCAAGCTAAAACATTTTAAAAATATGCGTGACACATGCAACTTCAGTCCTGACCAAGGATCTGAGAGCCTGCAAAGTGTTCAGCACAATCAAACTGCCCACTGCCCATGATAACCTGTGATGAACCTGAGAGACTCATCATGTTGACCAAATATTTTTGAGTTGCATTTTGTTAAAGTTCTTGAGCTGCTCTTGACTGTAAACAGAACCATGGATAAGAAGTGTTACTGACATTAGAATTTGGCTACACTGAAGGAGTAAGCAGGCAAACCAAATGCAAAAACTAGAGCAAGGATGGCAGATTGTGTCAAGTTTACAACTTCCTTCTTTGCCTGGAAGGAAGTGGGAAAAAGCCTAATTTACTAATGTATGTAGATTAGGAATTTGTTTACAAATGCTTCCTAATTTATAACTAGGACAAAAAAGGGCAAAGAGTGAGGGACGTAACGTTGTATTTCGTTTTCCTCCTCACATTCTGCCCTTGGTTTTTCTGCTACGAACTATGGGTAAGAGGAGTATTCTTTCTCTTGAAAGGTTAGAGAAAACAACCTATTATATACGGTTGTTTCATACGGACTCAGCATATCAACATCTTACATACAGGAATGCTGCCAAAAAAACCTGCAAGCATATACACATCTGAATAATTGTTAAACATGGTCTAAAGGCCTTAGGTACACATACAACCTGACACTTACAGATGTCTTTCTGGTGAATTACAAATTCTTTGGTAGCAAAAGCAGTTCCAGGGCTTTCAATTGTCACTGTGATGGAGCTCTCTGGGACTGGAATCTCAACCCTTCTCTCCTTAGTTTTAAAACACACTTGAGGGGTAAGGTCACTGGAAAGACAGAGAGGATTAAGCAGTTATTTCAGGAAGCTAAAGCAAGTTAAGTCCTGTTCTTGCACACTAATAAAACACAAATTCTCTGTAATAAACAGAAAGCTCCATATCGAGTTTGTGAAGAAGTGAGCCTTGCATGGGCTTTGGTAAATCTCAGATTAATTGACACTCCCTCATCTTTCAAGTCGCTTTTTATCATACTGATAGGTTGAGTACTGGCTGCGTAATGCAACCACCTAGTTAAGAGAACACTTTAAAGTGAAAACCTTGCTTTTTTAACCAAAATCATAGAATCATAGAATTGTTAAGGTTGGAAAAAACATTTAAGGTCATCAAATGCAACTGTTTACCTAGCACAAGCACCATGTTCACCATTCAACCATGCCCTTAAGTGCCATATCCACATGTTTTTTGAACGCTTCCAGGAATGGTGACTCCACCACTTCCCTGGGCACTCTGTTCCAATGCTTTACAACCCTTTTTGTGCAAAACTTTTTCTTAATATTTAATCAAACTTGAGGCCAACAAAAGACATATTTCTGAAACCTACTCACCATGAATCAGTATTTCAAAATAAGAAAAATAAAAAACCCCAAACTAAACAGTATTGTCCCCTCCCTTTGTGTTTCCTGACTCACTCTCCCTCCATGTCTTCTCAAAGTGAGGGCATATGGGTTGAAAGGGCAGGTTTACCACCTCTGTCCACATCGTAGAACAAATCTTTTAGCTCCCTTCTGCTGCTCAGCTCACAAGGAAAGAGCAGAGAGCAGGGCAGACGATTCCTAAGATCCCAGGTGAAAATGTAGTCTGTGCTTGATGTTTGTGCAGTGCTCAGCACAGTATGATCTGGCTTTTGTCTTGAAATTGTAGATATATACAGGAAACAATAATGGATGGGTCAAGTCCTTTTGCTCATTATCACTGATATGCAACTAGAAAGGCAGAAAGTTTGGAAAAATCCAGACCTTCCTCTTGGGGGAATGACGGCAGGAAGGAAAGCAGAGAGAACAATGCCAGACTTCCTGTTGAGGGACTGTTACTCACTTATGAACTGGAACAGGACCCTGGAGCTCCTATCAGCTGGAGTCAAGAGCTTGGGTTGAACTCTTAAGATTCACTCAAGACTCTGGGCTAGCAAAGGCCAGCTGAGACTTGAGTGCTCAGAAAGGCTATTCCTCTTCAGTACTGAGATATTATTAGAGGATGTGTGGGCAACTGAGAAACAAAACCTCTTTCCCTCAGGGGTGTCTGCACCAAGCTCATCTCAGACTCTCTGCTTCAGGGACCCCAGTCTGTCCTGCTTTGCTAAGGAGAAACAGCAGCAGCTACACGATTGTTCTTGTTCAGAGGGCAGTACCTCACGAACTCTGCACTTCTGAACTCTGGCCACAGAGTCACATATATGGTGTTTTTTAAATAGAACCGATAGCTGGCAATGCAGCAGGAATAATGAGACACAGAAAATCAAGCATGTAGGTGGACTAAGTGCAGCCAAGCCCTGGGACCCCAAGGAAAACTTCTGGGCTGCCTGCAGAATTTACAGGAAAAAAAGACAGTACAAATATCTGGACTGGGGGCAGGATCAAGATGCAGAATGGATTTGAACTCATCCCTAGCACATGATAAGTATTTGGCAGACCCACAGCATGGGGAATTGAACATGTAGTTCTCATTAGTGAAAAACACACAGAAGACTTATGTTTTTTTAACTTTTCTCAAAATTCTCAACTTGCATTCACTTCAGAAAAGCTGTTTTAATTGTGAAATAATTTTTACATTTCCTCTAATACAGTGTTCTTCAGACAGCTTAAAATTTACAAAGGTTGTAAGGCAGTCACTGAGAGATTTTTTCATGTTTTTCCACATGAAATCCACGTGAATCTCAACACTCGTGTCATATATTCTACTGCCTTGGCTCACAACATCAAGATTCACTGCTTCCAACTCTCATTTCCTTTTGGACTGAACCTGTTTTGAAGATATCCCTCATGAAAACTCTGAGCAAGGGATAGGCAGACACACAGAGAAGTCTGGGTAAATAAGAGCATCTTCCAGTCCTTTGAACAAAGCAAGCAGATTTTGGCAGGCAAATTGTTAGCATGGAACAATTTTGCCAGAAACCCTGCCATTGCCTGAGTTAACAGGGCCTAGTGGGAGCACCACCCAAGGAAAACTGATGGGGAGATGCTGGGAAACAACAGCATCACAATTTCCACGGGCAGCAACTGAGGAAAAACTGTACTTTCATGACAATTTGGTATTTTTCAACCAGGTATGTGGGGGGACTTACTTGGTAGTGTAGCAAAAGTCAGTTTGTCCACGTCTTCCTCTAGAAGAGACATCCCATGTACAGAGCATTTTGTGTAAATTGTGCGTTATACATTTCAAATTCTGGGGGTCCCCTAGAGAGCCTGAAATCATATAAGAAAAAAAATTGTCAAAATATAGTCAAAAATTGCAGGTCAAAAATGAGCAACTGTAAAACAACTTCTATTCTTCACATCTGTAACCATTCTTCTTACATTTGAATTGCATGTACCTCTGGCCAGTGTTTTAAAACTGCTGAATGATTTGTGTGCCTGGTTAGACAGCCACAGACTCACAGATTTCTAGAGGGACCAGAGATCTGGGTTTAGACTCATGTGTATAACAGAGGCAGCTGCCTCTTTCTACAATACCCATTCCTTGCCTAGCCTAATAAGCAGGCTTTGGGCCAATGGCAAAACCACAAGCTTTGATTTTAACCTAATGAGTTTTTTGCTCTCCTCCTTGTCATACATGGAGGGCAATTAATGACAGAAGGGCAGTTAATGATAATGTGTGAAATGGTTGAAGAGAGCCAACATATACAGCAAAAAGGTTTCAATGCAGACTTCTACACCAATGCACATGCAGACTATCAGTGGCACTATGGAGAATTTAACACCCAGTTCTGCACTGGTTTACAAGATGCTGCTGGAAAGCACAGACCACGCCTGGCACTGCCTCCATCCCTAGGATGGTGTGGGGCCACAGAGGCGACAGGTTTTGAACATATATATAGTAGGAAAGCAATGCAATTACAAGTTACAGAAGCTACAGAGGAAAAGCAGTTAGTGAATTACATTGCAATAAACTTACCTATCTCTTGGCTATGTACTAAGCTTCTTAAGCATAAAATAGTTAGTGCTAAAAGGCAGCGGAGGCTTGAGTTCTTCCACATTCTTCTACTGTTTAAGAATAGCAGCTTTAAGCAGGAGTAAACGTCATCTTCCAACAAGCTGGTCAGTTCTAAAATTAGATACAGAAATAAAAAAAAAGACCAAAGTTTTAAATTGTAGACCTGGTATGCCACAAATGCCACTTTTTGTTCCATGTATTTTTCTTCTTCAGTAACTTTCCCAGGCATAGCGACTCCTTTTCCTTCATCTGGCAAACAAACCTCTTCTCTGTCCCAACAACTCCTCAATTCATGCATTATCAGTAAGACCTTTCTTCAAGAATCATAGACATAAAAAACCCTACAGTTCATAGGTATTCTTCAGGACTATCTAATACCAGAACAGAACAGGCATGGCAGAATATTCCCCTAGAATAAGCCTCTTCATCTTAGATGAAATACCATATCCACAAAGGCTACTGTATATTGTGAATGGAAATGTCCCCTGCTTAATTTACGTCCTTTAGACCAAACACACCATCTGTTTTCTTCTTTCCTCTGCTCAGTTTTCATATTGCTGCTATTCAAAGCTATGGGATGCCCAAGACATTGCAGAACCAGACCTGATCACCCAGGATCATTGGTTCGATACAGTGTTAACTAATAAGCGCTGGAAGAAAAATAATGGGGGAAAAAAAAGTGAGCCATTTCTCTATCAAAAGATACTTGTTCCTGCAACTATTGACCTTAGAGTAAAAACTTATCTGGAATATTATGTTTAGTGTATTCATTGAAGATTAACGGGTTTCTTTTTTTAAAAAGAGAAATTCAGCTGTTCGGCAGGACACAGGGAACACATCCAGTTCCACCCACACCTCGACCACCTTCAGGTTTTGTTCTCAAAAAGGAAAAACTGAAGGAAAACTTATCCAAAAGCTCAGTCAACTGGTGCATGGTTTCCCTGCTACCTGAAATCTGTGAAGACTTGAGCACCCTTTCAGAGTAATAACTCCCATGTAGCAAGAGACCTTCTCTCAGCAACCAACAGCAGGAGCTGGACTATTTTCATGTGAGAATATGATCAAGGCTACCTGTCCTGCAGAGCAGCTTTGTTCCCATTTTGTCCAGGCTCCTATTTTGAAAGGCTCCTGACCCTGACTCAGAAATATCTTCCAAAGCCAGATGAACATCATTGTCAGAACAAACTTTGTCTAAAAGCCTCTGTAATTTTAAAAGAAACCCCTTTTCACTGAAGTCCCCTGTGCCACAAGGCGTGTGCTCCCTCATCCCTGCAATACAACCATGCATTTTTATTAGTTTGGTTTTCTGTTTTGTTTTTTTTTTAAGGAATCCTCCCTTAGGGGACAGCTGGAAATGCCTGAAATGCTCTTCTGTCCCTTACCAATCTGCACTGTGCAAGGAGAAACATAGCAGCACCATGCCAAATAATCGAGAGCTGCTCACAAGATGCCATTTCTCTTCTTTCTCTTGGTCTACAATAACCAGGCTGAAGAAAAGGTCCAGGCAGCACAAGAGGTGAGAGAAATGCTATGGTAAAGACCACTGTTATATGTGGAGGGACATCCACAAAGTGTAATAATTATTTTAATTTCAGCATGTTCTCAAACCACTTGAAAACCTCACTAAACACATACTAATTTAAGCTATGCTGCCCCCAGACAGTATCATTCATGTATTCCTAATTTGTAGTATCCATGCTGTGCAACTTGTTAAAAGCTAAATCATGAGCAGAGCTTGACAAAGGCAGGTAAAGATGAATCAAGAACCAACCAGCCTATAAAATGTATTAATCTCTGTGCCAAATTCCCCCACTGCATTCTGGTGTATCTCAGAGTCTTCATATTGTATTTCTCCATGTTATTAATGAAAATATGGGATGTTATCTCCAGGTTTAAACTTTGATCACAAACTTCTAACTTCATAAAACCCATGAAGACCACTCAGACAGGCCTGGGACTTACATGAATAAAATGATTGATTTCTATTTGTGAAGTATATGTAAATTTTTTCTGTTTCTGAGGACTTCTTCAAAGGCTATTTCTGGTTTGCAGAAAAGTCCAAACCCAAAATTTCAAGCTCTAGATCACAATCAATTCACAGTCCCCTATCAGCCGGCAAAGTCATGGAAAGAATAAAAAGCCCTGATGCCACTTGAAGGAGAGAGAACTGAGCTGTGATGTTAATTAAATCCCAAGCCTCTCATATTATTCCCAACCCTCTAAACACATTACCTGTGTAGATTCGTGCAAAACCTGTTTGGTCATGCCAGGTTTATGAGGCAGATTCAGCAAGTACGTTTGTGTGTGTGTGTGTATTTTAAGAAAACCTGGTTTTCTGCACCTCTTTCAACATGTAGCTTACTGAGTTGTCCTCCTACTGCAGAAGTTTTAAGACTAACATCATAGCAGTGCATTACAAGAAATCTGAGTCATAGCAAGTTCTCCTAACTCAAAGCACAGTTTTAATTTCAGTTTCAGAGTCAGGCACAGATGTGAACCTATATAGCCTCATGCAGGGCATGATGAGAGTCTTGTAAACCACAATCTTTCGCAACAAGAATAGACTCCCTGGTTCTTGTGTTCTCATACACATTTTATAACTTGCTGAAAAGTTGGCAATTAGAAGCCTCATGTCACATAATTAAATGCCATTCATCAGGAGAGAAGATTCTCATTTATAGGCTTGTTTTAATTATAAAGTTACAAAATAATTGTTACAAAATAGGAAGTTTACTTTCTTTGGATGAAAGCTGCCTTCCATCAGTTCAAGACTAACTCAAACAAGACATGGATGTTTTTCCTTACCCTGAAAGATATGAAAAGCATGTTATCCTCTAGAAAGAGGTACTCTTAGGAGTCAGGGATGTTTAGTCAGGACAAGAGAGCTCAATATTGTCAGAAGAAGGCAAAACCTTACCATTGCTGGCTGGAGTGCAACAAGAGCAGTTGTTACTAAATGTAAACATCTTTACACTGCAGGTCTTTGTTTTTAAAAATGGTATGATGAGAGCTAAGCCCATTGTCTCCACCAGAAAAAGCTACTGGAATTGAACCACTTTTAAGAGATGTCCATCTGAAAAAAATATCAGCAACAGCACGTCCCACAACAATCTCATTTCCCTGGGCAATATATTCGTATCACTTCACTGGCACTATCAT
Source organism: Edolisoma coerulescens (assembly GCA_013397115.1). Classification (NCBI taxonomy): domain Eukaryota; kingdom Metazoa; phylum Chordata; class Aves; order Passeriformes; family Campephagidae; genus Edolisoma; species Edolisoma coerulescens. Next base: position 126,043 of record VWZW01004545.1, read on the forward strand.
CAGTGTTCCAAATGTGCTCCACAACTATCTCTTGCTCCATTTTAAGTACATTACTTTGTCCTGTCTCCAGCAGACAAAGAACAGTTTATCCTCTGCCTTGCAGCAACCTCTTACATAGAAGATGACTGATATCAGATCTGTAATAGCTCCTCCCTTAAAAACTCCAATTTTTTTTCACCATTTCCCAGTCTCAGTTTTTAGATTTCTGATCATTCCTGGAATAAATATTTCTCTGTGAACCAAAGCTGCTGTATCCACAGTTTTGAAATATCTCTGCCCTGAGGCCTGAACATTATCAAGAACAATGGAGGAACTTTCCTAACACAAACCTATGTATTTACACAGCCCATGCCATATTTGCTTTCTCCTGCATTCAGACCTTGTTGACTTAATTTCAGTGTGTGATCCAGCCTCGGATACTGTACTAAGCTGCCACGTAGCTGTTTATTTAGTACTTCAGACTCCAATCTCATCCTCAAATGGACTGCAAACCTCCTGACTGAGCGTGAGTGTATTTGCACAGCAAATTAATCCCAAAGCCTTTGCCTGAAATGGTCTCTCACTTTAGAAATTTTAAAATATGGAAAGAGCCTCCAATAAATCTATGCTAAGTAAAAAAGCAGTGGGTGTATACAAAAAGTATTCACATACAAATTCATGCCATACCAACAGCAAAGGCATGACAAGCTTCAGTGTAAACTGCCCTTTTTTAAGAGCCGCTACTACAAGCAGGATTCCATAATAACTGCTGGAAGGTACAGCACATGGGAATGTCCTGACTTCTGCCCAGGGCATTATGTCATGCAGAGGAACTACCCTTGTGCCTGTGGTCAGAAAAAAGAAATTCTGAATTTCTTTTTACACAGACAAGGTAGCAAAAGAACAGTTAGATTCAGATTCTTAACCACTGAAGCCAGGAGTTGGTGGCCTATATTTAAAAGAGCTCAGTAGCCATCATGGACTTTCAAACGACTTTAAAAGAAGTTTTGATGCAGTCAATGCACCTACTGGTGATCAGATAGATCAGAAAGAGAAAAGTGCATTAAGACAATAATGGAAAAATACATGTGGACAGCTTTGCTTCAAAACCTTGTCAGCTGTAAAGAAGGTTAAAGGTTCTGTGAAAAACCGAGAAAAAGAGGGCAGCTAAGATATTACCAGCCTCTTAGACTAAACCTCTTAAAGGGGGAACCAGAAAATAACTGGTATCTCTCTCTCTGTGTTTGTTATTACGCATTTTTTGGCTTAACTGGTTGTGTGTATCTTTTCTTTTAAGCATAGCTGACCAAGTGCTCAATTCTCTTTAAAAAAAAAAAAAAAGTGTTTTCTTAGTTATAACAGATCAGTTCTCTAAGCACAAAAGTTCTGCAAAGCTTTGTTGTACTTTTGAGTTTTCTGGTCTCCAAACGTATTTCATTGTCAAGTGCTTGGAAACCACTTTGAAAACAAACAAAACAGCTAAAGAAAAAAAAAAATCAATAATCTTTCCAGCCTGCTTTCTGTCTGCAGCCTGATCTGACAGTGACAAGCCCCCAGATTTGTTTTTCAGAAATGTCTGTGAATTGAAGATTAGTTGTTAGAGTTTATATATATATAGCTCCAGAAGCAGATATCTGAAAAGAAATGGTTAAAAAGTCAGCTTATACAAAAGGTTTAAGTAGAGAAATCTATATGAAACCATGAAACCAGTAAAAATATATGCAGTAAATGTAAAAGAAGAAGTCTCATTGTCGATAAATTTTCTCCAGTTACAATTTATATTTTGCCTCCACAGCTAAAGGTATCATCATAAAAATTTACCACCAAAAGGAGCATTAAAAGCTCTCAAGGAAAATGATTACATAGCGCACCAATGAAATATTGTAGAGAATGAAAAGAGGCTGAATTTTTGGCAATACTAGACAGCCATCATCCCAAATACTGTCAGGCAGAAATGCAGGTGCTAAGTATGCGCCTATATCAAACCATGCTAGAAGAAAAATTACTCTGCTCAGGAGGTGGAGAAAGCTCATTTTACTTGTCTCTGCTGAAAGATACTAATTCAACCTTCAAAGTGAAAGAAAACACACTTACATCCAGGTAAAAATGCATATATCAAGTTATGCATTCTACTGTTGCCAACTGAAAACTTCCAAAAAAAAATTCCCCTATCTGAAAAACCATGCCAGAAGTACACATTTCTGGGAAACCAAGCAAATGGCCAATACAGCTGACAGTAAAGGCAATGAATACAGAAACAGAAGATGAACTGGTTTTCTTTAGAACAGCTTTGCTGATCCCACAGCCTTCAGTCTTTTACTTTAAAGCTAGCTGAGTAAAAAAAAAAAAAAGAATTAATAAGATTTATTTGAGGGAGAGGGAGCTTGGCTGTTTTTCAATAGAGTACATTCTTCCACCTCCTTGAAAAAATTTCCAAAGTTGAGACAAAAATCTCTAGTAATCTAAATGCAGGCTTTCCCTCTCTGTTTTATAACATGGCACGATTCCACTTTATAAAAGATCTGCAGGACATGAATCACTGAAATACGTTTATAAACGAAGACTGAGTCCCATTTGGGAATCTGGCTTTCCCCAGTTCTGAGGAAATAATTTAAGAATCTGCTATTTCTCTTTCTGAAAGCTGATAAAATAATTCAAGTTCCCTATCTGCACCAAATATCTTCTCCTAATCTGCAGCGGAAGAAAAGAAAACAAAGACAGGGTGTTAATATATTATTCAGTAAATGTGCAGGAGTACACAAGGCCAAACTTTCAGTCCTATGAGGCATTTGTTTTGTTGAGGTTTTTTTCCTGTCAAGCCCAAGGAGAAAAATTCCCTCCTCACTGCTTCCTCTAGCTGCCAAACAGCAGCATCATCTCTGAGATACTGGAAAGCCACTGCAGTTAATCTTGCAGGCACCCAGCCTGCCTCTGCAAGGTGAAGTGAGAAGTCAGGAGACGACACACAAGCTCAACACAAGGATCAACACTTCAGCATTTTCAAAGCTCCTGGTCTCAAGTACCACCCACAGAGGCAAGCATTTTAGCAAGAAATTTTACCAACAGGTAAAAGTGCACCCCAGATGGAGTAAGTATGTCACCTGTCTCAGGTTCTAAGGCCAACTTGCAACTGCACCTGAATTCCAGTATTTTCCAGTTCTTCATTTTTTTTCCTGATCCCAGGACTGTTAGACACTATGGAAATACAAATAAGCAAGCTGCAGACTGGGAGAGCTGCAGGGTATTTCCAGGTAGTGATTTGCAAGAGAAGCACCTTTACCTGGCAAGGATATGAGATGACAAATTCATGAACAAGCGCCAAAAGTCAAGGGTGATTTTATGAAAGCATTTAGTACCTGCTGAACAGCACAACACATGCACACACAGAAACTGAGACCCTCAGGACCTGCATTTTGAAAGAAAGGAAAGTATGTAGCAGAAGCAGATATCAAATACTTTAATCATAGCAATGTATACAATTTTGAGATGGATTTGGAAAGTACAATGGAAGACTCCTTTGTGTTACTCATGTAAACCAAAAAAACCCCACCAAACAAGAACAAGACAGAGACCACTGGGAAGAATACGCCTGCTGGGACCGATGAGCTGGAGACAAAAAAAGCACAGTGATACTGAAGAGGTGGAGCAGTCAGGCAGAGCAGTGGACTGAAAGGGCAGAACAAAGCAAAGAGACACTGTAGAAACGGATGATTTATTTCTACCACAATCAAAAGGTAGCTTAATAGGTGACTTTTCTTGTTTTTCAAGCAAAATATGCATTTTGCGCACTTTGCCTTTTGTTCTCACTGATTTATGCCTGTTTTCAATTAAACTGTATGCTAATTTAAAAACTCTTAGTCCTACTAAAGTAACTTTTTCACGTATTATTCAGTGTACCCCACACAAGAGTAGTTCCCAAGCCAGACATTGCATTTAATGCTCCTAGCGTGAGATTTGCAGAAGAACAAAGACACTTTCAAAGGAAAATTGGTGTCTCACTCCTCATTTTGGAAGTCCTTGCCATATCAATTAGTCATCAAGTACATGTTTAAATACAAGCACACCAATGACTACTAGGAGCATACCACTGCTCTCCAGATGGTAACAACAAAAACCAAACTCTTCTGAGAAACACAGTGAACTCGAATACTACCAAAAATAGACTAAATATGTTTTGGGATATTTGCAAGCCTGTTCATGATTTATTGTTGTTACATATTAGGACAATATTATTATAGATTACCCCTAGGCCTTATTAGACATCAGAAAAGGCACGCTAGAGAGGTCTGGACTGCAGTCCAGTAAAGGTTGACTTCACTCTGCAGCCATTTCCTTGGCAGGGTTTCTCAATCCAGCTGCAGAGTTTCACTAAGTTTGTAAGGACACAGTATGCTGAGATCTCACCTCCTTGTCCTGACTGAAGTGAACCTGAGCAGTGTGTTCAAAGGTTACTGCAGGGGTGAGGGGACAGACAACGCATTATCAGATAAGCCCAGCTTCCTTAGGAAGTCAGCTCAAATTAACAAGCACAGATTCTTCTGCCACAGAGGTGCAGATGGAAAACACCTAATCATCTGAACAAAGAACAAAGCAAAGGGGTGAAGGTTAAGGGACACTACTGGCCAAAAGAGATTTTTTGATTTTCTGGGTTATTGTGCTGTGCAGGAGAAGGAAACAGCTCAGAGTCACTTGCACACTTCTGTTTTAACCCATTCAAAAATTTTCTTGATACTTACTACAACTGGCAAATTAATATTGTATGGAGATGAAGGATGTACTTGTATAAATCTGATTCAGCTAGACACATTTCCTGATATGCTTGAATTTGGTGACCTCACAATCGACACACTTCCTTGAATTCTTGTGCTTTGCAACCCAGCACGGAACAAGCACAGTGAGCAGAGGCACACAAGTCTGATTACTAAAAAATACCTCTTATCATTACTCCAATGGCTACCCACTATGCCTTTTCAATACTTATTACAGGTGCAAAGCATAGAAAAAAATGCACCCATTTGTTTCTTTGCAGTAGGTAAACCAAGAATCCAGTGAAAACACACGGAGAAGGTTTCTCTCTTCTCCAGTGCTTATTGCAGTTTACTGACACATAACTGAAAGAAAACATAATCCAATTATTCCATACCATATTTCAGTTTTGGAGGATACTGTTAGCCACTGCGTAGTTCTCAAGACAGCATTTCTTCAGAGGAAAATGCCATTTGCCCACATTGTCAACTGCACTTTACTCAATGTCAAGTTCAAGAGCCAGACCACATCACTCAGACTTTACAAAGACTGCAGAATAAAACTGCTGTTCCTTAGAAGAGTCAAAATTCTGTCCCTGCTGGTTCTCTTCAGCTCATACGTCCTTATGAACTCACAAACATTAAAGAAGTTGACCTTATTAATGAAAGAGTTTATTTTCCTTAATCTGGAAATGTCCAAAAACTTATTTTGAACTATATGACCTTTAATCTTCTTTCCATCACAGGAAAAGCCTAATTAGTTTTATAAGAGAACACTGATATTACTGAAGCAATTCCAAGTGTGTTTTTTTTAAAAACCGGCAATGACCCAAGGGTTGGAATTCTTCATTGTTTACAATGAAACCTGTGGTATTCGAATTATTTTTAAGGTACAATGAACCAAATCTAAAGAAAGTCTCTCTTCATGTGTACAAGGAGCATATAAATAGATTAAATGCTGAAATGTAGCTTTCACATTAAATAATATATTGAGAATAAAGAGCAACAGTTATGTGATATCCTTTTAGAGTGAATGTAAGGAATGAGAGTCACTTACGAGAAATAAATTGATTTTTTTTACTAATCAGGGAAATGGGAAATTCCTGAAACTATAGATCTATATTTTCTGGCAAATTCCTGTTGTACTAATCTTTATCGGGACTAAAAGCTCTCATGCCCCGTTGTAGTTCTACTCTTAATAAGTAGCTGAGAGATCACATGAAGACATACTGCAGGATGTTATCACGTATGACCCACCCTTTCACTGGGGTGGGCAAACACTTTTCTCTCTGCTCTGCTCCCAAGTGGGCCCTCAATGCTGCCATTCCCCTTCCAATCTTGACAAAGGAGGAAGGTCTACAATATAGCAGGACATTATCACAACAAGTCAGTCCATGTGTAATTATGTAGCAGTTGTATTTCCTTTGTTTATTTCCTTCACATGCTGTTTTAGTTGTACTTTTTTCCCCCTGGACTTTCTCACTTATGCACATATACAAGCACATCCCTCCTTATAAGGTGGCAAAGTGTGGGAATTAAGTACTCAAAAATACAAATATTGACTTCTACAGCTGATATACTTCAGAGCTGGTCTCTTTCCTAATTAACTCTCATAGACACAAGTTATAAGAAATTAATATTAACCACGCACTTCATGCACGTACATGGACTCACTCTCATGCCTGCTTATGATACCAGTACTTCCTCATTCTCTTGCTGCTCGCAGCTTCCACGAGAGCCAGAGACCCAAAAGACATGCAGGCACACTAATCCAGCTGTCTGAGGGCAATACTACTCCTCCTCTTCTGCTCTGCTCCTCTCACAGAGGTCCCTGCAAAGGGCTTATGGTCCACTTGTACATCTTGTAGCAGCACAGCAACCCAGTGCCTCAATACAAACTGACACTTTCATGTTAGCCTTTCTACTCATTGAATAGATTTTGATGCTGCCAAGAAACATACAGCCTCACCTCAGTTTTAGTGTGCTCCTTCATGTTACCCCTCTACAAACATGCAGCACTTCCTTAAGTGTATCGCCCTAACTGAAATAAATCACTTATTGCAATGCCAAAGGCACAAGATGTAGTTGTTTTACAACTAAATTAACACCCAGCTTTCCATTTCAAATAATTTAGACTGATCATTCAGGTTAGGCAGCACATTGTCTAAAAAGAAAACATAAAGGAAATCTCAAACTTTGTTTTCAGTTTCTGCTAGATGACTTCAAATAGAATTCAAACATAGACTGACACCTCTCAGTCCATAAAAAAAGGTGCTAGAAATTCCTAAGTTTTTTCAGAATAATCTAAATGAGAAGTTTATATTTGGATGGGTTTTTCTTAGAAAGTTTCTTTATTTTCCTTGATGTTAAAACACCTAGCAGCCCGTTAGATGTTTCATGGAGCGTCTCAGAATGGAAAATACTGCTATGAAAGTACTTTGCAGGGATGTTGTCCTGGTTTCAATAGGTATAAAATACTTAAGCAAACTCTGCACCATTAAAATAATGCTCAGCAAAAGAAACAAAGCAATGAAGATATGAACACTTTTAAATAATATGCACGATGGCTAGGATCCATGAGTTTTACTGCTGTAAAATAAAACAATGCTTTTCTGCAATTTCTTTTAGAAGTTAAAAAAAGCAGAGAATTGAGGCCCTGTAAATAATCCACCAGCAAGTTCTGAGACAGCAGCATCTGCAAAGGTAATGATGCTGCACCTCGTTTAAAACTGAAAGCACCTCATACAAGATTGAGACTGCTACTAATATATACATGCATAGAGTGAGTCAGTTCCACAAGTCTCTTCTGACATGATTCAGGCTTAGAATAAGAAAACAAAACAGAAATTTTCAAGGCCACACCTCACATCTTCACATCACTTTCACATGACAATCATTATAGCATCTGTAGCTTGCATCTGCCTCTTCTCCCTGAATCCTCCTTTGAAAGTGAGATTCACCTCCTGAAGTTCTCTTCTTTTTTTTCTTTTCTGAAGGGTGACTATAAAAAAGGGCTGAGGAGAGGAAAAAACAGCCTTGGATTTTACACACACAAGTCATTCCAACTTTTCTATCTATGCTTAACAGGGTTCTTCCTTCCTGCTACTATTAGTAAATCTCACAGTTTACTTCTCTCAGTATTGAGCTGGCAGACAAAGCACAAAAGAAGAAAGATTTCTTACTTATTAGCTTCTGACACCAATAAATTCTGTATACCTACACAGTGGAATGGAAAAACCTCTTCCTGTGGAAGGCTGTTCATCACATTTTTCATGCATTGTTGCTGATATGTTTAACTTTTTTGTTTCACAAGTCAGCAATGAAGCAGCTATTGTTTCCAAAGTGCTGAGCAAGTCCAATTGTGGGAGCGAGAGACGTGCGACAATTCTCAATGGTCTCTCTGGTGGCTGTGGATTGAGGTGCCCAGACACGAAGGGGAGAAGGCAGGGGCAAGAGGAACCTGAAGAGCTGGAGAACTAAAATCTGGATGCAGTTATATGAATCACATGTTCTGTTTCAGTTTATTTTTAGTTTCTATTCCAGTATTCTATTCCTTAGGAAAAATTCTGCTCTTCATGCATCTAATCAGGTCTATCCAGACACACAGCACACGATACACAAGGCCAAGCACATCCTTACAAGTTCACCTTTCTAAATCCAGAGACTGGAGAACCTTTAATTTTATGTTATGAAACACCAGCACACCACTTTTTCTTCTTTGTGTGAAATACTCTTCTACAGAAGCCCGTGCCAATCTCACCACAAAGCAAGTCATTAGAACTCACAAAGCATTATACAAATAACACCACCTCGAACATCTTCGGAGAGTACTCTGCTTTTCCCATTTCTGCAACTTCCCATACTAAAGAGCTATTCACAGAATCTGCACAAGGACTATAAATGCAAAACATATATAGATACCAATGCATATGCCCTCAAGGATATAAGTATTTGACTTTAGAACAGTATATACAGAAAATATTTGTAAGCCATAGTAGAAGAGCTTAAAAAGATCAGATGTATATGTAGGTATTAGGAATGCAAGTGACAAGTACCTTATTTTGTCCAAATAAGAAAATTTTAAAAACTAAAACCAAACCAAAACAACTGACCATCATTAAAGACGGCAAAAATGAATGGCCATTAATGGTCAGTAATGGTCATTACTTCAAAAGAAGAGATCGAGTGGAAGCAATTTTTACCAACACTTGTTAAATTCCTAAAGTGATCAGCTCATCAAAAAGCTGGGTTTAGATTGCAGCACCTTATTCATCTTAATTCTCAGGTCTCATGAAACAAGCAGCTAAATGCTATCAGAGATCACCTGTGTCCTCTGACGAGAGGGTATTTCACAGCTGAGCTGAGGAGTGCTGCTCGTGACTAACTCACTGCAGATTTATGCAAGATAATAAGCCTCAGTAACCACATATATACACATATTGCTCTGGAATTTGCAAACACATAAGTATATGACTAATTCTAACTTATGAATGAAGGTACGCACAAACTTACATTTGCACTGTTGGCAGGAGCCCAACTGCAGGAGCTCTTTCCTTAGTCTTCAGTACAGGAGAGCTGAATGCTGAACTGGGCAGTCACATGAGGCACCTGAAGTTGAAAGACTCATATATAAACCATTTCTAAGAATGCTACACTTGAGGATCACTCAGAAAAGATGTGGAATTATAACTATACATTCTATGTTTGAGTGTGTGGAGAGGAAAATTAACACTATTTTGCTGAAAGCCAGTTAGTGACCTAATTCTACGGCAGCTATTGTAGTGCTGAGTGCTTGCTCCCATTTCTGTCTGCAGCAATCACTGCCCAAATTCCAGCCCAGAGCTACCTACTGATTAGCAAGCGTGCATACACCAAGGCAAAAGGATAGCAGACAAGAATCTAACGTTTTCAAGGATACATTCTTTGCATATTAACACCAGCTGCATTGCTCATTAGTGGAAATATGAGGAAGGAACTGGAAAACATTCAATTTTCAAAGTATCAGTTATCACAGCTCAAGCAAACAAATACAAAAAAGATACTGAAAACAAAAGTCCTAACAACTTCTTCTGTATGGATCAGGCTACCTTACAAAAGCCCTTGATCCAACAGCACAAGAGAAAAACTAGCCATTCACTAGCAGTGGAAATGGTTTCATCCAATACAAAGTCGATTTATACACAGGATCAAATTATTACTTTGAGCAGTTTGGGTCTGTTGCTGCAAAGGCTAAAACAATGCAACCATTTAGTTCAGAGAGGTTACTTGGTCACAGTTCTCAATTACCTACACAGAGAAAGGATTTAAACTTATCTCACCAGGTTAAGACATGAGAGGAAATGCCATGTAGTAGACCTCCAATGCACAGTGAACGTTGTGAAAATAAAACTAATAAGTATTGGCAAAGCTTTTCAAGGGAGGAGTGAACTGACTGAACTAAAAAATAAGATTAGATCTATTACTAAGAAATTCTAAATATGGGTTCAATGCAAGACTTCCTATATTAAAGCCTTTAGTTAATATTACTCCAAGGTCAGATCAGATTAGCACAAATCATGCACAGATCTCACTTTAATAAGGATTTTAATGGTGAAGGAAGACAATATACAGGCGACAAAAATAGACTTTGAGGTAAGATTTAACATAAGGGTCACATAACATATTGCTAGATTTACATCCAGACTGATCCTGTCATTTGAAATACGTGGCAACATTTGGTCAAAAATTTCCCATCATCTTGAACAAAGAAGCACACTAATCACATTTAATTTGGAGAAGGCTGTTCTATATTGGGAACTGTGACAATGCTGCTCTAGCAGATAAATTATGAGTTACGTGCCTTGAGACCTGTGCACTAAAGACTTCCTACAGCCATGACCTTTGGAAATGTGTGGAGCAGGGGGAAGGAGTGGAAAAGGAAGAGGAACATGTAGACTCTAGGGAACAGATATTATTATCCTCATAACCAGGAGAAGCCCTAAAAGAGTTTGACATTTATGTTCACCTCACACACAGAGTACCTCAGTTCTTGTTGCACATTACTCAAGACAACACTGAAGTCTACAATATAAATAAATCTGTTTTTCTTTTTTTTTTTTCTCTCATCTCGTCTCTCTTTTCTGCCTAGGATTAAACATTAGAAGCTTATCTCCTTAGTTTTAGCTCCAGAGTAGCTGTAAAAACCTCAGAGGTCAAACATCTCTTGCCACTAGTGCTGAACTTGATCCAAAACATGAATTATTGTGAAAATTAGTTATAATTGGAATACTTATAACTTACATTCACCTTTGGCCTTCAGAATCTGCAGAAGCTCCACCTATAATACTGACCATTATAATTTTCTTCCGAAGCTCATTTGATTTAGGAAGCATTTTTGCCCTGCAGTAATATTAAAACCAATTATTTGAAAAAGATATTTTGAAGCTCTGTCCTCACTGATTTTATACTTAAGGGAGGCCATTAGATCACCCAGCTCAAGAAGGGCAAAACCATGATCTGCCATGCAAACAGAGTTACATCACATGATGAGCAGCACTGCTGTCTTGGCACAAGAGCTTCTGGGTGACTGTGCTAAGTCCTGTTTGGAAAGGAGAAGGGCCGCCAGGCAAAGGCAGACACCACCAAATAACCCCAAAAGGCAACTGCCTGCCCAGACTTGCCCCATGCTGAGCAGAGCCAAGACTCTTCTTCCACTTGTCCAAATTTTCCTCTCCTCTGGGTTCTCCAAGGCATGTGGGATGTGCAACTCTCAAACATGCAAGTAATTTGAAACGCAGCTAATAAAGGTACAGAAAATATGAATATCAGATATTCTCAGACCACCCTGATGCACTGCAGTGTGAAGGTATCGTCACTCACAGCCTCAATGCTGCAGATGGGCTCACCTTCTCACTATTTGAGACCACCCTGAGTCTGGACTAGACAACTTTGCAGCAAGTGGCCTGGGTTACCATCCGGCTCCAAAACAGCTTTTTCTGTCCTTCTATGTTCAAAGTGTTTGAAATTAAGAAAGAGCAATTCTTAAAGCTTTAGGCTGAAACTTGTGTGATGCCCAAGGGCACAATGTGGGGGGCATTCAAGGGCATCAAGCCAGCTGGGAGAGAGCTGGCTTGCTCTGCTCACCACCCTAGCCAAGCTTGCCATAGGCCATACCCACACCACCCAGAAAAAATGCTTAACTGTGCCTGAGTTACGTACAGTCAACTGAGCCTGCATTTCCTCTTGGAGGGAAGTAACTGATTTATCCAGGGAGCAAAAGTAGCTTAAGTGGATGGCTGAGGCCCAGAAGTAAAACATGGACCATTTCTGAGCCAGATTGACAGTGTAAACCACCCTCAACCACTCCTGTTACTTGTACTTCTATTATACCTTTAAGCAATTTGTGCAATAATGACAAAATTATGCAAGCATAAGAAGCATTCCAGCATACTTTTCAGACTGTTTATCACCTAAAGAAAACACTCAAATACATTGCTTTATTTAAATTCCATGATTACGCACTACAAACTACCAGGCAACCTTGATATGAAACTGTCAAGGTTCAGTCAATATTATAAAGCTGTTATAAGTGCAGCTGTACGTACAAAGAAAGCACAAATCCATACCTCTATTTTTAGCATATATGCATATTGCAAAAGAAAGTACTTTTGACTGATGACCAAAATGCAGTAAGCTATACTGGCAGAGAACACTGCCATAACGTTACTCATCGATACCAAACCATCCCCCTCCAAAACAAAACAAACACCCAAAAACCCCAAACTAAAAAACTCCACCAAAACCTAAAAAAACACCCCATGTCATTTCCTAACCAGTGTTACTGTATCGCTGAAACTGGCTGACTGGGGAGAGAATGCTGCAACATAAAATCAACCTCAAGAAAGCACTACTTTACCTACTTCAGGAAATTTCAGGCGACTGAGGCTGGCTGAAAGGCTGTGCTTTTGGTTTTGCAGGAACCTGCCCCTGAATTGCTGGGTACAGATGAGAAAGGAGACTGCTCCCTGACAACACATGGCCCAATAGGGAGGGGAGGTGGTCCTCCAACCTGCCAACACTGCAGTCCATCCTCTGCTGTGGACTGTGCTGAGGGTCTGATTTTTGGCAGGGTAGAAAGTGAGGCAGAAGGAGCAGGGAATTGCCACAGTGCTGTCCTTGTTTCCATGACATGTGCTTTCATAACTTGTGCTCCCTGAGGTAAAAGGCACAATTTGGACTCAACAGCTGACAACTCAGCAGTTCTCTGCCCGTGGGATAAGGGAAAGCCGGTTCTGTTGTAGCAACAGTTGACCTCACTCCAGTGCCAGCTCCAGACAGTGCATGGAAAGGAGGGGGGACATATGCCCTTCAAAACCTTACACCCTGACCAACATTCATACCAATGGCTTTGGAGTTATTTTTAGCTTAAGCACTTTCTGCTTACAGTGAAACCTGCTACTAGGAGTGATTCCAAGAGACAGCAGCAGGGAAAGGCAGAGAGCAGCGAAGTGGCAAAAGCCCCTATTGAGCTTCTGGTGCTTGCAGGAGTTCAAGGACCTTACGGACACACAGTAGGAGGGCTCCCACAGTCTGTAAATGCAGGGACTGCACATTTTCCAGAGGAAGGAGGATAGCAATGAGCAGGAAAAAAATGGTGATGTGTACGAAACACAGTCCCCAGATATATTTCTCAGGGACAGATAAGAACTTCCAAAGATCATTTATTTTAATAAAAATCTGTTAGTTTGTAAGTCAGTAAGGAAGGAAGGCAAAGAACACAGGGAACTTCTGTGTTTTCTTGTGACAGATACCCTAGCTGTCCCTCAATCCCTCAAAATGCAGGTAAGAAAACAGGTCTGTTCATCTAGGAATTTATATGGCCCTCATCACTGCCATGCTAATGACTCTGAAAGAAATCCATGTGATTCTGGTAGATGATCTCTGAAGACATTCAAGCACATATAAAACCCAAACTTTTGATGCTTCAACCTAAAAGGGACATGTTCCAAAATCCCACTTAGCTCCAGGTAAATATTAGAGAGGAGAAAAAAATAAAAGGAGAGGTGATGGTAAATTTTGTAGGCATCAGCATGCACAGATGCAGCGTCGTTTTTGACAGGGCCATACTGCTTGCCTGATCCTTAAACACTCAAGATTCACAAAGCAATTACTCCCTGCATGCATCTGCAGATAAAATGAGCACAGAACCAAAGAACCAGGTTCCAAAGAAAAAAGCTGCTGCTTTTGTTTAAAGACATAGGAGAAGAAGGCAGGAGGAGTGTTCCTTTTTCTGAGGCAACCCAGTCACTGCAGCACTTGCTGGGGTATCAGAAACACCTCTGACCACCCCCAGAGGCTACTCAAAGTGACAGATGAGTCAGGATGAAGATTCCTGCAGCCCTTCTGTTGTTGGCATTTTTCTCTGAAGCTTAAGTAACCATTGACTCAGCGCAGCACTCATGTCCTCATGAGAGGGCACTCACTGAAAGTGAGGGACCATGGTCTCCAGGTCTTGGTCCCAAGGATTATGTTCCTCTTTTACATTAAACTGTTTATGGAACAAAATGTATCAACCAGCTTTGGAGCATAGAGCACTTCTCGAGTCTTATCTAAAAGCAATTTATTTTTCTTATTTTTAGACAGAAATTTGATGCCTAACAGTCAAAAAGTAATCATAACTAAATCTCAGGGGAAAAGAAAAGCGTAATCCATCTGCATCAGCCTTGTGATATACGGCACTCTGCAAGACAGAGTCAGTATTTACAAACATCTAGGTTGTTTAAGACTGCCAGACACTTTTTCCTAGAGATTTCATCTTTCAGATGAAATTCTTGCTAACATACAGAGTTTAAATACATATAGAGTTTAAACACATCTTCTTGATAAAGCACAAAATTTGCTGTCAGACACCCACTGGATTAAGCAATCCAACATTCATACTCCAAGAGACTGGTTTCTAATACATTTAGAGATTTTTTTCTAGCATTACCTATGGATGTTAATAAATTCAGATGTTTTGAACCTTTTCTAAAGCCCTGAGCTCCATGACACTGAAATAGATGTGACCTTAAAGCCACAGATTGTAAGTCAACAAGCACTTGAAAATTAAAGCCCTATGAATACCTGCTAGAGTAGCAGCAGCTTTGCCACCTGTGATAAAGTCTTCTTCTCTTTCAGAAGAGTATCTCCACCCATACGGCTGTTCCCACATATTCCTGATTTGCCTTTGGCAAGTCTGCAAGAATGCCCTCACCTAAAGGTTAAGTCTCTCCCTTTCCTCAGCACACCTGTAAAGGGATTTTGCACAATCTAACTCACAGATAATGCTTGCCACTGGTTGCTCTAGGTGACTAAAGTGGTGTGTTTGGAGAGTGCACAATGGAAACTGTTATCACTTAATAATGCTGACAAAAGTTTGAATAGGTGAAACAACGATAAGATGAAAGGATGCAAAGACTTAGTAAACAGAAAGCAAACAAAATCAGGTGATCTACTGACTCCCTAAAAGTTATATTCCAAACCAGCTCCAACTTAGTGATTTTTAAGCTTTCCTTCTATGAGCTTCTGCAACATTTTCCAGGATAGATCACAGCCCTGCAGTCTACCAACACCAGACTGTCTTTTCTTAGACCTCTCAGAAGTAACCTGCAGACCCCTCTCCAGCTAATGGCCAGCAACTCATGCTGAGAAATACCAACCAAGTGCAGATATGGAGCTTGCTACCCATTTTGCAGATACACTCATGGCATTTGCTCCTGTCTCTTCCACATCCAAATCCTTCCCTTCATCAAAGATATTTTTTGCTTTGATCTTGATTCACACTGTGGCCAAATGCAGGAGATTTCTATGTCTATTCCCACCTTTAAGTACAAAAATCAAAGCTTATCTTTATCACCAAAACCGTGCAGCATAAAATGGTTGATAAGCTAAGGACAAGTACAGACTTTTTGCATATCAAGGCATTCATGCACTCTTCCCTACAGGATGTGCAAAGCTTTATATATAAAGCACGTGGGCACTGATGGATCTGCACCAAAAAAACATACTGTCTCAGTAGGCATTGCCACATGCTGATTTGAGAGGGAACATGGCATGACACAGAGTTTAATCTTTCCCACAGCTACTAAACCTGCTTAGTCTTATTAACAGTCTGGGTTCATGCTGTGGGGTTGAACTAAGGCTTTAGGAAGAATTTAAAGAATTCTTCTATAGTAAGGAGAAAAGGCAGAACGGACTTCCAGGTGAGATGTCAAAGACAAGTCACACTGCCTTACTTAGGTAACAAGCTGAGTTGCAAATACAGCAGAGATCTACCCAACTCCCAGGTTTCCCTGAAAGAAATTTGGCAAGGCATGGCCTTGATAATGGAATATAAATATTTGACCATTTTTGCAATAGTAATTTTAAGTGTGAAAGTCTGTCAAAAAGAATCAGAGTGACAATTCCTACACAACGGCTCACCATCGCAGTCTCCCCAGTATTAAATGGTTATAATACCTATGCAGATCTTCACTCCCATTCATAGCAAACTTCTCAGGCATTAATCACCAACAACAATTGAAAAGCAAACCATGCATATAACCAGTTCCTACCGATGTAACACACAGCATGCCAGCATAACATATTCAATTCAAATTTACACGTTGAATTTTAACAAGGGAATAACGTTCTTTACAGAAGTACCTCAAAGGCTTTCGAGATCGTTTTCAAACACAATATCTACACACATTAGAAATTCAATCACTCAAAACAGACACAGCTGCCGCTGTGCCAGAGTCCCTGTACAGCCAGTGCACGGCGAGGCGCATGTCTGGATGCTCCCCAAACGCAGAAGGGGCTCTGGAGTCCCCTCCTAAGATCCATTTTTCAAAAGGGTGCAAAATAAAATAAAATAAAACTAAAATAAAATAAAATAAAATAAAATAAATAAAATCACAAAAAGAGGCATAAGTAGTATTTACCCGCTACTCAGTCCTTGAGCCAGCCAACCTGCCGGCCAGCAGAATGAGCTGTTGACAA